>JAGFMF010012069.1:1837230-1859398 GCA_019455555.1 Galemys pyrenaicus | reverse complement strand
CCTCCCTGGCCGGCAGCAGGGATCGAACTCGTGCTGCAGTGGCTGCGGTTTGCTTCATAGGTTGTTGCTTAACCCACTGCGCCACCAGGGAGGCCCCAACTTTAGGTTTTTAAGACAATGTGTGGCTGTTTGCCACTTCTGAGATTTTTTTCCCCCAGTCTTTTATTTTGTCTACCTTTCTCCCTGCTAAAATTGTTGGTGTCATTCTGTTGTGTGTGCATTCTTGCATTCTTTTTGTAATTCTGTGAGTGGTATTATTTTGTGTGTTAGAATAAGTAAAAGATGTTGCTGCTAAGTTTATTCTCAGGAAGAAAATTGGCCTCTGTGATAATTAAGAGTGTTATATAAGGTCATCTTATTCATCTTAATTTAGAATAATGGAAAGAAACCCTTTTCCTTGTTTTCATACTGTAGCTCTATTATGTTTATTAGAAGATGCTTCTCTTTAAAAAAACAATATATTAGGGAAATTTCCCTATATTTTCAAAAGCAAAAGTATTTTAGAAGGCAGTCAACCAACCTACAAACCATCATCTATTACTGTTTAACGTCAGTAATTTTCAACTCATCTATATTTTGGGCTTACCCTCATTATTTTGAAGGAAATTTAAAACAATTACACTATTTAATCCAAATAATTTATTGATCTGAAATATCTGTGGGTCTTTTTTTTAGTCACATGGAAGTTAAGAATTGGTTGGGAAAACAATATAAAACAAATATTTACCTGAATATGTATGGGTATGTTTGCATTTTAACATTGCAGTAGCTTTTTGTAATAGAATTACATAATCTGAGACAAGAGAGATAATTATCCCTAAGAACTTCGTGAATCTCAGTTGCTTGAATCTGTTTGGATAGCTTATATATTTAGGGGAAATTTGTTTTTAAGGCAAATTGTTAAATGTTTCAGGTTTTGAATTTTTTTATGTATCAGAATGAGAACTAGAGAAGCATTTCCTTTGCTTGACCGATTATGAAACATTTGCTGAACTGCAGTGAGAGACTGTGCTAAGTCCTGGGGCAACCACTAAGACCTAACCTCTGCCCCTGCAGTCTGTGGAGAGAGATGGACAGACTGAGTGATCACATTATGTAGGAGATAGAGTAATCAAGGTGTATACACAGGGCTATGAGCTCTCAAATGATGGAACAATTAAAAACATTTAATTATGGATAGTTTAAGCTATCTACACAATTACTAACATTTTGGAGCAGTTAAATTTGACTGGAGAAGTGGATAAGGGAAATTGCACAAAGGCGAAACATTTGATCTTTGTTATCAAACACAAGTAGAAGTTTAACAGGAGGAAAAAGGGAAGAGTTGGAGGTATCCAGTTAATTGTTGTTTATGGAATAGTGAGTAATCAAGTCACTTGAATTGGAATTGGAATTGAGAGATAACTGAACATGTGAAGGCCCCATCTCTGTAGGCCATAAGATGTGAGAAGTCAGTGAACTCAGCTCAAATAAGGGAAGTGGTGACTTGACAGAAAGTAGGTTTTATGGAAATAATTACTGGTTACTATGAAAAAGATGCAAGTGGGGATGAAAGCCTAGTTGTGAAGTACTGATAGGTAACAATGCATGGATTTTAGAGAGTCTGCTTCTGTTACTTAATAGATGTGTGATCCTTGGGGGCAAATAATTTCATCTTTCGGACACAGATTTCTCTGTAAAATAGAAGTGCTACTAGATTTTTTTTTTTTTTGCAGCTTATTGCATTTTGTGTTAGGGAAAACGTGCTTGATATTTGACCTGGTTTGGAAGGTGTTTGGTAAAAGATACACCTTTCTATCATCTTAGAAAAGATACTAGGTTTAAACTAAGGCTGTAATTTAGGAATGGAGGGAAAGGGGGTTAGATTTTTGAGATCTCTTGAAAAGGCCTTTTGGCTTTCATTACACCTCATTACTTTAGCTTTCTTTCTGTGCCTCTGATCACATCTCAGTTTCCTTTGTAAGAAAACTGATTTAGCTCTTCTTTACTAACTGCTCCCATTTCTATGTATACATGATTACTTGGGTATATTGAAGGCATCTTAAACTGAACGTATGCAAACTGAATTTGTCATTTTCTTTGATGTTCCTTATCTTAGTAAATGGCACTAAAACCATCCTTGCCAAAAATTTTGGCGTCCTTAACCATTATTATTTCTGCATCTTAAATCTTAAATGTGTTTCTTTCCATCCTCACTGTCACCATCCTGATTGTGGCCATGATCCTATCGTTGGCTTTTGAAATACCTTCTTAAATCTTTTTTGAATAGATATACTTGGGTATCGTACAAAATTGAAAAGTTATATAAAGGATGTAACAGTGAGGTGAGTCTTCCTCCCACATTATCTCCCCGTTATTTAGTTCCTATTCTTAGAGGCAGCGACTAATAAAAAGGTTTATTGGCTCACTTCATACTTTAATATATGCGCCGACATTTTGTTGTGCCTGTGTTTTTTCCCTCCACACAAGTGAGATCATAATGTACACAACTTGTTAAATGCTTCCTTAATTTTAACTGTTTTCCATATGTAAATGTTAGTCTTATATTGAATTGTCTTGAGTTTGAGAGGTCTCTGTTATTCAAATTTTGTGTGGAATGTTGGTAGGGGACTGGTTTGGGTGATTTTTAAGTTATTTTGATTTTAAAGGTTTTATTACTCTTTATATGTGGTATTGAAGGTAGAAATTCTTCAACATGCAAAAGTCCAATTGAAAGTTTGTTCACATGAGTTTTTCTTAGCTAGCAGTTACTTAATTTTATATGCTGTGAACTATCATTTGGAATAATTGGCAGATTTTGCCTTCACATTTTGGTCTTACTGGTGTGACTGACTCTCAGAATCTATGAAAATTCATTTAATTCATTCCCAGAATGTTTATAGATGTACATGTGGGTTATATTACTTAATAATCTTGTATTCTAAAAAATATTTATTTATGCATACAAACACTGGGGTACAGGCCAGAGATGTGGGGGTGAGAGGATTCACCAGAGACAGAGTATGAAACAGAACAGGCAGATCTACTGAAATAAGCCGCTGAGAGGAATAGGAGGTGAGACAGGAAAGGTCTGCTGTGCCATGTCAGTTAGCTCCCTGGCCAGGGATCGAACTCATATTGTAGTGGGTGGTGGAGGCTTGATTGTGCTGTGACTTAACCCCTTGAGCCACCAGGGAGGCCCAGTCTGATGTTTTTTTTTTTATCTAGGAAGATGGGTATAATTATTATGTACATCTGTTTAGGAACTCCTGATGACAGTTAAATGAATTCTCAATGTGAGTTAATAAGAAATGTCACATTGAATAAATTGGTATGCATTTTGGTGTTGCAAAGATGAGTAAGGTCCCTTAGTTCTATAAGAGAAACAAGAATCGTTTGTAGCAATACTGAATTGGGGCACATTCTGGTCTATAGAATATACACTTATTGCTGGATTTTGCAGTGTGTATAATTATGTAGGCACACTTGTTTTATTGTACTTTGCTTTATTGTACTTCACAATTACGCTTAAAAAAATACCATCACAAAATACAAATTGAAGGTTTGTAGCAACCCTTCATCAAATAAGTCTTATGAGTGCCAATTTTCCAACAGAATGTACTTACTTTGTGTCTGTTACATTTTGTTAATTCTCACAATATTTCAAACTCATTATTGTGCTTGTTATGGTGATCTGTGATCAGTGATATTGATGTTACTATTATAACTTGTTTTGGGGTGCCTATGTAAAGATGTATTCTTACTGTTCCTCTAAATAGATGCCGTCGGCCTGCCTAAACACACTCTCCCTCTCTGGCCTCCTGGTTCCCCAAGAAAATATCAAAATTGGGCCAATTAGTAACCCTACAGTGACATTGTTCAAGTGAAAGGAGTTGTACATTTTTCATTTTATATCAAAAGATAGAAATGATTAAGCTTAGTGAGGAAGGCATATTGAAAGCTGAGATAGGTTGAAAGGTAGACTTCTTGTTTCAAGCACTTCTTGAAGGAAATGAAAATTGCTATTCCAGTGAACACATTAATGATAAAGTGAAACAGCCTTATTGCTGATTTGGGAAAAGTTTTAGTGGTCTGGATAAAAGATGAGACTAGCTACAACATTACCTTAAGCCAAAGCCTAATCCAGAGCAAGGCTCTAACTATTCAAGTCTGTGAAGGCTAAGAGAAATGGGGAAGCTGCTGGAAAAATGTTTGAAGCTAGCAGAGGTTGGTTCATGAGATTTGAGAAGAGGACATCTCTGTAACATAAAAGTGCAAGGTGAAGCAGCAAGTGTTGATGTAGAAGTTACAACAAGTTGTCCAGAAGATCTAGCTAAGATCACTGATGAAGGTGGCTACTCTATAAACAACAGATTTTCAAAGTATACTATGCCATCTAGGACTGTCAAAGAAGTCAGGATAGACTTTCTTATCAGGATAGACTTTCTTATTAAGAGCTAATGCAGCCTGTGACTTAAGGCAATACTTAGATTCCTAAATCTTACAACTCATAAGAATTACGCTAAATCTGCTTGCTCTCTGCTCTGCACATAGAACAACAAAACCTCGATGACAACATGTCTGTTTTTAAAACATTGTCAATAGTTTAAGCTCACTGTTGGGACCTACTGCTTAGAAAAAAGGTTCCTTTTAAAATATGCTAGCTCATTGACTGCACACGTGGTCACCAAAAGCTCTGATGGAGAGGTACAAGATGAATGTTCTTTTAATGCAGGCTAATACAGTATCCATTCTGCAACTCATGACTCTCAAGTCTTATTTAAGAAATACATTTTGTAAGGCTATACCTCTGTTAAAGATAGTTACTCCTTTGAATCTGGGCAAAACAGTTGAAAACCATTTAGAAAGGAGTCACCATTTTTTATGCCATTATGGACACTTGTGATGTATAGGAGGTCAAAATACCAAGATTAACAGGAGTTTGGAAGAAATTGGTACCAACCCTTATATGACTTTGAGGGGTTTGTGACTTCACTGGAAGTCATTGCAGATGTGGAAATAATAGCAAGAGAACTAGAAATGGAGCCTGAAGATGTGATTGAATTTCAATATCATAATAAAACTTGGGCAGACAAGAAGTTGCTTCTTACAGGTGAGCAAGAAAAGTGTTTTCTTGAGATGGAATCTACTAGTGAGGATCCTGTGAGTATTGTTTAAATGAAGGAAAGGGTTTAGAAGATTGCATAAACTTAGTTGATAAAGTGGTTTGGGAGTATTGAGTACAGTTTTGAAAGAAGTTCTGACCAGGGTAAAATGCTATCATACTGCATGACATGCTACAGAAAAATCTTTTGAGAAAAGAAGAGTAGTTTGATGAAGCAGACTCCATCCTATTATAAGAAATTGCCACGGCCACTTCAGTAGCCACTACCTTGATCAGTCAACAGCTATCAACATCAAGGCAAGACCTACCACCAGTGAAAACATTAGGACTAACTGAAGGCTCAGAAGATGGTTAGCACTTATTAGCAATAAAGTATTTTTTAATCAAAGTATGTATTTTCCTTTTGACAATATGCTGCTGTGCACTTAATGGATGATAGTGTAGTATAGACATAACTTTTTTCAGTAATAGGAAATCAAGAAATTTGTGGGACTCAATTTGTTATGATATACTTGCTTTGTTGTGGTGGTGTGGTCTTGAACTGAACCCACTGGTATTGCTGAGGTGTCACTGCATCTTCATTATAATCCTATCAGTTAAAAAGGTTTGAGGTTAGTTTCAGAGTAAAACTCTTTAAGGAGAATCATTTTTTAAAAAAACAGTTTTTCAGAGATAATTGGATAAATAAAATGAAACTGGTCTTCTGTCATTGGAGTTACTCAAAGTTGTTCATTGACATTGTTTGGTCAGGGTATTGAGACATCAGACAACAGAAAAACTTGAACTGTAAAATTATTGCTAATGATTCTCTAACCCTTATATAGTCATGATTCTATGAAAAGGGATATCTTTCTCCTGAATATCTGAAAGAAAATCTGTAATCCTTACTAATTATGAAATATATTTTTCTTGCTTTACCTTGCTGGACATTCTGATGATGGGTGCGTAATGATAGCTCATTGTGGTTTTAATTTCCATTTCTCTAGTGGCTAATGATATTGAACATCCCTCATGTGCTTATTTTCCATTTGTATAGCCTTTTAAAAATTTTTATTTACCCATACATATGAGAGGTGGAGTGCAGGCCACAGGTACAGGGNACCAGAGACAGAGTGGGGAGCAGAACAGACAGATGGACTGAAACACACTGCTGAGGGGAGCACCAGGCGAGTCAGGAGAGGTCTGCTGCGCCATGTTACCTCCCTAGCCGGGGATTGAACTCAGGGATTGAATTCAGGCTGTCGTGGTGGGCCGTTGTGGTGGTAGCACTGAGCCTTAACCCCTAAGCCACCAGGGATGCCCAGTTTGTTGATTTTCTACCTAGTAGTGCTGTTAATACCTGAGAATGTGGTAGTGCTAAGTGTCAAAATAAAATTTTGGATTTATCTATTTTTCTTTCATTCTTGTTTTTGATTCATTTGATGTGTAGACATTTAGGATTATCATGTCTTCTGATGAGTTGATCCCTTAATTCCTTTTTTATGTTACTTTGTTTTAATAGTAATTTTTATTTGCTTTGAAGTCTCTTTTTTTGAATAGCCACTCCTGTAAAAATTTAATATTTACATGGTATGTCCTTTCCCGTACTTCTTACTTTCAACCTATCTATATCATTGTATTCAAAGTGATTAATATTGATATTTTTTTGTGGACAGCATGTTTTTAAAATCTATTCTTCCAATCTCTTAATTGTTGCTTATTTAATTTAAGATATTTACTGATAGGTTAGGCCTTAAGACTGTTGTTTTTTGTTTCCTGTTTCTCATTCGTTAACTCCATATTGGATATCTCAATATGTCTTTTGGATTCAATTTTGATGTGTTGAGTTTTTGAGTATTTCTCTTTGTGTGGATTTCTTAGTGATTGCTCCATATATTGCAATTTTCACATGTGATACCTCCATCTTATGGTATGGATGGTTTACTGTTCAAAGTGCAGAAACTTCCATTTAGGTCCATTTATCCTTTCTGTTTTTAGTGCTATTTCTCCTCCCTATTTTAGTTACACAAATTTATTGAAAAGTACTTGTGTTCCTGCCTGCAAGGAGTTTAGGAAATGCTCATAATTTCCCAGTTTCCCATATGGTCTCTACCAGAGCCCATGAAGGGTTGAGAAAAGGTTGAGAGTTAGGTAGCAGTGCCAGGATGGTGGGCAAGTGCAAGAAGGATGGGCACCCAGCCTGGCAAGTCTGTGGTAGAAAATCACATCAGCTGCTGCTGTGGCTGAGAAGTGAGTCCAGACATGGTTGTCAAAGTAACTGGAATTGGAATTCCATCATGGAGGGCCTGGTTGCCAGGCTCAAAGAAGGTGTTAGACAGAAGGCTCTTGAACAGGAGCAGCCCAGCCTCACTAAGCCCTTGAGCTTACTCTGATGATCAGGGAGGAACTGTGATTTGATTTGTGGGGCAGGATTTGGGGTCATTTTTCCATAGTGGTTACCTTAGGCTGTCAGGAGAAAGGGGACCAAGTCCAGAGTCCTTGGCAGCCAGCCCCCAGGCTCTCCCATCTAGCCGTATTGGGGATGCTAAAGCTTAGGGAGGGCCTGGGAGCATTCACAAAGGAGGGTCACCTAACTTGAGCAAACTCAAAATGGTTTCATTGTCTTTTTCCTTCAAGTCACCAGAAATTCCATAGTGGTAAGGACTGTCATGCTAAGTCTGCTCCTACTGTCCAAAGAAAGATTGTTCACTTTAGGGATAACCAGGCCCTGTTGCTCCTTTTCTAGCCAAGAGCCTTTTTGTAAGTTAAACTCTTAGGACATTTTCTGCTCCTCCACTTCTGCAAACTTTCCAGGGTTGGGTTGGCAAAATACATCTTTCCTGAGGACTGTTTACTACTTTAGTTTTTTTGGAATTTGAAATTGCTCACTTCTTACATTAATGGCATGCTATGACCTAGCATATGACCTATACAAAGTAAAGATGGATTCCAGGGATCAGATCTTTTTAAAAGTATTCTTCATTCTTTCAATTTTAAGTCCCTTAGCGTGACCATTTATTTTAATTCCATTGCAGAAAAATGACTCCTTTCATCTGTAGGCATCTCCTTGATGTCTGATGAGATACCCTCTCCATTTTTAAAATACAATTTTCTTAAATATTGTCTCTGTATATTGAACACCACCTCACATGGTGTGATGGATTTTGCTTCAACCAGCAAATATAACTTAAGTATAGTATAACCATTGTTACACTTAACCCCCAATGTTACCTATCCCAGTATTGTTTCTGAAGTTCAGCTTTCTGTTATTTCCTTTCTGATTAGAGAACTTTTTAAAAAAGATTTATTTATACATACAAGACCTGGGGTACAGGTCAGAGGTACGGGGGCTGAGAGGATCCACCAGAGATGGTGGGGAACAGAACAGGCAGATCCACTGAAATGCACTGTTGAGGGGAGCAGCGGGTGAGGCAGGAGAGGTCTGCTGTGCCATGTGGGTCACCTCCCCGGCCCAGGCTGGTGCAAGGAGCCGGTGGCAGGGATTGAGCTAGGGCTGCAGTGGCTGTGGTTTGCTTCATAGTGCATTGCTTAACCCATTTTCTGGGATTGTCTTCACTTATAAAGGATATTTGTACTGTATATGGAATTCACAATATAAAATATTTAGTATTATATTGGATCCCCGAATTTCTACTCACTTAGTCCAACCACTCAAGGAAGTATACAGAAAATACAATCAAGAAGTGATTATTACCAGAAAAAGTCTTGTTACATCTGATGGGATCCACCAGCCCTGCTGGCTTTTCAGATTGCTGGTTTATATTACAAACTTTTGCTGTTAGCTTTTAAGTCCACTGAAGAGCTGGTTGGGGAGTCTGGGACCAGGGTAAGTTAAAAAGCCACAAAGCTCTCTGTTTTTACAAATTTCAGCCATTTTTCTTGAAAAATTAGACATCCTTTAAAAGATTGCCATGTTTGTGTAGGCCACTAATTCTGTCAACTAGCATCCTGTCACTCTCAATGCTGGGACTGCAAGGAGAATAAATTTAGTAGCTAGTGCTTTGTTGGCTGAATTGTGGGGAAAATAGACTATGTTGCCATTCCTCACCCTGATTTGTGTTTGATGTTTGTGTTTCTATCCTGCATCTCTAGAGGAACTTTTGGTCTTCTGTTGGTAAAAGGGAGGCTATGATAGGGGAGAGGTAGTTCCTTCTTGCAGTCTGGTTTAGAGGAGCAGGTCTAGAAATTTAACTAGTTCTCTTTGAATTTTTTCATTAATCCCTTCCCTTCCTGCCACCATTTCTTAGACCTTTCTAAAGATTCTGTTTGAATCAGTTTCTGATTTAAAGGTCAAGATATTTAATACTTGGCTTGAATGTTCTTTTTGTATTTCAGAGTTTTATTGACTTGCTTTATTTACTATTATTTTCTCTTCTGGCTATCCCACTCTACAATAAACCACCATTTTACTATGCTCACAGATATTTGTGGGGCAGGAATTTGCAAAATGCCCTGCAGGGATGTCCTTAGTTTGGGGACCTCAACTGTGATGACTTGTGGCAGAGTAGATGCAGATAGTTGGGGCTGCAGGATCTACTTTTGAGATGTAATTGGCACGTGTGTTGCACCTCATCTGAGATAGCTAGAAGGCTGGCTCAGATGTAGCTGTCAACTCCAGGGCCTACATGTGACCTTCCCGGCATGATTGTTTTAGGGTAGTTGTTGGACTTGTTAATGGTAACTCAGAGATCCAAGAGTATTTAATAAGAGGATTAGGTGGAAGCTCCAAGTCCTTTTATGAATGAGTTTTCCTCTCAAATCATAGGGGACAATTTCTGCCATAATCTATTGGTCAAGACAGTCATAACCCCCAATCAAATAATGGAAGAAAGGGATCGTAACTCCAAGGGACAAAAAGTATTAAGATGGAACATATTGTTGTGTTCACTCTTGGTAACTACAGTCTACCATAGTTTTATTTCTTTTAAGGCGGGGGGTGGGGGCAGGAGGAGGGGTGTGTGTGTGTGGGGAAAGGGAGACTGTCTTTTTAATTCCTTACCTATTATGTCAGAGAACTAGGAAGGAGCAGAGATAAACTTAGCTGTTTAGATCTTGTTTAATCACAATTCCTTTACATGATAATTTTATTTTTTAAAAGATTTATTTATTTATTTATGCATGCATGTGTGCAGCGCATGGGAGGGGGGAGGCTAGAGAGGATTGACCAGAGACAGAGCAGGGAGCAGAACAGGCAGATTAATCAAAGTACAATGCTGAGGGAAGCAGCGGGCGAGGCAGGAGAGGTCCACTACACACTGTGGGTCATCTCCCTAGCCTGGGATTGACTTGTGCTGCAGTGTCTGCGGATAGCATCATAGTGTGGTGCTTAAGCCCTTGCTCCACCAGGGAGACCCCTCCCCCCCAAGGAATCTTTAAACCTACAAACAACTTTCAAAGAACTTCATCTATAGGGGAAGGAAGCCAGTGGCTATGGATGCTTCATAGTGTGCTTAACCCCTTGCACCACCACGGAGGCCCTGGTTATATTTTTTATTAAATAATTTCTGCTCTCAGGAGGAAATTATCCTTCGTTCTCAACTTTGCTGGGTATATAATGTGAAACAGGAAATAAGCCCAAAGGCAAAGATCTTTAAGCTAAAACATATCTCGCTGTTCGTGTACTGAAGTTTATTCATTTTTATTTTACTTGCTAGTCTCATGATGACGGCTGGTTATTTGCTTTCCCATCCTACAGATGGTTTGAAGATGTGGATTAGGAAAGAACTTACCAAATGCTAAATACTGGTCTCAGATAGAGCAGTAGTAGAGAGAGCCAGGTGACTGTAAAAAGAGTGAGATGAAAGCATAGCACTTTGAGGCTATTTAGGGTGAGTTCCTGGTTGGCCTTGTATTATTAAAATAGCACAGTGTGGGGCCTCCCTGGTGGCCCAGTGGGTTAAGCAACAAACTATGAAGCAAACAGCAGCCACTGCAGCAGGAGTTCCATCCCTGCTGCCTGCCAGGGAGGGGACCCACATGGTGTGGCAGACCTCTCCTGCTGTGCCCACTGCTCCCCTCAGCAGTGTGCTTCCGTTGATCTGCCTGTTCTGCTCCCCACTCTCTGTGGTGAATCCTCTCACCACCCCCCCCACACCTCTGGCCTGTACCCCAGTGCTTGTATGCATAAATAAATAAATCTTTAAAAAAAAGAAAACTAAGGAGCTTGCCTGTATATTCTTGTGCTGTATTATAGATTGTTGCTTATTTAGCAAGACTGGTTGCTCTAGGCATCCTTTTGCTATTGCTACTTGTGTCCTGATTACATTTAGGCACACAGCAGGTTGTTTGTATTTTACTTATTATTCTACTTTACCTTCCAGCAACATTCTGAAAAATACACTATTCTTGTACTCTCAAAACTTTTTCTTCTTTTATTTTCTTTGCGACACCAAGGTCCCTGCTTTTTCTCTTATTGCACTTACCTTTCTACCCACTTTCATTAATTCTGTAGTTTCCTCCTACCTGTTTGTAAAATAATTATTAAGTCTCTTATATGTTTATTAAGTTGGATCATTTTTGCATACCAGGAATAAATCCCACTTGGTTATGATATCAGAATGTTTTAATGTTGAATTTGGTTTGCTAAGATTTTGTTGAACATATTTGCATCTATGTTTTTCAGGGATATTAATCTGTGGTTTACTTTTTTTGTGATGTCCTTACCTGCTTTTGGTTTCAGAGTAATGTTGGTCTCTCTTAACATGTGTTTGGGGACCATTTCCCTCTTCCTCAATTTCTTGGAAGAGTTTGGGAATGGTAGGTATTAGTTACTCTTTGAAGGTTTGGTAGAAATCACTAGTGAAACCATCTGGTCCTAGCTTTCAATGTCTTTGCTTGTGATTTCCTTTCTGCTTAATTTTTCTGTTTTTTCCTGGTTCAGTCTTGGAAAGTTACGTGCTTTCAAGAATTTGCCCATTTCTTGAAGATTTTCCATTTTGTTTGTCATTAAGACAAATTCAGTTATCTCTTATGATCCTTTGTATTTCTGAAGTGTCTGTAGTAACATCTTTTTTGTTTCTGCCTCTATTTATTAGAAATTCTCCCTTTTTATTTTATTTGTGAGGCTAGCTAAACATTTTTCTAATTTTATTTTTTCAGAGAACTATCTTCTGGTTTCATTGGCCTTTCAAATTGCTATTTTTTTGCTTTCTAGTTCATGTATTTACACTCTAATTTTATTTATTACTTCCTTTTACTGACCATTATTTCATTTGTTGTTCTTTTTCTGTAATTACACCTTTAGGTGTAATATTAGATAATTTATTTGACCTCTTTCTTGTGTCTTGATGTGGCCTTTATTGCTATGTATTTCCTTCTTAGTAGTGTTTTGCTGTGTCCTATAGGTTCTGGTAGGTCATGTCTTCATTTTCATTTGTTTCCAGGTATTTTTTTAAAATTTCTTTGACTTTTCCTTATCTGTACATATTTTAAAACACAAAATAGCATTGTGAAAGTTGTTATATGTATAACATTTTCTTGTCATTCTTACCTGCTTTTCTGACCTTCCTTTTAAGATCATTTTCTTTTCTGCATGTGGGTCTGTTGCATTTATGTCACAAATGTCTTTATTTCGCCTCATTAGGTATGTTAGGTGTTTCTTTTTCTCCATGTGGCCTCTCACTTTTCACCACCATTTGTTGAAAAGACTTTCATTTTTCCTCTCTAATGCCCTGCCTTTATACCTTGTCAAAAGAAAAAAAAAATTGATTATAACAGGGAAAGGGAATGGGGTTAATTAGGTAGGATGAACTTTTAGCAGTGAACTTAATACAGTATATGTAGTTATTAATATATAATGTGTACCTGAAACAAATGTTATAAAACAGTATTGTTTGGGGCCTCCCTGGTGGTGCAGTGGGTTAAGCAATACACTATGAGGCAAACCACAGCCACTGCAGCACGACTTTGATCACTGCCTCCCCGGCCAGGGGGGTGGCCCACATGGCATGGCAGACCTCTCCTGCCATGCCCTCTGCTCCCCTCAGCAGTGTGTTTCAGTCGATCTGTCTTTTCTGTTCCCCACTCTGTCTCTGGTGCATTCTCTCACCGCCTGTACCCCAGTTCTTATATGCATAACTAAAATAAATCTTTTTTTTTTTAAAGTATTGTTTCAGTTGAGGAAAATACAGCTTGTAATATCTGTGTGGGTCTGTTTTTGTAAGTTCTCTTGTTTGTTCCATTGATCTATGTGTTTTTCTTTTCCTCAATAACACCCTGTCTTGATTATTGTAGCTTATTGCATTGTTTTGGAATTGGGCAGTATGAATCCTCTCACCACCCCCTCACCTCCCTCCCATCCCCGAATTGTTTTGGCTCTTCTGGTTCCTTTGTATTTCCATATAAATTTTAGAACAGCTTGTCCATATATGTGAAGAAACTTGATGGGATTTTGATTGAGAGTGCCTTTGGATCTATATATCAAATTCAGAGAATATCAAATTGTTGGCATATAGGAATACAATTGATCTTGTATATTACTTACCAATTCTAGCAATAACTGTAATTTTGAGTTATCACAATCTAAATATTATACCATGTCATACATGGTATGAATCATAGAAGAATAATTTCAGTTCTCCTGTCCTTATCGTTTATATTTTCATTCGTCCTTTTTCAGTTTGTTGTAACTCTTTTGTCTGTGGCTAAATTATGCTCAGAGACTGAGATTGTCTTTGCCAATAATTTATTTAATACAGGTTCACTGTAGGAATTCTAATAATTATCTCACAAGCCAATATCATACAGGAGAATGGCTCTAAGCAAGCCAAGTAAAGGAATAACATACTCCAAACCAGTGATGGATTAGTTACACTATTAATCTATTTTTTAGGGAAAGGGACAATGACATAAAGTCCCAAAGTTGAGGTATACTTTTTTACTAGTTGGTTTTCCAGACAGTCAACTTAGCTAACTAGGAGCTGACGTCTTCAGTTGGTAATGAACAGTGCTAGTGGAGTAAAGGCATTTTGGTGTTGGCAGACAAGATAATGATTATCATTATAGGGGCTACTGCCTACAAAGATTAATCTTGCATTGTCAGGAATTAATGCCCCATGGTCTTTGGAGAGCTATTTAGGTCAAGAAGGAGTGAGTAACCTTGCACAGAGTGAACACTCTTAATACGTCTATAAACTTTAGGTATTTAAAGCTGAGATGTCCATTATATGATGAGCATCACTGTAATGTATACATGGTGGATACTTTAGTGATCTGAGGGGTCTTCTCTGTGTTCATATTGATAGCTTTGCTAACATCTTGCACATTTTCATATTTATAAGATGGCCATAATGTCCAACTTCAAAACAGTTTCATCAAAAGTTACTCAAAACAAGCCAAAACCATCCAAAATAAGCTTTCAGAAATGAATTTGAAATCATGTCAGTACGTGCCAAAACCCCAAGGCACTTTGTTAAAATTTCTTACTTTAAAGTCTCTTTTTAAAAATAAACTTAGTTGAGGTAAAATTTACTTAGATTAATTTTGTCTGTTTTAGTTGTTTGATAGTTTTGACAATTGTAAGTTTTGACACTTGTATGCACTATGTAATATTTTGACCTCTGTTATCCCGTGTAGTGTTTTTGGGATTCAACTGTTATTTCAACAGTTCCTTCCTTTATTTTGCTAGGTAGAATTCCATTGTATTGATGTCCCACAGGTTATTCATTTACCCTTTGAAAAAAAAGTTTGGATTGTTTCCACTTTTAATGATTACAAATAAGTTGGTGTAAACATTCTGTAGAAGTTTTGGTATAAACATAAGTTTTCACTTTAGCATAGTTAGGCGTGAAATTACTGGGTCATGTAATAAATATGTTTAACTTTGTACTTAGCTGCCAAACTGTGTTCCAGAGTGATTGTGTCTGTGTTCCAGAGTGTTGCATACTCACCAGCAATGTATGAGAGTTGCACTTGTTTTGTATCCTTGCTTGGTATTTTGATATTTAAAAACTTTCATAAACTTCGAGGGCATTATGCTAAGTGAAATAAGTCAGAGAAAGCAAATACATGAGATCACTATATTTGGAACCTAGAAATGTCAGACTCACAGAAACAGAGAGTACATTGTTTGCCAGAGATGTTAGTCAAAAGGCACAAACTTCCAGTTATAAGATGAGTAAGTTCTCAGGATTGAATGTACAGCACCATAATTGTAGTTAATACTGTTTTGTATACTTGAAAGTTGCATACATTAGATCTTAAATGGTTTCACAACAGAAAAAGTGGTAACTATGTGAGGAGATAGATGTGCTAGCTAATCTTAATTGTAGTAATCATTCCGCAATATACATATATATCAAATTAACACATACTCCTTACACATACACAGTGTTATGTGTCAGCTATGTGTCAAAGCTGGAAAAAATTTTTGGCATTCATATAGGCCTTTAGTGGTAGCTTGTTTTAATTGATTTCTTTACCTTTATATTAGATCTTAAAATTGGGTCATGTGAGTTCTCCAGCTTTATTGTTTTTTCAACATTGTTTTGGTGATTCTAGTTACTTTGTGTCTACCTATAAATTTTATAATAGTCTTATTTTTAAATACAGAAAACTGCTGGAATTTGATTGGAATTGCATAAAATCTATAAATTGATTTGTAGAGAATTCTCAACACTATTAAATCTTCTACTTCATCAATATGGTATTTGCACTTAATTTAGGTTTCTGAATTTTTTCATCAGTGTTCTGTAGTTTTTAGCACACAGACTGCATATAACTTGTTAGAATTATACCTTAAGGGTTCATATTTTTGGAGCTATTATAACTGGTATTTAAAATGTTTTTGTGATTATTTACTATTAATGTATAGAAAATACAATTTATTTTTTGTATGTTGATCTTGTATTTTGTGACCTTGCTAAACTAACTTAATATAGTTTATTTTCTTTCTGTAGGTTTTTTGGGTCAATGGTATTTTTTTAAGAAGACATTAAGAAAATTATCCTTTTATAATTACCTGTGTAATTGCCATTTCTGGTGGCCTTATTTTGATCCTCTCTCTATCAAGATTGTCACCTGAACTCAGTTATCCTTCTGCCTGAGATTATTAATTAAAAAACCCACAGACTGATATTTTTTAGAGTGTAGGTCTATTGATGTGTTGATTTTGAATCCTTTTGGCTTTTGACTTTTTCTGAAAAAGTGTTCTTTTACATTATTTTTGGAAAGATATTTTTGCTTAGTAAGTAGCATTGTAGGTTGATTCTTTACCACTCCCCCCCTTCAGTATATATAAAGATGTTTTTCCACTTTATTCCAGTTCACATTGATTCAGGCAAGAAAATTTCCCATAGTTGTGCTGCAACCAGATTGCAGTCTGTCAGAAAACCTGAGATAGCAGTAAAGAACTTAGGTTCATGTCCTTTGTTTTCCCTTTTACAAGATTACTTTCACATATTCTCTGATAGCCAACACCTGAAAATGTTTGTGTCTCACGTTTTCTCTGGTTTTGTAGTTATTTTATTCAGGAGTAAATTCGGGTCATTTCACTGAAACTTGGCTAGAAACAGACATATAAAGACTTAAGAACTTTAAATCTCAATATTCCTTATGGAAGATCGATGATGTCAAGAAATATGTCATTTTGGTAATTTAATTGTATGTTTTGTGTGGAATAGCAGCATTCAAGATTCCTCTTGAGACTAGTGGGTTGATATTTATTTCACTGATTTAAGATGGAAATTTGAATAAACTTGGAGATCCCAGCTAAGTCAAAGTAGTATTTTGGATAGTCAGTTTTCACATTTTAAGTGTCTTTTAACTCCTGAATTTTGGTAAAATATACTTTAGAACTTGTTTTTCAGATGAACTTTTTGAAATTAGTGGTGCAGATTGTTTAAAAAGTCACTAATGGGAGATTTGAATTTACTTGATACTTTATTTTACTGTTTCCTGTTTCTGAGTTAAAAACCTAAAGTTATCTTGTAGTGGTTTAATTTCTAAGGAGTAGGTAATGCAATTAAAATCAGCAATTAAAAAATTTGCATTTTGCTCTTTCTTGCAGTTTATAGATCATAGTGGCAGATAAAATTTTCCTCAGTAATATTTTGTGTCTTTTTCTTGCTGATTCTTAGGAGTTTTATAAGTTCTGAGTATGATTGCTTTGTCACTGCATGACTTGAAATTATATTTTCCCAGTTTGTGACTTGCCTCTGTGTGTGTGAGATATTATTTGATAAATTGAAGTTCCTGTTGATATAGTTGAATTAGTCTGTATTTTTCATGAATCGTGTGTTTTGTCTTTTAAAACAAATCCTTCCCTGTCATTGTGTTAAAGACATTTTTATTGTTTTCTTCAAAAAGAGTCATATAGTTTCGCCTTCAATATTTTGGCCTTTACTCCACCTTGATCGAATAGGTTTTTGTATATGTAGATATAGTACACTAATTCTCCCCCCCAATAATATATTGGAGTACCCACATTTTTGGATTAAGTTATTGTTTGCTCATTTAATCATAAATTGCCACACACACAAAGGTGTTTTTAAGCTCTTTTTTGCTAAATATTTGTAGTCATGTGCCAGTTCTTTTGATTTCTCTATCTTCATTGTAATTCATGATCTCTCTCACAGTGTTACCTTTTGATTATTTTTATATAATGCTTTTTATTTAAATCTTTTATATTTTGGGTATAGCTAATAAATTGCAGAAATCTGGATAATTGAAAAAATCTGTTTAATCTTTTTTGCTTGCATGTTTGTTTCATCTGCATTTGTTGTGATTAATTTAGTATGTCCACATATAGATCACCATCTTTGCTTTTTTTCCCTTTCCAAGTTCAGTGGGTTTTTCCAATACATCTAATTTATTTTCTTTGGCATTATGAAAATTCCTTTAGGACAGAGATGTGATATGGTAGTAGTGTGTTTGATTTTGGCCTATATTTTATATTGTTATTAGTTGAGGATTATGGAAGTTAAAATTTTGCCTGAAGTTAATATGCTCTATCCAGGTTGAATGATTCCAGACTTTTGGTTAAAAATACTAGGGAGATTTTCTTCTCCAGTGTTTGTCATCATAGGATAGGCAGTTTTCCATGTTAGTAAAGACCAGTTTTTAAGTGAAAATTAAAGATTGTTTTATTATTATTATTTTTAAAGATTTATTTATTTATGCATACAAGCACTGGGGTACAGGCCAGAGGTGTGTGTGTGGGGGAGGGTGAGAGGATTCACCACAGAGAGTGGGGAGCAGAACAGGCAGATCAACTGAAGCACACTGCTGAGGGGAGCAGTGGGCACAGCAGGAGAGGTCTGCCACACCATGTGGGTCCCCTCCCTGGCCGGCAGCAGGGATGGAACTCCTGCTGCAGTGGCTGTGGTTTGCTTCATAGTTTGTTGCTTAACCCACTGCGCCACCAGAGAGGCCCTGTTTTATTATTTTTTAGTTTACACTTAGATTGAAGGTGCAGCCCATTTGAAGGTGTAGCCCATTTAGGTCTCAGTGTTGTGGTGAAGTGTATATTATTTGACCCCTCTTCTTGACTTGTTCCCAGGCTTTTGTTCTCTCCTTTTTGATTAAGGCCTCTAAACTGACTTTCAAATGATCCCAGTGCAAAAAGTTGCTTCTGTGCTCTATCTCTTCCTCTGTAGGTTTCTGTCCCCCTTTTCTTCTACATCCAGTTTTTTTCTTATTTCCTAGATAAAGTTCACTCTAAGAACCTTGTGCTACATCCACGGGTGCTGTGTTTTGTCTGACATTTTTAAATTTTCAGTAGAGTGGTTGTCCAAATTGTCAGCTGTGGAAGTATTTCCCAGACTTTTTCATTTTTTGGCTCACTTGGAAAAATGATACTTTGTACTATTACTAGGAGAAACTGTTGAAAGCACTTAAGCTTGGTGTTGGTACATAAATAAGGCTTCTGACTGAGAGGTTCTTGCTTCCCATGACTGTTTTTTGCCTGGCAGCACCTGAGGTTGAGGCTGTCTCAGCACTACTGTTACTTATTCCCAGTACATTTTTAGGAAAGCTTTGGATGTTAAATATAAACCTCAGAAACAGCAGTGAGTGTATGTTAAGATTTTTTAGTTCATGAGGAAAGGGACACATCCTCAATCATGTTTGGCCATTCAGTTGTACAGGAAAGAAAATTGTAATTAGGGTCTTTCTTTATAATAGGAGAAAATATTGGTGAATCACGTCATGACCTGGGGATTTTCTAATTATATTGAGAAATATAATTTCTAATTATACTGTAAAGGAAGTGGTAATTTTGAGAAAATAGGGAACCCTTAATGGCATAAATGGAAAAAATAAGTTCACAGGCAAATGCAAACTTGGAGGAGAGATACTCTAACAAAAAAACATTATATAAAAATATTTTCTATGTAAATAGTACCTGACAAATCAGGAGCAAACTATCTAAAATACAGTAGAGATACTGTAGACAGATAGATAGTTAATGAAAGTAATAATAAACTTAGCCAATGAATAGAGAATACTAATCAAAGAACTGAAAATAGGTTCTACTGATAGATTATATTGGTTCAGTTTTGCTGGTGGGATTATCAAAAGCTTAAATTATGCATTCTGTTTGACTGTCAGAAATTTATCTTAAAATATACATTGGCCAAATTATGTTCACTGGGTAATAATGATAGTAAAAACTTGGTTACCAACCAGTTACTACTATGAAATATAATTTAACTGCTAGTAAAGTGCTATACAGATACTAATTTTGGTGTATTTATGTGTTTTGATGTTGTAAGCTGTTAATATACTGAATGAAATTCCTAAATCTACATACAGAGATTTGTATTATTTGTACATGTGCAGAGAAAGTCTGGAAGGGTATAAAGTTTTTCCCCTGAAAAGAGTTATCTTTGGGAAAGGGCCTTTACTGTATTGCAGTTTCTTTAGTTTAAGGATTGTTTATTTAATAAACACATCAAAGTGCCTACTAAATATTAGAAGACGTAGAATTAAAAGCTGCTTATTTTCATTGGAGCTCGTGTTTTTAAATGCAGTGCCTTCACCTCTTTATTCCAACCTAAAGTGTTTACTCCTTCCTTTTTTGTGCATTTTTTTATTTTAGAAATGTGTTTAAAGCAAATGAATGCATACTTTGTTCCCAAAGATATTAATTTGAATTGCATATATTACAAGTACCCAGGCTATAAACAATCATAACAGAGATAGTCTTTTCTTTCAGTCTACATAATTTTTTTGTGTTGTAGAGGGCTTTCTTTCTGTTTGTTTATTTTTGGAACTCAGAATTAAATGTACAGCTGAAATGACAAGGTGAATGATTGCTTGTCAGATTGTCTGTGTTTTCCTCTAGATAAATAATAGAGACCCTATGGAGCAGCAAGCAAATGAAGTAAAATTTAGGGCGTAATGCTTATTCCTTCATACAGGAAATGGCTGTGTCACTTTGGACTTTATTTACAGAAGTTAGTTTGCTGAAATTCTATCCTGTGCTCTCCTTCCAAATTTTTTTTTTTTTAAAGATTTATTTATGCATACAAGAACTGGGGTACAGGCCAGAGGTGTGGGGGGGTGAGAGGATTCACCACAGAGAGCGGGGAGCAGAACAGGCAGATCAACTGAAGTACACTGCTGAGGGGAGCAGCGGGCACAGCAGGAGAGGTCTGCTGCACCATGTGGGTCCCCTCCCTGGCTGGCAGCAGGGATCGAACTCATGCTTCAGTGGCTGTGGTTTGCTTCATAGTGTGTTGCCTAACCCACTGCGCCACCAGGGAGGCCCTCCTTCCAAATTTTAAATATAAATTGTTCAAAAAATTAAGACTTACTTCACATGCTTAATTGAAATAAGGAGGCTGTGTAAATAATGTACTTGAATATACCCCATGTGCACAATTTTACATTTAAGATGACATAAGGAAAAATTATTTGGGAAATAAGTTTTGTCATAACACCTTTTAAAAAATTTAACATTGGCTTTAGGTATGTATATGTGTATGCATGCTCATGTAGAATTCATCACTTCCTCCCGGCTGCATGCATCAACAGTTTTAGAAATTTTAGAGTAAACTATTAGCTTGTTGACAGTTGAGGGTAGTACAACTTAGTTTGCTTTGTTGCAGCTGCATTTGGCCTTTATTTGCCATATATAAAGAGATAAAATAGCAATATTAGATTAAACTAGGGAGATACAATTCAGAAGATACAGAGGAGGGTGAGACTGTTTAACATTTCCCAGATATACACAGCATTTTGTCTGAACTGGTATATTATCATTTATGCGAGCAGTAGTGCTTTTCTTTCACAGGTGGCTTTTGAATATGGGAATTTTTGGTGGTGGTCGGTTTTTTTTCTTTTTTTAAAATTACTTAAAAGTAAGGTGAGGTAAAGAACTGAGGCTGGCTAAATCTGGTATGGTGGGAACAGGAAGTGACAATCTTACGTGTTGATTTTCTGCTTGGCATAGCAGTAGAACTGTGGAAAAATTAAGAGTGTAAGAGGAGGAGCTGTTTATAGAGTCCCTTTCTTGGGGATTTTTTTTTAGGTTTCTATGCATGACTTGAAGTGAACACCTTACTGCTCAGAGACTTTGGAGTCTGTACTATTTGAATCTACCCTCTGCTAATAAATATTGAGTTCAAATATTAGTTATCAACACCGGAATTAATAAATTATCTAGGAATATATATCTGAGAACATTTTGTAATAGCAAAGCATTTTCAGTAGTTTATTTGAAAAGAATGATATTTATGGTGCTGTGGTGTGTTTTTCTTTCTTTCTTTTTTTTTTTTTCAGATTTATTTATTTATGCATACAAGAGCTGGGGTTGAGGCCAGAGTCCCAGGAGGTGAGAGGATTCACCAGACAGAGCGGGGAGCAGAACAGGCAGATTAACTGAAACACACTGCTGAGGGGAGCAGCGGGCAAGGCAGGAGAGGTCTGCTGTGCCATGTGGGTCCCCTCCTTGGCCGGCGGCAGGGATCGAACTCGTGCTGCAGTGGCTGCGGGTTGCCTCATAGTACACTGCTTAACCCACTGCGCCCCCAGGGAGGCCCTGTGATGGATTTTTCTTTTTCTTTTTTTTAAAGATTTATTTATTTATGCATACAAGCACTGGGGTACAGGCCAGAGGTGTGGGTG
>JAGFMF010012069.1:1823224-1837180 GCA_019455555.1 Galemys pyrenaicus | reverse complement strand
TACAGGCCAGAGGTGTGGGTGGGGGGGTGAGAGGATTCACCACAGAGAGTGGGGAGCAGAACAGGCAGATCAACTGAAGTACACTGCTGAGGGGAGCAGTGGGCACAGCAGGAGAAGTCTGCCATGCCATGTGGGTCCCTCCCTGGCCAGCAGTAGGGATCGAACTTGTGCTGCAGTGGCTGCGGTTTGCTTCATAGTGTGATGCTTAACCCACTGCGCCACCAGGGGAGGCCCTGATGGGGTCTTCTTAATGCTGATTTTACTTATCCATTAGCATCCAACACATCCAGTGAACACAGTGGGTCCTGAGAGGCCAAGAAATTAAGGATCAAGACTGATATGCCTAATTTTTGTTACATTGATTTTGTTCTAAGAGGTATACATTAGTTGAAAATTGGAGGAAGAGGGTAGAGTAACAGATGTTTAAGTTGTTGTATCTTCTCTAAATTGTTAGGTGTGGGTGAAAGTTAACTGGATTTCTTTTCTACTTCCTGTGTCTTTTTTTGTATGTGTTCATGATTATTAAGCTGCTTTAAAAAAATAATTAAATGAGGAAAGAGGACTGTGTATAGTAAGCCCTCACTTAACATTGTCAAAGGATTCTTGAAAACCTACTTTAAGTGAAACAATATAAAACAAACCTGCAGGCTAATTGATGTAAACAGGACTTAAGTTCAGACAGCATATTTTTGCTCTGAGAAATCTCACCAAGCTTCTGAATAAAAACCCAAAACTTTTCTAATATTCGACAATGTTTTTCCCCTTAAAATTTTTTTAATTATAAAAAATAATTTGTATTCATTTATTTTCCTACACATTTTTTCCAGTTCAGGGTCATGGGTGGCCAGAGCTAAATGTGGCATTTTCAGACACAAGGTGGAAACCAGCCCTGAATGGGAAAACTATTCCAGCATGCATGTACAGCCATACTCTCTCAGACTAGGGCAGTTTAGACACACTATTTAACTTAATGTGTACATATTTGGGATATGGTAGGATGCCAAACTGTGTGGAGAAAACTCATGTAGATGTGGGGAGAAAATGCAAGCTCCACATACTGTAAGAATTATGTAGCGATACTGGAGCTGTACAGACCACAGCCTCAGTGGGAAATCAGTCTGTCTTCCCCTCTCCATCAGTGTTAATAATGAAGCAACTTTTGAACAGAGTGACATTATTCAAGAATTTGCTGTACTAGTTTATTTCTTACAAAAATTCTTAGAGGCAGTCAATTCCAGGGTGCTCTGGAACTATACTGTTCCAGGAATTTAGAATTCTGTTTTTCTGCTCACTGTCCTTAGCTTTCAGCTTAATGGATTCCAGCTAAATTAAGGGAAAGGTTCAGCAGAACTTGTTCTTTTCCTTATATCCAGTGACCACAACTTAATCGCCAGCACAACCTATCAGAATGACTTGGTATTCCAGTATTTATTCTGTGTAACAATGTTCCTAATTAAATTTAGTTAAAATAGAGGGGGTGGGTGGGGGTGGAGGAAGTGGTATCAGGGACACCTAGAATCTGAAACAAGTTATAGAAGTGTTCATATATACATGTGTAAATATTAATACTAAGGTAGGAAAAATGTGCTTGTATCTGCATAAAATAGTCTTAAATATGGTGGACATTTTAGAATATTTGTTGCTTCTGGAAACAGGAACTGGGTGCCTGGGGTCAGAATTGGGAGGGAGACTTTTCAGTATATATCCTTTAGGATTGGTGAGATGTTTAAATTTTAACATCAAAAAATGTGTTGAAATTTCAAAAATGAGTTAGACTGGGTAGTTTCAATTTTTTCTAATTCCTAATTCCTTTCTAATATTTGTCTTAAAAGCAATTAGGCAAAAGACATTGTTGAATAAAGTCTGGAAGGGGAAAGAGTTCTTCTGACTTATGAATACATTTCTGGGAAGGATATAAACTTTATGCCAACAGTTAAAGATTTTTTGGGGGGAGGTCAGAGGGAAGTTATACTTATTTACAAATTTGTTCTGGATGTATTACACATTTTATGCTTATGGCATAGAAACTCCTTAAAAATGGTCTTCAGGATTGTACCCAAAGTCAGGAAGTCTATACCCCCTAGATATTTAGTAATTTATGTTTTAATTCTTTAATTAACTGATACGAGCCCAAAGTGGTCCATTTAATTTTTGGCTTGAGTTTTTCTCCTCCTTTCTGATTGAACAGAATTATACTTGTTTGTAAGTTATACTCATTTATTATTTTGTGTCTGAGTTATGCAAAGTACAGTTAAGCTTGTCTCTTTTTTTAAAGATTTATTTATTTATGCATATAAGAACTGGGGTACAGGTCAGAGGTGTGGGGGTGGTGAGTGGATCCACCAGAGACAGAATGGGGAACAGAACAGGCAGATTAATTGAAACACACTGCTGAGGGTAGTAGCAGGCAAGGCAGGCGAGGTCTGCTGCACCATGTGGGTCCCCTCTGGCCAGCGGCAGGGATCCATCTCATGCTTCAATGGCTGCATTTTGCCTCTGAGTGCTTTGCTTTAACCCATTGTGCCACCAGGGAGGGCCCTAAGCTTGTCTCTTAATGACACTTTTAAAATATATATGGGTAGAATTACATCTAAACTCAGTTAAAATAACTTTTATAGGACACTTTCTACCTCCTTCATTACATCTGTAACCTTTTGTATGTTACACCACCTGTTAAAACTTGGTACTTGGAACTGATGATAGTGTTAGAGAGCTGGTCAGTCTAAACCTTTGTGAGCTGATTATTGGTGATGATTTGTATAATTCATTAGTTTGTGCTGTGAATACTTTTTTCATGGTCATATTTCATGAATAATTTATCAGTAGTCTGCTAACTGCTAACCCATCTTGTATGTTTATTTCAGAAATTATGGGAAGGACTGCATGCTTGGTTTTATTATATTCAGCCTAAAAGTTTTGGTCCATTTAAAAATATTGGAGTATTTAAATCTACATTAACTTTATCACTTGTTTGTTATCCAATTAATATGACCTTTTACAATTGGAAAAAAATCATTTAAAAGTTATTGCTCGTGTTTAATAATTGTAGAATATTATTATAGCTAGACAGTGTCTAGGTTCGTCATAAAAGACTTCTATGCTTAACATTAAAAATCAGTTTTCGTTTCTGTGGTCATGAGCTCTAAACTTTTCTAAGGTTTAGGAATAGACAGTTATGATAAAGTTATTACTCTGAGATGACTGATTGTTCATATGTTAAAAATAAAGCATATAATGAACATTAATTATATTGAACATTGTGGAAAATGGCACTATAATGCGAGGAAGACGTGTATGTTTTCTACCTAGCTGGAAGCATGTTAGTTGGCTCTTTTTTGTTTCTGACATTTAGTGTTGAACTGCTGTTTTAATTTTCAGTGTTTTCTTCAGTAGTTGATAAGGATTATTGATGTGTAAACTATAAATAATACAGGATGTAAACATAATTTTTATGGAGGGTGGTGTTCACCCCCAGGGTAAGATATCCCAGCATTTTTATAGACTTTTAGTTTATAAATGAAGAAAATTTGATTTTCTAATATTTAGCATATGGATTGAATATTCAGTTGTTTTTAACCTTTAAAAATTACATATATCTACCCTGTCCATTAGACCATGCCTATTTAAATAAAAACTAAAGTGAAATAATTAAAATACTCATTTGTTTACTTTCCATGTTTCAAATGCTCAATAGCTGCATGTGTCTTGTAGCTAGCTACATTATTATCTTCACACTAAAGGCAGGATGAATGCTACAAGAAGGCGTAATTCTTTAATGACTTTGTAAGAATAGAAATGCTATAGACCAATTATGGAAAATATAGAAAATAGAAAAGTAAAATGAACAAAATAAAAAGTGTATGTCCCAACTGTAGGTCTTTTATTTTTAATACTGGTTTTATATTCTAGTCCTTTTTCTCTGCATGTTTTTATAAACACATATATGCTTTATAAGGATGATTTTACATGTGCTTGTTTAAACACAAGAATGTGAAATTAACACATTTTACTGCAAACGTTTTAGCTTTATAGTAGTTTACCTGAATTTAAGTCTTAGTTTGAACCAGCTCAACCTTATATTTCTATGTTTATCAGCCTTTTCAGTAAAAATAAAAGTACTGTTTTAGGTGAATATGAATTAGACATATTAGAAATTATTGCTAGTCATATTCTTTTAAAACCTCTCTAAAAGTTGTTAGTAGTTGTCTATTTTTACTATTGGGGTTTACCTGAAACTTAAATGAATTCATGAAGTTTCACTATGAAATGATGTCACAGGCACTTGGAAATTTTATTTTGCCCCTTTGCTTGCTTGATATTTGACTCTCTCAGCATCATCTTTGACTATCAACATTAGTTGGTAGGTTCATACAGCCTCTGTTGGAAATTTTTATGAATTTGTTAATCAACAAAAAATTTGTTAATTTTTACGGATTGGTTTTTACATGGCGTTATTTTTTTCATGGTGATCATTTACATTATCTCATTCATTTTAGATGTATTCCTTTATTTCATAGAAAATGCAAGATGGGCAGTAGATGATCATGGTAATGTCATCAAGTTATGAATAATAGGAAGTATAGGATGTTATTAGATCACTAAGGAAAATTCTTTTTTTAAAAATTATTTATGCATATAAGAACTTGGGTGTAGGCCGGAGGTACAGGGGGTGAGTGGATTCACCAGAGACAGAGTGGGAGGAGAACAGGCAGATTGATTGAAACACACTGCTGAGGGGAGCAGCAGGGGAGACAGTCTTCTGCACCATGTGAGTTAGCTCCCTGACTGGGGATGAACTCATGTTGCAGTGGTCAGCTGTAGCTTGATGGTGCTGTGTCTTTAACCCCTGCAGCACCAGGGAGGCCCCACTAAGGAAAAATTCTTCATGTTTGTACCTTGAATCTTCTTTCACCACAAAAGTACATTTGCTTATAAATTTAATATCCATATCACAAATTATCAGAGGGGGGTGTAGGTGTAGGAGTTTCCAAATATCTTCCTAAGTTTAAAAAATAAAGACAATAGCTGTTTTAATGAATGTTTAATTTATAGTGCATTATTAACTTTAAAAAATCACATATTTTTTAAACATAAAGCTAGGAATTGTCATACTGTATGTAGTCCAGTAGTTTTATGAATTTCTCTCATATTAAAAGCACTGAAATAAACTGTATTTTTGTATTCTAACCATCTGCCAGATAGGATTATATATGGCTTAAATAAAAAGGAATTCCATGCCTGTAAATTACAATGATTTCTGAGACTTCAGTGTAGTATTCAGACTCTTAATTATAGGGCAGCAGAATGATTAATTTTTTAGTGATTGTGGTTTGGTACATATGCACATTAGAGTAGAATAGGAACCTAACAAAGATAGTTGTTTTGTAAATTTTAGACTTTAGGGATAATAGAATCATCCCAGGATTTGCCTTGTTTAGAGTGGCTTCTCCAAAATTACTGAGTATTTATGTATGTACTTTGGATCGGTAAATCTTGTGGTATACATTTTGAAACTCCATCATAGATCTATTTTAGCAGGAGAAGAAAAATCAAGACATTTTAAGTGGTCGCTCTGTCCCACATCATATTTTCTTATCTCATCAAAAGCTCTTGAAGTGGTGGTGGAAAGATACTTTAACAGTTGAAGCTGAATTCAGCTCTAGTTCTTTTCTTTGTGGCACCAAATCTGGGAGTATACCCATATATTTGAGAAACTATGCTTGTTTCTTTAGTGACTTCAGGACACATTATAACACATACCATTTTTGCAGAGTAAATTGTCAGCAATTTTGAAAAAACCTATCACATATCTTACTAAAAAAGTGAGATATAGTTGACATTTAACATTGGCTTACATTACATAGTGATTTGGTATTTGTATATATTGGAAAGTGATTTTCACAGTGAGCTTAGTTGACAACCTTCACTGTACATAGTTATAAATTTTTTTTCTTGTCATGGAAACAGGGAAATTTTGATAAAACTATTATTAAAGACTGAAACAATTTCGAAAGAGCTTTGTTACCTAAGCAGAGGCAAAAGAAACATTTATTACCTATTGTGTGTTAATTACTGTGATAAATCCTCAGAGGTGTTTTCTAATTTGAATCCTTTGGTTAGCTCTTTGAGTATTATGAAAACTGAGTAAAGAGAGGTTAAGTTCCCCAGAATCTCTTGTAAGTACTGACAACTGGAATTTATCAGACTCCAGAACTCTCTTGCAATCTCCTGATTACACAAAAAGAATGAGATCCTTAAAATGTGTGTGTATGTGTGTTTGCTTTAGGGAAGAAACAGTGACTGCATATGCATGTATTAGAGTGAGGCTAACATTAGGAACAGAATTAGAGTTTGGTGTGATGAAAGTGTATCATGGGAAGACAGTTGATGGTAGTTTAAACTGGTAGGGGTTATGACAAAAAGTAGTGTTCCAGTATAAATGTTGCTATTGTGGAGAATATGAATTCTCAAATAATTCAATGATGTGCTTACTATCTGTGGGAAAGATGGATATTATTTGTTTGATTTGCAACTTTTGAATAAAGTTGTAAAGTCCTCCTACATTATCTTATTTGGCAAGTATTTCCATGCTATTGATAAGAAAAGCACTCAGGCTATATTACTAGTTTTAAAAATAAATACTTAGTTAGGCATTCTAAGATCTGCATTGAATATGTCTGGGAGAAGGCAAAATAATTGATTTTTTTGGATGATTGAATGAAGGATATATACATTAGCAGGGAGGAACTGTATTTTAGGGTTTTGTCTTTTTCTTAAATGTTTGTATTTTTTATTTCTAGGCTGTTCGCTGCTACGAATCTCTAATCTTAAAAGCTGAAGGAAAAGTGGAGTCTGATTTCTTTTGTCAATTAGGTCACTTCAACCTCTTATTGGAAGATTATCCAAAAGGTAATTTTTTCCCCCTTGTTAACTACTATTTCACTTATATATGTATTTAAAATAGTTGCGATCGTTTGTTCTGCCTTTATCAAGGGCACTTCTAAGAAATTGGAAGCTTGTGAACATCCTAAACAATGAGAAAGAAAAGTGGAGTAAATGGAAATGTGACATGTTCATGTACCTCCATGTAAATTATCAGTGATTTAATCATTCACTTAAGCTAACTGCCTACACGTGCACTGCCATTTTATTATGCCTTGTAAAAAATTCCAGCCCTTTAAAGGACTACCATTGTTATTTGTAGTAGCAAGTAAGCCATTGATGGATGCTTTGGAAAAGTAACACATTCAGCATTTTTCTTCTTTATCCTGGTCAGGAAGCTTCTGTGTTAATTAGAAGATACTTGTATGAAAACCTAATTTGTAGCCATTTATTGTAAAGGTAAGTAATGTAGAGAGATGGTCACATATGAGTTTAAGGCTAATGTAAAACAATTTTATTTTCCATTAAATTTTTTTTCTCTAAGAAATAATATCCATATCAAAGACAAATTATAGCAAAACAAACAAGGACATTTTAACCTTTTGAAGAGAGCGAACATCTTAACATGGAGTGGATAGATGTATTATGTTTGCTTTTAACAAATGCTTAGTGGATAGAACAACTGGCAGGTTGTTTCAGAGCTACAGCGAAGGATTGTTAGTGTTTAACGTTGATGATTTGTTATGCCACTTTTGTGTTAGGTCAAGTGAATACACTCCTAATGAAAATGCAGTTTTAGTTTGAAACAGAGCATGGGATTTGATTTATTTTTCCAGCTCAACTCTGTTGTTACAGCTGCATTACCTTTCACAGGTTACATAAACATCCTTGAGCATCTTTCTTCTAATTTGCAAAATTGGGGGAGGTGATAGCTCAGGGTTTTAAGAATTGCTATGTGAAACTGGTTAGTACTTAGCAAAATGGTTTCAAGATTAAGTATTAATAATTATATAATACTTTTAAATATTTTAATTAAGTAGCTTAATTTAAAGGAAAATATTATATAAAATATATATAATTGCATGCAGTCTAATTTTTGAGTGTTACACCTTTTACTTGGAGAGCATACTAATTTGAGAGCATCTGAACAAGAGGCCCAAACTTGAACACCAGGTTTTCACATTGGTTTATATGCCCTTGCTGCTTATTAGTCACATATACAGCCCTCTGTGTGTGTGTGTATTTCAAATTAATAGCTTCTATTGTTTTTTGATGTGAGCTTTCTTTTTTAATTCTCTTTAAGCTTTATTTATTTATTTTTTAAAGATTTATTTATTTATGTATACAAAAGCTGGGGTACAGGCCAGAGTCCAGGGAGGTGAGCGGATTCACCAGAGACAGAGTGGGGAGCAGAACGGGCAGATCCACTGAAATGCACTGCTGAGGGGAGCAGCGGACGAAGCAGGAGAGGTCTGCTACACCATGTGGGTCTCCTGCCTGGCCGGCGGCAGGGATTAAACTCATGCTGCAGTGGCTGAGATTTCCCCATAGTTTGTTGCTTAACCTACTGGGCCACCAGGGAGGCCCTCTCTGAGCTTTATTGATCAGATTCCCACTTAAAAAATTACTTTTTAAATATTTTGAATTCTTCTTGTTTTCTGTCTTTCTGCAAATCCAAAACTAAAGTCAGTTTCTAGCAGCTGATTTCCACCCCCCTAGCCCTATTATCCCACCCCAGTCAGTATATGGGGGAGTCATCTTTATTTTAATTTTGTTTCCCACCGTCATCTTATGTCCCTAAAACCCTTTCTAGCTCTCAGATTCAGAAGCTTCACTTCATTTATTACTATCTGCAAGTTTTTATAAGTGTTTTTCTTTGTCAAATCATCCATTTTGTAAATGTCCAGTATTTGTCTTTACCATTTTGACTTGCTTTACTGCACATAATTCTCTCGAACTACTTTAATTTTGCCATAAATGGCAACATTTTGTCTTTCCTTATGGCTGAATATTATTCCATTGTGGGGATAAGACTATATCTTCTTAATCTAGTCCTCTGTCAGAGGACATTTACCTTGTTTCCAGTCCTAGCTATTATAAATAATGGTGCAATAAGCATTGTAGAACATAATTTTTTTTTGAATTGATGGTTTCATGTTCCTGGGATAGATGCTCAAGAATGGGTTGCTGGGTCATACGGTATTTCCACTTTTAATTTTCCTAAGGTAAATCCAGGTTGCTTTCCAAAATGGCTATACCAGTTTATAGTCCCACCAGTAGTATAGCAGGCTTCTACTTTTTTGCATCCTCTGTGGGGAAATTTATTACCCCAAGCTGCTGCTTTCTCTCTTTGGAAACAATATAGGAACCTCTAACTGCAGCCAAATAGGTATTTCTTTTTGAGAATAAATTATAAACTAGCATTTTGGGGAGTAAACATAAATTATGCCATAAACATGTGAATAAACTGTTTAAGGATATATGTATGTGGGGGACATTGAACCTGTTATTTTGAAGGTAGTTTTTTATTGTGTTGAGTCTTTGTGTGAGATTTTCTAAGTTTGGGGTTCTTTCAGCAAAACCGCTTCTACTTTGTAGTAAAAAATGACAGACCCTGTTTTGTGCACATTTTACACTTAGGTTTTTGTTTATTCTGATCCCATTTGCTTTCTGTTTTATAGGAATTCCTAAAAATGCCTGATGTTCAGGTGTAGTATACTTTGGTTATCATTTATCTCAGATGAATTTGAAGCAGAGGATAAAAGACTGTAAAAATTTTTTTAGATGGGGACCACAATTGATGTAAAAAAAAATAGAAATAAAATAAAAAAATGTTTTTAGACTTTCCGGCTGTAATATGTATAAGTAATTTGAAAGCATTTTCTGTCATTTGATTTGGTTATTTGGCTTTTAGGAATTTATTCTGAAATTGTAATTGGCTAGAGGATTGTGGGGAAAATGGAGGTTTAGTGCACTTGACCTAATATAGGTTGGATTCCTCTGAGGGGAGTTTAGCATAAAGTATCTTTAGTAATAAGTACCTTTAAAATCCAACACCTGTGGAAGGTGGGAGATGGAACAAGGATTGGACAGAGGGAGAAGTTAATCCCCAAAAACCTTGGCCAACTCCATGAGCACTCTGGAGCTAGAATGACTTTTCAGACTATACCCAGTTGGGCCAAGATAACTAGGCTTATTTAATATAGGATATGAGCCAAACTGAGGACTGTGACATTGGGAAAAGTGTCTTTCTGTATCCAAGGCAGCTTATTACTAGAGTCTTTCTTCAGGACTCACAGTAGTTCTTCCCTTTAAGCGGGATTTAAATGGTTCTTCACAATGTGTCTACTGTTAACCTGCTTTCTACTCCTAACCTTAAAGCTAATCCATTTAACCTCTGGTGAATCAGCCAGCTGTTGGAACTGTCAAATAGACTACCTTAAGCCATGAAAATGGTGCAGTGATTTCTCTTTAGGTTAGAGAACCATGAACTGAAGAACAAGCATATATTGTGAATATATGAGATGGATTTTAGGAAGCTGTTTAATTAATAGAAATTATGTGTCAATAACACTGAATATGTGTGGCCAATTAAAGGAGAGGATAATCATTAAGCTAAGTTAGTTACTTAGAAAATCAACTAGTGAATTAACTCAATTATGAGGAGTCTTTGGTGTGGTTAGTAAGGATTTCAGAGTAAAAAGAATTAGTTGAAGGATATAATGATGAATCTCTCCTGATAATAGAATGAACACCTTGAAACTTTTCAAAATAGTTTCCTCATGGTTCCTGGTGAACTACAATTGAAATTCCAGCCAGAGATGGATTTTCTTTCCTCTTGTCTTTCTTCCCTCAAGTAATTTATTGGTTATTGCATTTTCTGACAAAATAGGTTTGTTTTAGTTCGCCAGTATTTGCAAATGTCTTGGTCAAGTTAATAGCTAAGCATTGCTAATGTGGAGAAGTCTAAAGTCAGAGTTGGTGAGCTTTCTTTGTTGTTATAAATGATAATACTACCCTAGAGTATAAAGTAAAATGAAATAAAAATTCAGAATGCTGACATATACTGGCATATAATAGTGATAGGATGCATATTATGTATCTCTAAAAGCTGATACATTCTTTTCACTGTCGTTGTATCTCGTTTCTCCATATTACTTCTTCTTAAATGTATTTAGTATTGTTCAAACTGTGATATTAAGAATTGCTAGTACCTCCATTCCCTTTCACTGTAATTTGGAAATCACTTGATTTTGTTTGATGTGTACCCATTAAATTAGAAAATTCAATTGAAAATAACCAAGGAAGCAAAATAGTGAGCAACATAAATCCAGGTTGTCAGAAATCTGCGTCCAGGCATGTTGCAAATGTTACAGCAGCTTTAACAACTAGAAAGTTGGTGGAAGGACACATTGCAGGAACATAAAGAAGCCAGATAGTTGGTATCTCTTGTAGTAAGCCAAATATGAGATACTAAAACCTCAAAGAGTGTATTATTACTAAGTGTATTAATGAAAAAGAAGTAGTAAATATGAGATTTCCATAGGTTCATCTTGCTGAAACAGGAGTAAAAGGATTATTTCTTTGCTTTTCAACTTCCTGTCTGCTTGTCTCTGTAATTTCAAATCCTTTCAAACCTCTGGAAAGGGGGACATGGAATCAAAGGTCTGTTACGGGGAATGCTGGCCAGAGTTTTTCAGATGTTACTCTGTATTAATATTGCATATAAGGAAAGATGTGTTTATGGCAGTTACAGACTTGAGATGGCAAAAAGGTGCTAGAGAACTAAGTACATCAGCCATTTATATGCAGTGAAGCAGTTAATATAACTCTGAGACCTATCCTAGGGTATAAATATAACCTTTCAGTCTAGCCTCAGATCAAACAGAAAATGAAAGAAATTTATTCACTTAATAACCTCAGGCAACCACAACTTGTTTTGACGTAAGGATGATAGTGAGTGCAAATGACAGATTTGTCTTTCTTTGCTTTGCTTCCCTTCATCTTGGACTTTCTACCCATAACAACTAGCAGGTAATCTGCTGCCTATAATGTTACACATTGGGCTAGAGCTGAAAAAGGAAATGGTGACTTTTGCTTTGCAGTAGTACATAATATAATAAAGAAATGTAGAAATATAGGTTGAGTTTTAAATCTTTTCCCTCCTTGCATTTCTGTTGCATCGGACTCTGAAGATGACTCCCCTTTTCTGGCAAGACTATCATCTTTAACCCACTTTGTTGTTTCTTTTTATGTCTGTTCTATCCACATATGCTTGTCATTGTGCACACCCTCTTCTTTTCACAGTCCTAACTCAGAGCCGTAATATTTCTAAGCATGCTAAAAGTCTGCCACATACTAATTTGTTATCTGGGCCCTCTTTACTCCCTCACTTTATTTCTCTAGATCTCTTTAATTAAAAAATAATTTTAGTATGACTTTGGGTTTTTCTTTTTATTTATCAGTTATACCTTACTCTTTTTCTGAGAAACTATTTAGGCTGCTTGTGACCTGTAAGAAAATAACATGGATAAAATTGCTTGTTGTTACAGTCTTTTTTTTTTTAAAGATTTCTTTATTTGTGCATACAAGAATTGGGGTACAGGCCAGAGGTGCGGGAGGTGAGAGGATTCACCAGAAACAGAGTGGGGAGCAGAACAGGCAGATTAACTGAAACACACTGCTGAGGGGAGCAGCAGGTGCAGCAGGAGAGGTCTGCTGTGCCGTGTGGGTCACCCCCCTGGCTGGCAGCAGGGATCAAACTTGTTCTACAGTGGTTTGCTTCAGAGTGTGTTGCTTAACCCACTGCACCACAGGGGAAGCCCTGTTGTTACAGTCTTTTAGGAATTGGTGAGGTCAGAATTAGAATCTGGGTTTACCTAAAGCTGCTGCTTTTCCCATCCTGTTTCTTCCTACTGGCCCTCATTTTATTGTTGACCATTCCCTAATATTAGCACAAGAAGTAAGACTTATTTTAATATTTACATAAATAATATATTTACTGTTTAAAGGAAAACCTTAGAATATGTGTGACCATAAAAGGTAAACTGTACTCACAAAACTTACATAGTATTATAAACCATTGTAAACCTAACAACAGGTACCATGTGTATGTTTACATCTATCTTTAATGGCATCTAGCTATTTCTGGTGGTGCTAGCCAGGTAAGAAATAGTATGTGAATGCATTGACACAGGTTGATCTTTACTTTTAACATTTTTGATATGAATCTTTAGAGACTTTTCTATTATAATAAATACTCAGTATTTAAAAGTTGACTTTTACAATGAATATTCAATATTTTAAAAAAATCTTGCAACTTTATTTTTATTTTAATGAAAGATTTATTGATTTACCATTGGTTTACAATACTATGTAAGTTTTGGGAGTACAGTTTCATACCTTAGTAGGTATATGCAATCACACTGTACCCACTACCATACTTACAGTGCCATTCACCGTGATCAAATTAACTCCCCTCTACCCATTCTTTACACATACACACACACACACACACACACATGCATGCATGCACGCACACAATCTTTCCTCTGACAACTGCTGTATTTTTTTTTCAAGATCTAAGCATTATTTTTATACAACTGTCCTTAACCCAGTGTATCATGTTAATCTATCTCACTGACACACTTTTAAAACATTTCAGTTCCCTGCATAGTATTCTATATCATATAGGTAGAACAATTCCCTGTTGTGTAAATGGTTTCTTTCTTTTTTAACTAATAACATAATCACTATATTGTCTATCTTTGTAGCTAAATCTTTGAAAAACTCAGTAGCAAGCATAAATATAGGTATGCAAGGAAAGTATAACACTAGTATAGAGAAAGCTCTGTGAAGAAGTCGAATTAGAGACTCTGAACTGTATTTTGCCTTTGTCTTCAAATTACAAGAGTGCCCTTTGGAGATGAAATTGAGTTAGGACCTTTGATAAGACTAATATGGACCAGGTGCTAGAAAATCCTTCAGGAATATGATCAGAAAGTGCAAGCTATTCAGGAATACTTGAAAACACAGAACACTTCTGTGGGATTAAAAAAAAAAAAAGCAGAAAAA
>JAGFMF010012069.1:1793050-1810642 GCA_019455555.1 Galemys pyrenaicus | reverse complement strand
GTGTAATTAGGTTTTGGTTTCTGGACATTATGAAAATTTTGCTGACTGGATTCTGATTTTTTTTTTTAATCTTTAATTTCGCTGTTTTGAGTGTATGATTTGCATAATCAGCCAGGAATGTGTATAGATAGATTGATTCATCTATCTGGCTCTCTTCTTTTTTGGGGAGAACCCCTTTAATTCAGTGGGTTGTGATGATTTTCCCGTTTTTTCTAGATCAGAATGATTGTACGTTTTTCTTCAGAGATCCACCACCAGATGCGCCGAATTAATAGCTGTGAAAATACAAGCTCCGTTGACCATGACCTTCCATATTAGTCTTGTATTACCATTTTACATTACCACATTTAGTGGCTAAAGCAACACAAATTTACTTATCTTACAGTTTTTGAATTTTAAGTCCAAAACAAATCATATATTTTAAAATGAAGTTGTTACTAGGGCTGGTTCCTTTTGGAAGCTCAAGGGGAGAATCTTTCCTTTCCTTTTTCAACTGCTAAAGACTGCCTGCATTTCTTTGGCTCAAGTCTGCATATCACATAGCCTTTTGTTTCCTGGTTTTTGTCCCCACATTGTGTTACTTAACTTGTGTCTTTGACTTTCCTTTTGTTAAGGACCCAAGTGACTACTTTGAGCCATACCTAGATAATCCAGGAAAACCCTGTCCTTTCTATGGTCCTTAATTTAATCAAAAAGTAAGCAAGCCTTTGCAGTGTATGGTAAATTCTCTCAGTTCCTTCTGTTAGGATATATGGACATCTTTGTGGCCATTATTTAGACTAACATACATTCCCACCAAAATCCGCCTGTGTCTGTTTACTCTTCAGTGTCTTTAGCTAGCTGCCTTTTTGTCTTATGGCTGGAATTTAAAAGTATACTTATTATCTGAAAGGGTGTTTTCCAATATTATCTTACTTAGGATTCATTAGAAGCAACAGTGTAATAATATTGTTACCATGTTGCTTACTTTGAACTTTTAAAAAATGTAATCAAGCGGAATATTTTAAAAACTACCTTCTCTCAGTACTGTCTTTGTTAGATTCATATCTGTAGTTGTATATTGTAGTAGTCTGTTTTCATGGTTGTGTAATACCACTGTGTGAATATAACAACTTTTTTATTGTTGAATGACCTTTGGTTTTTAATGAAATTTGACTATTACTGATCAGAGCTTTGCAAATTCTGGTAGCCGTAATTGTTGTCTGATAATTGAAAGCAGATTTCAAGTAATGTTTTGTCCAGCATTTCTAGTTATAATTACTTAGAAGAAGGAATTGGGATTTAAATATGCTGCAGTGATAGTATAAATAGTTTTACTAAGTGGGTAGATAAATAAAGGGGTCTGTTCATGTTTTCCTACTCAAAGAATTTTGGTGACTGATTTATAATAAACTTTAATTTTTGTTGTACACAATCAAGACTCATTGACCTATACTTCATAATTAAATCTCAATCTTGAAGATTTTTAAAAAAGATTTATTTATACACACAAGAACTGGGGTACAGGCCAGAGATATGGGGGTGTGTGAGAGGATTCACCAGAGACAGAGTGGGGAGCAGAACAGGTAGATGACTGAAACACACTGTTGATGGGGACCAATGGGCACTGCAGGAGAGGTCTGCTGCACCATGTGAGTCACCCACTTGGCTGGCAGCAGGGATTGAACTCGTGATGCAGTGGCTGTGGTTTGCTTCATAGTGTGTTGCTTAACCCACTGCACCATCAGGGAGGCCCTCAATCTTGAAGATTTTAAAACTAACATTAGAAAAAAAAAACTAACATTAGGTTATTAAAAATATTTATTGAGTGACTATTTGTTAAGTAGACATGACAGTGATTTTTGAAATGGTAAAGATTTGCCAGCCCTCTTATGTCTATTATATCATCCCTTGACTATTAATGATTATCTCTTCCTCTTCTGTTCTATTTCTAGTGCCTTTGAATCACACTTTAAACAAGGACAGATTAACTGGAAGAAAATGTTTGTTTATACATGCAGTGAATATACCTGTAGGAGAATTCAGTGATGGGTAACTCAAACTGATGGTTAGAATTTGGTTCTATATACCAACTTAGTGATGGGGAGAGGCACAAAAGATACTTAATGGGAAAGCAAGGTGGAAAGGTATATGGGTCTTTACAATAGATAAGAGATATGGTCTACAATAGATAAGAGATATGGTCATCTATCCACAATGTCTGTTAGAGTTCCTCCCTGGAAGGTGGTTTAATGACAATGAATTCTTTTGGCAGGCTTTACTTTAAGCATATAATGGAATTCAGCTACTCAAATGCCAATAGTTCACAGTATTTCATAGTGCATATTTTGGGGTAAGCATGTCCTGATCCCCTTCAGCAACTGCAAAAACATAAACTCATGCGTGAGCCAGGTAAGCTTAGAAATTGCTGTTATAGTTTATGACATAAAGTTGAAAGGTAGGAGTAAAATATCTGAATGTATACTGTTAATGTTGCTGTGTATTTCAGTACACAACTAGAAGACTAAGGATATATTTTACAATATGAAGAAATGTTGATGTTTCTTGATGACTTTTACCATGTGTACTTAAACATTTTGTGTTATACTTTTATTTGTCATTGTGAAATTTTAATTTGACAGACTTTCCCCTTTTCACCACTTGAATTTAAGAAAAGACAAAGTTTTGAATTATGGCAGCATGCTTGTCTAAGGGAACCATTGATTAAAACTGCTGTAGAAACAAGGAAAAGATGGGATGACTGCTAAAGTGGGTTAAGAATTTAAAAAACTCAAAGCTTAGAGATTAATTTGCATGTTTTTGGCATTGTGATTATAAACAGTTTTTGTCCTTAAAGCATATTCACCAAAGAGGTCTATCTTACAGTCTGATTGTTGCTACAAGATTGTGCTGCTATATTTTCTACTCTAAAAATTGTGCTGGCCTTTTTTCCTAATTGAATTGAGGAGCAAGGTTTCTGTTAGTCCATTTAGTTCCCATGTGGTTTTGTAAAAGGGTGGTACCCAGGGGAAAAAAAATTCTGCAGAGAGGAAGACAGAAGGAAGGGAGGGGAAAAAAAAGCAGACTGGAGAACAGCAAGGAAACCTGGAGGAGGCACGAAGAGCAGAGGGACATGTAAAAAAAAAGGCACTTGCTTTTTAGTCTTAAACTGGTTAAAACAAACGTAGGTAAAAGACCCGAGGGGAGGTTAACAATAGCAGCTTTCATCTTAATTTTAATTTTGCTCTTTTCCTCCCAAATTTATATAACTCTTTCTAACCCTTTCTGTAAATCTCTACTAATAGGTCCTTCAAACATGTGGCAGGCTTTTGGTCCTTGCTTTAGGCCAATCCTATTTAGCTAAACTTTTACCCTCAAAAAAATAAGTAACTCTAAATGCTTAATTTAATAACTATATTCTTTATCCTTTCTGTATTACACCCTAATTGTATTAAAATTCCTTTCCATTAAAATTTTTATGTTTGTCTTAATGTGGCAAATAACAAAACCCATTCAGGGAGGGCAAGTTTGGGGTTCTGGGGTCTTCCTCTCCCTGCCCTGTAACAGTTTCATATTTTCATTAATGTTGGGATGAGTTTCTTATTATGGAATTAGGGGTTAATGTTTGGTGGGGAATTGATTTTGCAGAGAGAATTGTTAAAATGGAAAATCTCAAGGTTTTACTAATTCAAATTGATGTTGAATTTAGAAATATTTGAATGTATCAGTCTTAAGTGCTTTATATTATGAAAATATGTAGAATTTTAAAGGGAGATAGAACTGTAATTAATATTTCAGTAAGCATTAATACTTAAATTTAAATTGAAAGAAAGCAACAAACTTATCCTAGAAAGTCAGAGACTAAAAGAAGGCGATATTTTCAAGACCATACAGGAAAAGTTAAGCAGTACACTAGAGAATAAGGGTTGGGCTTCTATTTAAATTTTACAATTTTAGAAGCAGAACACATCCTAGAAATTCTTTTTTTTTTTTAAAGATTGATTTATTTATGCATACAAGCACTGGGGTACAGGCCAGAGGTGTGGGGGGGTGAGAAGATTCATCAGAGACAGAGTGGGGAGCAGAACAGGCAGATCAATGGAAGCACACTGCTGAGGGGAGCAGTGGGCACAGCAGGAGAGGTCTGCTGCGCCATGTGGGTCCCCTCCCTGGCCGGCAGCAGGGATCGAACTCATGCTGCAGTGGCTGCGTTTTGCTTCATAGTGCGTTGCTTAACCCACTGCGCCACCAGGGAGGCCCTAGAAATTCTTTACTTTATGAACATGGTATACTGTGGGTGGTTAAGGAAATCTCCAGGTCAGCACAGATTGGTGGATAGAAATAGAATCTGTGTTCATCTTCTGACTTCTCATTGGCTTTTTGCTTTAATATCATTTATATTAGTCACTCGTTGCTCATATTCTTGTCAGCTAGATAAAAATAAGAATAAGCTTTTGGTAAGTTACATTTTGATAGTGTTCAGCCTTATAGGGAGGCAGGAGTTTATGTTTAAGGTGTGGGGGAACATCTGGGTAGGGATTAGAGACACTGCAGAGAGAAGGATTAATGGGAGTTTTCCAGATAGGAATTATAGAAAGGCTTTCCAAGAAGAGAGCTGAACCAGCACATGAAAGTACAATAGGAGTCATAGAACTCCCAGGCTTAGTCTACAGCAGAGCTCTAAAATATTTTTTTAAGAGGCAAAATGATAAATTTATTTTAGGCTTTGTTGGCCAAGAGGCAGAATCAGCTAGTATATATATAGTTAGCCTGTCATTTGCAGTGTAAACCAAGATGAAATGTAAAATCACCCCTGAGCCTTCAAGGAAAAAAAAAAAAAAAAGATTGGTCATAATCTTTTGTGTGGTTTGCCACACCCCTGTTTTCCAGGCTGGAGTACTTATTGGGGGGGGGGAGGGTGGATAGGTCTCAAGGTGGAGAAAAGGCAGGCAGGATAGATGATAAATAGGCTTGCAACACTTGCAGATAAGTCTTAGGTATGGCTCAATATTTACTTAATGTGTAGTCTGGAAATCAGTCATAAAGTTCAAATTAATAAAGAATAATAACTTCTGGGGATTGATTGGAATTGCATTGACCTTGTACCTTTTTTATTTTCAACTGTCACTGTACAGACAGGCTTTAAAGTTCTATAATTTTTGCTATAAAGTAGTTGTGTATCTTACAAAATAATGTATATCTTACAGTTCTGTTATTGTAAATGTTACTTTAATGATTTTATTATGTTATGAAACTTTATTTTTTTTTTGGTATATAGAACTACATTTCGTTTTATATGTTACGTTAAATTTATCAAGCAACCTCCCCCCCTTTTTTTTTAACTAACTTCACTATCTGTATTATCTTGGGGTTTTTTTTGTAAATATTTTTGTAATTAATGGTAATTTTGTTTATTTTCATTTTTGTTATCTTCTCTTACAGTAAACTAGGGTGCTAGCAAACAAAACATTTCTCGTTTCCCTTTTAAAAGAAAATGTATTACTGTTAAGTATGATTGCCCCTTTTTGTGTATACAGAAAACTTCAGAAAATAGCTTCCTTTTAATGAAAGTCCCCTCTAAAAATTTTCAATTTAAAAAACATTTTTCCTCTTATGCAAATTCTTTGTCTTTATTCACCAAGATAATTTTACCATTAATTTTATTTTTTCATCAATTTTGTATTTCTAAGTAAGTTTAAATTGGTTATAGTTTTTGTTATTCCTAGGTTTGATTGGGTTGGTAACATGTAGCATCTTTACTCATAATTGAAGTTGGTTTGTTCTTTTCCTTTTTGAATTGTCTTTATCTGATGCCTTGGAACTGGTTCTTCATCCCAAGGAGCTTGTCAGAAGAGGATGCAGAGGACAACTCTTTCCTTTAAGGGAATAGAGAAACTGTACATAATCCTTCATAAATATCTTACTAGTGAGAACTTAGTAATATGAGCACTCATAACTGCTACAGAGGCTGAGGAATGCCTATATTTTGTCTGATTATGAGAATATTTGGAATAGAACACAGAAAGAAGATATATGTATATGTTGTTGCAAAATAGACTATACTAGTAATACAAGTTAACTTATGGTATTAGTAAATGAGGGTATTATGTCTGTATAATGTGAAAGTCTGTTGTTTCAGTTAAATATTTTTCTAAGTGTTGGAAGTATAATTAAAGTTTAGTAGGGAAGGGAAAAGCTCTCAGCTTGGCTGCTACACTGGCAGCAGGAAAAGTCATTTAGTCTATAGATTTTTTAAAAATTATGTGTACCCAAGGCTCCTCAGAAAGACACATTCCCAGGTTTATACAGCTGTCAGAAACGTTCATTGTCTCAGTACCTACCAGCTCTGCTCTAATTAAAGGGTTACCAGCATTCCAAGTTTATTGTTTTGTTCACTTTTAATATTAACTATGGTGATCTTTTAACATGCTGAACTTCTTTGCTTGAGTGTTTGGGGCTATTTCAAAGTACCAGTTAACTGTTTTTACATCTACTGATTAAAATGTTGCATAGATTTTGAGTAGTCTTATCCATAACTTTTTCCCGCTATGTCTTTTTAAAGTGTAATTTTTACAATAACATGTATGACAAAATTTTTATGGATCATGCAGTATCCACTGAGCAATTAACATGTGCTAGATAATTTTCTTGATGGTGTTCCATTACAAAAATCCCAAGTGACAGTAGTATTTCTACTATTATACATGTATGATCTCATCAGAATTCTGATCCCCATATCTGGTGGCCTCTACAGCCTGGTACATGATTGCTATACGATACTTCCCAGATTTTGGAAGCAGAAGTTCTCCTCTAATGTTGTAGCTTTAGACCTGATGAATGTATTAAACAATAGCAAGTTCTTTTGCTATTCCATTATAGCTAGGAAAAAACCCTTTCATATGTCCAAAAGGTAGTTTAGATTGTATTAAGGGAGTGAGTCATATAAATCAAGTCAGCAAAGTATCAAATTCTTCAATGAAAAATGTGTAACAGGTTATTTAAAGCTGAAAGGTTTTTTCAGCAGTAAACCTTTACCATCATATATGCCAGTTACCTTGCAACAGGGATTTGCAAAAGAGACTTGGATGATATAGCTCTACCATTTTACAAACTAATATTCTAATGAAGAAGACAAGTGTATCTGTACACAGGTAACAGAAGATTTAACTCTTTTTGGGCTTAGGGATGTGTCAAATAATACTTTTAAAAGAAAAGAGGTAAAGGATGTGTTAAACCTTTGATAGAAATTTGTTACCAAATTGAGTTGAAGGAAAATGATACTGCCTTTCCCAGCAGAGCAAACGTTTTTATTTCGCAGGTCTCTGTGTTGTTTGTCCTGATTAAAGTGGTGGCTGTGAGATTGGGAAAATTGAACGAAAGTCATAAAATAAAGATGCCTGTAAGTCAGGCTAGGTTGTGGGAGACTCTTCAGAGGAGTTTAAAAATACAAAGTGCCATATTTGAATTATTGAAAGCTTGCTGGTAGTGATGGGAGGTAGAGTGGAAATGGAATGGGAGGCTAGAATTTGAGAAAGTAGTTAGGGAACTGTTGAAACAGACCCAGTGAACAAATTTGAGTTCTTAAATTACTTTGAACATTATAGGAATGAAGAAGGGACAGATGCTTAAACTTTAATTATAAAATAAAGCCTCGTAAATAGAATGTGGATGTATTTTATTGATTTGAAAGTGAGAGAAAAAAAATGTAGAACTATTTCTTGACTTGGTCCTTGTAAGATTCATGGAGTTTTAGATATTTGTATATGCTGGAAGTAACCAGAAGGCACATAGAAATCCACTCTTGGAGCTTTGGAATGCTCTCATTCCTCTTCACATCACCCCTCACCCCCTTTTATTTTTTGGATCCTTGATCAGATTAACAGCATATCCCTCTGACCCCCACTAATATATCACTGGGTGTTTATTGTCAGACAACAATAAGATAAAGAAATTTGATAGTTTAAAAATAGTTTGGCTTGATGTTAGTAATGTTGTCCCTGCATAAAAATATGATTGTCATCAAAGATAATTACTGGAGTATGGGATATTTGATAATGCTACAGTCAAATTGCTAATTCTACCCCCAAATTGGTAACATTATACCAAATATGATAGTCTCATCATTTAGAACCTTTTAGCTGTTCTTAAATAACTACCTTTGGCTATCATCTTAGCTAATAAAAGTTTTAGAAGTTTGAGTATTTTCTAATATTCTCTTTTCTTACTGTTACCCTCTCTTTTCTGGCAAACAGCTGCCTTATTTTTGTTGCTTATTGCTACTTGCTTGTGGGGTAGTGGGTCTAAACTTTACTCATAAATCCAAAAGCATGGTAAATAAATAGAACATAGCTCTGCCCACAAAAGTTTGAGTGTGTTAGGGATCGGGAGCAGTGACTGTGGCTTAGTGTTTTGATCTTAAATGTACTGGCATTCTGCTGCTATGTTTAAAGATTGTCTTAACATCATGATATATTTGTGCCTGCCACTCAATTGCCTACCTAGTTTGGTTTTTACAGAGGGTTGCTGCTTGCCACTGTTGGGAAGAAACACTTTATCAACTTGTAATCTGTGTCCAGTGGTTGGAGGCCTGCAAATTAAACAATAGACACATTAACAGGAAAAAGACAGTTTATTCACAAGTGTTGCTAAGTTAAAGACAGTTTATTCACAAGTGCTGCTAAGTTACTCAGTAAAGAGTAACTCCCTCAGTACCTGGAAATAAAAGGTTTATATATAAACCTGAAAACATGGGGTTTAGGACTTCATTGGAAAGTGATGGGGAAGGCTTCTGTTGGACATTACAATGCTGATCGACAGCTGAAGCCACACTTCTAGTGCTGAGAGTCAGTAATTTCCTAATTGGTAAATTCCTTTGAAAGGGGATCATTGGTAGCTGTATCTTCAGGATGCTCTGTTTCAGTCTCAGTGTTTGTTTCTCTGATTGCTGATTGTTCAGATGTTTTTCAGTTTCATTTTCATACCACTTTGAGGACCTATTAATACCTTCACCACTCTAATGATCATAACATACTAACAGAAGGGGGATGAAGTAGAAAGGAAACATTTACGCAAAGAAAGCAAAAGCTTTCCTGGGAACACCACGGTAGAAGTATGCTTGTCTCACTGGGTAGAACTGGCTCACAATACCATTTTTTTTTTTTTTAACTATAAGTAGTCAAGAAAGAAGAGGATTAGTCAGCCAATAGTGCTTTCCATTAACTTTTTTCATAGTTAAGAGAATATGGCAGGAGGAAGGGTCTTAATATGACGTTGCCAACTTTTTATTTCATCTATGTTATCATTCTAAAGCTCATTGTTTTATATAGTTTATCATGTTTTCTAATCAACTTTGTATAGTTCATGAAAGTGAAAACAGAATCCTCAATACTCTGTCCTTCATTTTTTAAATAGTCTGGAGAAGCTGTTAAAGAGCTATGTTGGGGATCAGTGAAGACACATTGGACTCTGGTATTGCTGAATTACTGACTTAATAAAATACAACCTTGACAATAACTTTACTGTTGACACAGTGTAAGAGCCTTCGGCATAAATTAGTAGTAATCCTATCAAATTATAATCTCTTAGTTTGAGTTATGGTGGGTATCATGATACAATAAATATAGGTCAGAAGTTGGCAGCCTTCTTTTTTAAAGGGGCAGAGCTAGATATTTCTGTGACAACTTACCTCTGCTGTTGGATCTTAAAAGCAGCCATAGACAGTAGATAATGAGTGGGTATAGTTACATTCCAGTAAAACTTTGTTTACAAGATTAGGTGACTGGCTGGATTTGGCTCATGTACTGCCGTTTTCTGATTCCTTATGTAGATGCTCTAATTTCCTTCAAAGGTTTTGGGCTGAAATGAGTATGTTTTATAAGGAATACATTTTCCAAAAAGCAGTTCCTATGACTCCTCACAGTAGGTTGAAGAAAGACTATGTCACATTTAAACTCATTTTTGGTGGGATTATACACTGGAGGGAATACATCTATTTCAAGACACACACCTACCCCCAGGTCACTATTTCCAAAAGTGAGTGGTTTTAGAACCTGTGTCTGAGACAACATGATTTTTCTTCCCTTTCCTCAGCCATCCTTGAGATAGAGTACCCAAGTACTATTTCTTTCCCCAGTACTTACTAGACTTCATTAAATATTAAATACTTCTATCTTGAAATAAATTATGCACTTCATAATTTTAGTATCATTGGGTTGTAAATTCACTGAAGATAGGAATTTTTATCTATCTTGTTCACTATTGTCTTCCAAGTGCTTTAACTCTTCTGTATTCATAATAGATGCTCAGTAAATATTTTGTTGTGGAGAAATAAAAGACTCAACAATTCCTCTCTCCCCCCTCCCCCCCAATTTATACATTTTTAGTTACTAGGGACCATCCCTCAGACACCTCACATATTTCCTCCATACCCCTACACGACCTTCTCTAAATAGTACCTAAATTGGTAAAAAGTGTTATTTGCTGTTATTCAACCATATCTCCCCTCTTTTCATCTCCTGCAAGAAGATAGTTGTCTTTCAAGTATTGACTTTCTGGATAGAATATTTCATGACTAAATTAATATTCCGAATGTCCTTGCTTTTTCCTTCTCTCCTCTACACTCTAGATTGTGTACTTCTGGGGAACAGGGGAAGTATATTTTAACCAATTCGGCTTGTGTAGCATTTGAGTATTGTACCTGACAATAAAAGTAAATGCACAAACTTACTTAATGTGTTAGGTGTGCAGTGGTAGATGAGCAAACCTGATTAAGGCAGTTTTAACTACATTTAAAACGAAACTAAGTATGAAATTTTGAAATAGATGTTAAGACCTTTGTGAATTCTCATATTTGTGAATACTCTTATAGCATATAATTGAGGGGTTATGGGGATTTATTGAAGTTAAATTTCCATAGTTACTACATGTTAAGATGTACTTCAGTTTTTCCGTGTTTCCGGAAAGGGACTTAGAGTTCAAAGGACATGTACTATATAATCTTAGGACAAGTTTTGTTATTAAAAAACATATTGCACGCCCAAAGGTCACCCAACTATTTACATTTTGGCCTTTAAACATCACAGATTCTTTTTTCACCAAGCAATGCCTGACAGCAGTTGATTATGTACTCTAGTTCTTTCAAACTCAGGAAGACTGAGAAATAGTCCATACTGACTCCTAAGGAGCCACTGCAGGATCTTATTCTCAGTTCTCCAAAGCTGCACACTCAATCATACTACACTCTTTATTGGCATCCTTCCTATCTGTCTCACTTCACCACACTCTTACTAGTGCTTCCCTAGGGTTACTTCCCAAATAAACTACTTGTACTAAAATCTTTGTCTCAGGGTCTGCTTTTGGGGAAATACAACCTAAGGCAATATGGGGTAAAGCTTTCTTAAATTTTATTTTAATTAATTCGTTTTCTTATATTGTTGTTCATTTTAGTACAGTAATTGGTTTCTCTCTTCAGGCGTAGTCCCTGTAGCTCTCCCACCACCATATCACATGTGAACCATCACCATAGTCCGTCCCTCACCTTGTGCTCTTTCCTCCCATTTTGACCCCTCTCCCTCTCCCTCCTTGTTATATGGCTCAGATCTATGGCCAGCTTGTAAGTTTTATCTTTTTCTTGACCTTTTGTTCATTTTTTCTATATTACACATGTAAGGGAAACCATCTGATACTTTTTCCTTCTGACTTATTTCGCTTAGCATATAATCCCTTCCAGGTCCATCTGTACTACTGCAAATGGTGTGAGTTTCTTTTTTGATAACTGAATAGTATTCAGTGGTGTGTGTATCACAACTTTTTGACCCATTTGTCTGTTGTGAAAAGGTTTTTTTATAAGTATTTTCAAGTTTTAGAATATAGATTTGTTTATAATAATCAGTGTGAAAGATTTTACATTGTTATATAGGAAGATTTATTAAAACTTTATTTATTTATTTGCTTATTGATAGAATACCTAGTAGGTTGCCCACTTTGGATGAAAGTAGCCAGCTAGCTGCTATTTAAAGGGCCAGAAGTCAAAAAGAGTCTAAGCACCCAATTAACTGAAATTTGTTTTAGGTTTTAATATTGTACATTTCCTCTGATTTCTGACTCTCTTCCTGGTAACACTAAACAAAATTAAATCCAGTTCAAGAAGAAGGAAGAACCAGGGAAAATCTACAGGAGAGCGGGTAGGGATAGCATAGTCCAAGAATTTTCTTAAGTAATAGTAGCTTTTCATTTTCTATTTGCCCATAGAATTATTCTGGTAATTTTTTTTTTTAATTTCAGGGCAGACTTTCATTAAAAAAGAAACCATAATATCTACCCAAGTTTGTTGGAATGTGTGCCAACTGCTGATGCATTGCTGTTATTTTGGTGTTTTAAAATAGATTAGAAATATAATGTAATGCAGGATAGAGTTTTTACTAGTTAAAGATATCCTGGATACCATATTTCCTATTTATAATGCCACATTAGATATATATATCTTTCATAAAAGTCTTTTTCCCCCTTTCTTTACAGAATGCTGCCTTTTTATATGGTCTTGGTTTGGTCTACTTCCATTATAATGCATTTCAGTGGTAAGTTAATATAAAACTAATTCCACCTATTTCCAGCAAATGGTATGTTTTTGTGGTTTTATTTTTTGTGTGTTTTATAAAGTATTTTAATGTCAACAAACCTATACTTTTCAATAGTCTCTTGAAATGACTAGATTGTTCTTTCAGAGATACTGTACTGCTTTAGAGTTGTATGCCTTTCTAAAAGAATTATAAAAATGTGATTAAAGAAGGTTTACATTAGAAAGCATTTGGAATTTCTCCCTTATTATCAACCTGTGGTACCCCGGATTATTTGAACTGGTGAAAGCCTCTCATATTTCAATATTAGTGGGTAATTGATCTGTGATGGACCAGTATATTTTTTTAATCTTTTCAGACTTCTAGACAAGATAGGCTACACTCCACTTCCCCACCTTCCCCCAACACACGTGTGTGTGTGGTATTAATTTCCAGTAAGTAGGTACTAGATTATAAACTCTCAGTTCTCTTTTCTATAAAATAGGAAAAAATGTTACCACCTTCAGAGTCAGACATTTTAAATATGACAAGATTTCGTAAACTGAAAGTTTAGGTCCCTGTTATTATTGCCTTTACCTCACTGTTTGGTTTATCAGGCAATAGTATTCTCCAGTGGAAAGAGCCATAGAATTTGAGTTGGAAGATTGATATTATGGTCCTAGCACCAGCTACTTAGTTTGATCTTGACTTAAATAAGCTCTGTACATACACTTCCTCAGTTGTGTGTTTGTGTTTGTTTAACAATATTGTAAGTCAGTGACTTGCCTCTTCTGTTTTATGGTTTTGATAGTCAAAATACATTTGATAAACTGTAAAGCCCTAGGGTAGATATTTTTATTAAGTGTTTCTGACTTGTCAGTGTACCTTCCTTTTAAGCTGAGCAAGTGCTATGACATTCTAAAAAAAAAAAGGTTTTCGTCAAATGTTACAATGCTGTCATATAGCTGTTAAACATCCTGCATATTTTAAATATGCATTGGTACTGATCTCATGGTTTCCCTGATGATGAGACTTTAGACACAGATGACTTTTTGTGTATTCTTTTTCTCTTTGCTTTTAGTCTTGTTTTTTGATCATGTATGGAAGTACTGCATTGTTACAGAACAGATGTGTTTATACATATAGAGTATTAAAGCCATTCACATCATTCGTTTTCTTTGTAAACTTTACAAAGCTATACTTGATCTTTAAGAAGCTTTATAATTATTTTTCTCTTAAATTACCGTTTGTTGTAGAGTAATCCTAAAATTAAGCCTCCTAACTTTTTGTTCAGTGTATCACATTTAAAACCAAGAATAGATTAGAACTTTTAAAATCTTAGTTTATTGAAGATCCATTTCATAGAATTTACACTTCTAAATTTTAGAACTAGAGGCAGTCTTAGAGATAAATTAGTTTTTAAACTTAATTTTGTAGATGAAGTAAACAAGGCATGGTGTGTGTGTGCCTGTGACAGCTCAGTATTTTGAAATTGTTTAATTAGTGGTAGAGGCAAGCTTAAGCTCAGATTCTCCAATTTAATAATTTTTCTGTTATACTTTGTCTCAAAGTTTTAAGATTGCCAGGTGGTTATCTTTTAATTAGTATTTTCAGTTTTTCTTCTGGTAAGGCACACTGGTAAGATTTTTGTGGCCAGCCAGAAATTATTTAGCTGAAATCCAAGACAAAGAACTTTAAAGTTTAGGGATGAACATGTATACCTACCTCACACCAGCCAATTTTCAACTCGCTGTGATAACTTGTGAATGCATGAACATAAAGTCAATAGTGAGTTGAAGCCATTGGATTGCTTTAATAACTATGTGACCATGACCATGTCAAGTGACTGGGCTTGTTGCTGTTGAAAATTACAAGTTATGATTCCTATTTCCATAAGATTTTTATAACTTTAGTTGAATTAAGAAATGAAACAATGATAAAGAATGATGCAGTGTCTTAATAGGTGCCCTCTGGTCTTTTGATCCTGTCCTGGTCATCACATTTTCTCATGTCTTAAGTTTCAGCTCTCTAGCTGCTTCCTAAAATAAAATATCTTACATCCTGCCTCAATCTGTCCTGGCTCTGTATTTTTTCTTTTGCTGGTCAAGTGTTCTTTCACAAATTCTTGTGCCCTAACTTTTGCTTTAATTTACCTTGTTATTTCTTGAGCAGCAACACGATTGGAAAACACTAGAGTAGGTGCTTGGTGAGAAAACAGCCTGAATGGATAGGAACACCTTTAGACCAAAATTATATTTGTTTTATTTACAGCTAGCTATTAATTGCTAGTGTTAGGCTATTTTTTTTCCTTTTAAATTTTAATAACACACCAATTTCTTTGGTATTTGTTGAAAAAATGTGATTAGAGAAGAGTGGTGGTTTGCCTTTGTGTGTATGTTGTCAGCTCAAAGACTATCTGGGATTAATCTTAAAATGCTGTATATCTCTGGCACATTTATAATTTAAATAAAATTTGATACTGTTAATGAAGTCTGTTTGCATTTGATTAAATTAAGTATTGATAATGTATGTGGCTAACTTGTGTTTTGGGGTTGGTGATGGTGACAATATTATTCAGAGTAATTTTATTAACCTGCATTATCCGCTAACTTATTTGTCTTGTCATATTATGATATCCATTCTTTTGTGTTGATTTTTACCGTTTGTTTGTACATCAGTTGATATATTTGGTCAATCTTCCACTTTCCGTTGCTTCCTCTTCTTAAATGAACCGAGGTCAGAAAGTAATAGAGCAATTGTTAAATCCTCATTGGACTGACCATGGTTCAGTTTATTATTATCTCACTACTCAGTAATCTGGAACCAAACTTAAAAACAGGTGTCTGGAAAGAAAAAGGAAGACATAGAAACACTAAGTAAAGATACAGACAGTAGAGAACTATACAGAACCAGTCTATAAAGTCATTTATTTTACCTATGACTTCACTTGTTCATGAAGGTACCAAATTGTTGGGAATACCTGAAACTCAGCTCTTCCTTGCCTTTACTAAGGAACCTATATCCTTGGGTGAGAGGAATTAAAATACATACAGTAATAAATGGCTACAATTTGAAGCCCCATTTCTAAATATATCCACTTGAAAATCTTTACCAATGCCTTTGCTCTAATCTGTAACCTGTATTCCTATTGATCTGTATTAGATTGGTTTTATGGTAAATCTAAGAGATACATAACTAATGTGTTAGAGGTATAGGATTTTGGAAATTAAACTCCCAGATCTAACTGATACATGCCTGGTAAGTAATTGTAATAGTCAGAATTATGATGGCTACAAAAAGACTTAGGATAAGAAGGAAGAGGTGAGTTCAGAATGTTAACACATTACAAGTTAAGATTCCTTAGGACCCATTTTCGTAACACTGTACCAATTGCAAATGTTCTTACAGGGATACCACTGCTTTGGATGCAAAAATAAACCTAGTATAGTTGTGATACCATTGATCTGAGGCTTGGAGCTTTGAGTCTGTCAAACACTTAGTATTTTTTTTTTTGAGGTATTTTATGTAATACAAACTAAAGCTTTTCGTTTAAGCGTATTTCCATTAAAATAAGGTTATTTCATATTGTCATTTATTGAGCTTATTGTGTACACTTCTGTTTTGGGAAAAAAACAAACCCACAAAACTAGAAGATCACTGAGGCAGTTCTGGTAAAGTTTACCAGTGACACAAACATTGCCAGAGAGAATTTGGAAGGACTTGGACTAATTAAGCTTCAGGGTAATCATGGATAAAAGCATAACTCTTGCAATAGGGGCGAAGATAAACAAAATCTTGTCTGGAGTGACAAAATAAAGACTGGCTAAAGAGATAAAAAGAACCAACAGGTAATTTCTTAGCAAATGTTAGTGGGAATAACCCAGTGAATGATATTTTAACTTAACCTTACGTTTAAGATCCCCTCTGATTTAATCTCAAATGATCTTCCCAGGCTTACTAGCTCCCATAAATATATTGTGTCATCACACTCTATTAACATTTCCCTGAAAATGTCTCAAGCATTTTTTTTTAACCTATAATAACTTTATTCGTGATATTAACTGTTTGGTCTGCCTTCTTTCATCTCCACATTTAAAAATCTTACCTGTCTGTCTCTGATTGCTTCATCAGATCTTTCTGGTTGTCTCATTTAAAAAGAACCTCTAAATTTACTAATGCATGTGTGTGGAAGTGCATATCTGTTGTGTATATGTATTACCACTGATTTAGAACTAGTATATTTTCTTTTTTACAGTAGTATGAAATTTGTGGAGTTAGTTCATTTATCCCTGCAGATGTCCTTGGAAAGACTATAATTTCCAGACTCAACTTTATTAGTTACGCAGTTTATTAGTTATGTAGTTAAGTTTCTTTTCAAAGGTACTGAACCTGTGCTGGGAATGTTCAGTGAATATTCTTTTACCCATAACTTAGTAAAGTTCTAGAGGAGGTATCTTTAAAAAGTGACTTTCTAGGAATCTTATTAAAAAGTTGTTTTAAAATATATTCATCACTTCTATATTTTTGGGTAAGTAATGCTGTTGATGCTTTGGCTTTCTGTCATTTCTTTTTTCAGCTTTTAGCACCGACAAACATTAAGTGTAAAAATATTTTAAACTAAATCTATGAGAAATAGTTTTGGTATATAAAGAAACTACATTTTTTAGGTGTTAAGGGAAAAAAAATCAGTGATACTCATAGCAATATGTACTTTTTTTTTCTTTAGTAGGTAATTTGAAATTCCTACACCTTCCTTGGTATCATAAAAATACTTTATAGCTTGGGTAGCCATTTCTGATCTTTGAAATTCTCTGTTAGAATTCTGAAGTTAGTATTTACATGTATTGGTATTTTAGTCTAACTTGTGTTACAGAGACCATGTTTTGACTACATATATTTTGACGAGATACGAATACAGTAAAATGATAAAAATTGGAATGTAATTGTCTGAGTGGTACCTGTGTTCTCCACACACTTTCCCTTTCCCAGTAACATGATTTTAGGGGGTACATTCAAACTTACACACATGCCCCCCTGATCCCTTTCTCTCCCCTCCCCC
>JAGFMF010012069.1:1759382-1793045 GCA_019455555.1 Galemys pyrenaicus | reverse complement strand
TGAACGAGCACACAGGAGAGAAAGATGGGTAGATGTTTAGAAAAGAACATAAACGTGAACTCAGATATATTTTGTATTAGATGAGAACTGATTATAGTAAGGAGATTGTGGAGCCTCTTCTCCACCTTTCACTGCCTACCCTAGTAAGAAGTCTAATTAGCGAATTATAAAATGTGTTGACATTGGTAAACAACTATTAAGCAAAAACATTTTGATCTATTAATAGAAAATAAAAAAAGAAATTTTGACCCTAAGGAGTAGACTACTTTGAGAAACTGGAGGATAGTACACCAAGAGGTAGAGAATACAATAATTATAGAGTAGACCTTATTGATGGTTGAAACTAAGCAAAAATTAGTAGGTATTGAGTTTGGGAATGAGTGGTGAAGGTAATAGTGGATTTTAGGGTGAAGCTGAAGATTAAAAACATTCCAGGTTTGGAGAATATAGTGAGGAGAAACAATGAATTGGAGAGGGCTAGCATTTGCATAAAGAAGTGCCTGAGACAAACCAGTTCATAGCTGAGAAAGAGCAATGTTAGTGCATAACTGGAAATGAAATTGAATAGCAACTGTTCAGAACTAAAATGCTACAGAGATTTGACTCACATAGTATCACGGTTAGTAGACAATCAGGAGCCACCTGTTTGAGAACACAAGCAAGCCAGAGCAGACCAAAAGAAGTAAGTGCTTAAGGGGAGTGTATTTCAGTAATCTAGTAATTAGATACTAAAGATTGATTCTGCAAAGAATTTGAAGGAAATTTTGAAACAAGGATAACTTGATGATTAGATATATATTGTTCACAACTTGTCATGGGCACTTTTAATAGTCCTTAAAGAGTAACCACACTGTGGCCCAAACTAGTGTGTTGAATATGTGTGTTTGCTTATAGGTAAAATGACACAATTTCTAGTGTGTGAGCATATATTGAGAATGTGTTAAACCTATTTTATTTCACATTGTGAACTAAGTGGATAAAATGTTTGTGCTAAAGGTACCTATGGAGTAAAACACATCTATTAATAGTAGTATTTAGGGGAAAGGTTGGAAACAAACCAAGACAGCCTAGGACATATTTCTCCCTAGGGGGTATTGCTCTGTGTTCTCGCTTCTTTCTTCAAATGCTCTTCCTTAGAATTTTTTCTTCTCTTCTTTTCCTCCTTTATTCTGTCTTTACTTTGCTTTCTTCCATTCCCCCCCCCCCCCCCCCTCTTTNCTTTCTTCCATTCCCCCCCCCCCCCCCTTTTTTTCCCCTCATGTCTGACTCAGGTTTGCCTTTGTATTTTATTGGCACTTGTGAACATTGCTTAGTTCTGACCCAAAGAGTTTTCTGACCAGGACTTTATGAAACTATGCATAATTTTTATTATTATAAAACACTTAAAGGAAGTGCATAAGTATATTTTTAACATGCTGTTTATAAACATTCATAGCCATCCATCTAGGTCAGGAAATAAAAAATAGCTTTAACACCAGAAGCTTCCAAAAGCCCCTGCACACACTTTCCCACTTTTATGTTTATTTGGCATCGTTTATTACTGCAGTTGTTTTCTTCCTAACCTTTTTTAATACCTCTTCCTAAATGCCTGTATTATTCTCCTCAATCCCTCAACATCCTTCCTCTTCCTTCTCCTCCCCATCATTTTCTATTCATTTAGAGAATAATAGCTCTAGATATGACCAAGAGAATATAGAAACTGAAGCTATACCTACTTCTATTAGAAAGGTTTGATAAAGATCCAAAGAATACCTCTTAGTGATATGCAGATAAGGTATCTTAAATTCTGACTGAAAGAAAATAGGAAACTACCTTTGAATGAGAATGGTAATTTATCCCAAATTGTTCCTTTCTTTTGAACCCCCTCCCCCACCAGCCATATCAGATAATAAAACAGATACATGCCCCATCTATTTAAAAAGCCACCTAACACATATATGCCAAAGCTCCTTTTCAGGAAGAAAGTATTTAACTGTAGGTATAAAGGTATTTGATCAGTTGGATTTGTTGCCTCTCTACTACTCATAATAAACATTACCTTTTGAATACAGGTGGAATATTAATGTGCTATTTTTTGTACTGTGATATCTTTAACAGCTTATATAATAGATTGACTTTTGTTTTGGAATCGTGTAAGATTCCAAATAGCAACCTGTAATATATGTAGAGACAGAGAGTAAGTAGTTGCTACAAAGCTTTGCAAAGGATATATTCATTTATATTTAGGATAAGCCTTAAATCATGTAGGGAGTTTTAAAATAATGCCTAACATAATGTTACATTTGATATTATGATATTTAAAATTTAAAGTAGGTATCTTTCATTAGGTAGTACAGTAACAATTAAATTGAGAGATATAAAAATGTTCAGTGAAAAGTATCCCTCTTCCCACCCTTGCATTAATTCTACTGGTAACCGCTACCTTTTATAAAAAACAAAATGTGAATTTTGTGCAAAATTAGATCAGTGGAAAGTTACATGGATTAGTGAAAACAAGCAGTACTGCACAAATATGAATATTTGACTTATGACAAATTGGTATTCTAGAACTCTGGTGAACAGTGTAAAAAACAAAAATGCCCAAACCTCTCAAACCATATGAAAAATAAAGTACAAATGAATTATAAATCTAAATACCAGAGATAAAAATTTTTAAAAGACTTTTTTCTTGGTTTGCATTGATATATTTTACATTTTTTTATCATTCTTCATTTTTATATAGTGTATGGTGTAGTCCCTGTGAAATTCCCACCAATTCATCCCTGCACCATTAGCATAGTCCCATGTGCACGTCCCATCCTTGTTTTGATCCTACTCCCTCCTCCTCCCCTGCAGAATATCTGATTTATAGTTACCTGTTGATTTTGATTTTTAACTTACTAGTATTTTATTTTCCATGGTCCCTTATTTGATTCCTCTACATTCCTCCTTTATAAAGTAAAACCATCTGATATTTTTCTTTTTCATTCTGGCTTATTTAACTGAGCATAATCCCAGCTCCATCCATGTTGGTACGAATGGCCTGAGTTTATTTGATTGCTGAGTAATATATTCCATTGTATGTATATATCACATCTTCTTGATTCAGTCATCTGTTTTTGGACATTCAGGTTGTTCCCATAGCTTGACTATTTTAAACAGTGCTGTAATAAACATAGGGGTGTAGTTGTGCTTTTGAATTAATAATGTGTTTGCATCCTTTGGGTAGATACCTAGGAGTGGAATTGCTAGATCACATGGAAGTTTTCCATAGTGGTTGGACCAGTTTGCATTCCCATCAGCAGTGTAGGAGATTTCCTTTTTCTTCACATCTTTGCCAACATTTGTTGTTGGCTATTTTTTTTTTTTAAATATGTACCATTCTTACTGGTGTAAGGTGGTATTTCATTGTGGTTTTGATTTGCATTTCCCTGATTACAAATGATGTTGAACACTTTTTCATATGCTTGTTGGCAATTTGCGTGTCCTCTTTGGAGAAGTCTTTTTAGCTCTTTTGCCCATTTTTTTGACTGGATCGTTACTTCGTTTTTGTTGAGTCTTATGGGTTCTTCGTAGATCTTTGTGACTGTCCATTGTACGGAGTGCAAAAATTTTCTTCCAATCAGTAGCTTGTCTCTTTGTTTTGGCTAATGTCTCTCTTGCTGTACAGAAGCTTTTTAGTTTGATATAATCCCAGCCATTTATCATTTCCTTTACTTTCTTTGCTTTAAGTTATGTGTCTTTAAAGATGTTACTGAGATGTATGTCATATAGTGTTTTGCCTATATTTTCTTTATATTTTATGGCTTCGGGTCTTATGTCTAATTATTTAATCCATTTTGAGCTGGTTTTTGTGCATGTTGTGATGAAGTAGTCTAGCTTCATTCTTTTGCTTGTAGCAGTCCAGTTAGCACCATTTAGTGAACAAACTGTTTTTGTTCCATTGCATATTCTTTGCTCCTTTGTCAAAGATCAGTTGTCCATAAATCTGTGGGTTTATTTCTGGGTTTTCTATTCAATTCCATTGGTTATGTGTTTGTTTTTGTTCCAGTACCATGGTGTTTTAATTATTATAGCTTTGTAGTATAGTTTGAAGTCTGGAAGTGTGTTACTTCCATTCTCCTCCTTTTGAGTCAGGAGTGCTTTGGCTATTTGAGGGCATATGAATTTCATCAGTATTTGTTCTATTTCTTTGAAGAATGTCATTGAAATTTTTATTGAAATAGCATTGAATTTGTAAATTGCTTTTGGTATGATGACCATTTTGATAATGTTAATTCTTCTAATCCATCAGCAGGGGATGTCAGTCAGGAAGACTTACTTTTATGGTATAGATCAGAAATAGGATTACTATCTTCTCCCTTTTTTAAAAAAAAAAAATATATATATATATTCCACACTTGTCTCCCCAGAAAATTCCAGAAACAGTAAGATTTTGTATTTAAACTAAGAATGTTATTGAACCATTAAATACTTGAATAATTAAGAATAGCTTTAAATGATCTTCATTTTTTCCACTTTATATTAGCTTAGATTATATATTCAATTATATATAAGACCCAGGTACCCCATCCCAATTTTTTATTTAATTATCTAAATAAATCTGGCATTTCCTTTAAAATTGTTGAAAAAACAGGTTTTACTATACTACCAATCAAAGTTCTTATAAGTATTAATAAGATATCTTATGTTTATATTCTTTCAGGGCAATTAAAGCATTTCAGGAGGTGCTTTATGTTGATCCCAGCTTTTGTCGAGCCAAGGAAATTCATTTACGACTTGGGCTTATGTTCAAAGTGAACACAGACTATGAGTCTAGTTTAAAGGTAGGTTATTGGTTTGTCTCTTGCTCGCTCGCTCGCTCTCTCTCTCTCTCCCTCTCTCTCTCTCTCTCTCTCTCTCTCTCTCTCTCTCCCCTCCCCCCCCCCTCTCTCTGTTTAATTTGGCGTGGTGGGGAATTGGGTAGGAATGGATTGTTTTTTGGTTGTTAAATATCAGACTATTGAGAAATACTGGATATTATAATGGACCTTCAAAAGAAAATTTGAAAATTTAGATGGAAAAACTTTATCAAATATGAACTGGAGGTTATATAGTTGGGTTTCAAGATCAAAGTCATGATACTAATGGATGAAGTGACTGACCACCATGGAGGTCAGAAGTAGCTATTTAATGATATTGTATCTGTGACCCAATCATTAACTATTTGCTTAGGTCTCACTGAAAATCTGTACACCTCTACCAGCAGGATCCATCCCCTATCTAAATTACAATAAAAAAAATAGTATTCTCTGTTAATAATTTGAATTGCTGGATTTGTGAGTATAAACATTGTCGAAGAAATATAAGACATTGTTGGGGGTATGATTTATTTCCTATGGAAATCTTGTATTTCTCTCTTTTTTTTCCTTTTGAATTTTTTGAGCTGTCTGTGCCATCACTTAAGTTCTCATGGGGCTTTTCATGAAATAGCTGGTACTACAAACCTGCATAACAAAAGCTTTTTGAAAAGATTAGATGCTCTATGAGAAAGACTTTTAAGTGTGTGTGAATTTATTACTACATGTTATGGTTGCCACATTCTAAATATCTCCACTGGAGATTATCTTGATTCTGAAGGAGGATGTAGAAAGAATGACATAGTAGGCTGTATGTAATTCAAATTCACCAAAAATAAACCTTTAAAAAAATGTGTTTGAGCACTTAATTGTTCTAGAATTTTAAGTAGACAGTTATGCAAAAATTGTTTCTTCATGAATTTATAAAGAACAATGTTGATGATCTGAGATATGTAACTAAAAATACTAAAATGAGTACACTGTGAAGTATCTAGACTGCACAGTTATCATTGGTAAGTGCAGTTGAGAAATTGGCTACAGGATAAATGTAAATAATATGGAAAATAAAGGATGCCTAGAAATTGCCTTTCCCCCTCAAACTTAGAACAGCATTTCTCAAACTGTACAATGTAATGTCAGTGGATTTGAAATGGAAAGTGAATTTCTTTAGTTATGCAATTTGCATATTATAACTTCCTCTTAGATGTGCTGTACAGTGGCCAGCAATCTCTGAAAATGTCTTGAGGTTCAAAATAAACTTATTTAAGTGTTTTGCAATATTGTCACAACATGCCTATTACTATGTTGCAGAAGAATTTTTGGTAGCAGTTTGATAATTTTTTCTCAGGAAATATACTTGATTGAAAAAAATAATTGGGTATGTTCTAAATTATGGATTATGGCTATCTCTGAACATAAGTATAGTTGTACCTTAAATAATTCCATGGAGGCAAAACTACTTCCACAAAGGTGTCAGTATTAAAAATTCCCTTTAATCAACATTAACAGTATTAGTGTTCCACAGGTGAATTTAACACAGTGCTCCTGTTCACTCAGGCTCAACAAAAACTTTTTTGTATATAACTTCAGGCATAAAGACTAATAGATTTTCAGGTTGTAGCCATGGTAGCGAAATTGCCTTAAGAAAGTATACTCTTGTGTTTGGCTTTTCTTCCATTTATTTAAACTACTCGATGCCATTATTTTACTTTTGTGAACTTAAAGAGTTTTTTTTTGTTTTTCTTCCCCATAATGAGAAAGCTTCATTTGATTTTTTTTGTCTTACCTTGACATTGGCTTTTTAAGGTTATTTTCTCTGGTATTCTTTATTTTAGTTGAGGAAGGAGATATTTCAGTATATTACTGTAAGTGCTTAGCTTCAGTTTGAATGTATGTGGGAGTCAGAAGGAGCACTATGCCCCTCTATCCTTAAATGGCCTTTTATTTTCCTAAAGTAGACTGGTGAGCACTATAGCTTCATGTGATAGATGTGGAACTTCTGATGACTTTCCACTACATGAAACTACTTTCTAGCATCTCTTGGTATAGATGCTTTGTGCTGTAGCTGCAGAAACTTCAGTTGGAGTTGGTTATAATAAAAACTACGAGAAGGCATTCATTTGATTCCAGTCTTATGGGTTAGTCTATTCAGCTGATCTCAAAGTTTCATAAAGGATTCGTTTTCTTCTCTGTTCTATGCTGGCTTATTTCAATTAAGGCAGGTTGCTAGGTGCATATAGAAAGCCATTATAGAGTAGTGGTATAGGTACTTAGTATAGTGCTGGTATTTAATAAGTGCTCTTATTATCTAATTATTCTATAGAGCAAAAAGATCTTAGATTCTTATTGATATCCTCAAGAAAATTTTACTTTGCACCTCATTAAAGAGAAAAATAGGCCATATGCCCATGGAATTCCATTTTATTCCTTTTTAAAGATGTGGTAGATACTGTTAGACCAGTATGCTCAGTTTTTGAGCAGGACTTATTTATTTGTGTTCCTATATGATGGAGGAGTGGGTGTGGGTAAAGAGTATTTTGTTGTGGGGGGCAGTGTGAATAATCTATCCATTACAGAACAGGTCTCTACCTCATTTCCCTTACCTCTGCCTAAAGAGTGATATAAAATATACAATATGTTTTAGATTATAAAACATTTAAATGGTTTTCATAAAAAATTACTTCCTTTTAACCGACATATGAAATGCATTCTAGGGCCTCCTGTTGGTAATAGTTTTTCTTTCAAAATGTATCTCTGAGACAGATTTGTTCTATTTAGCACTGTGAAGGCAGCTTTCAGGGCAAGCAAATTTGGTTTAAAAATTTGACCTGTCATGTAACAACTGTGTGACCTTGGGAAATTTGCCTAACTCTGCTTTTCTCTTTGTCTCCTAAAACGTAAATAACCATAACTACCCCACAAGATTATTGTAAAGGTTTTATTTATATATATATATACATTATTTATTTATATATAAAAATATCTAAAAAAATTTTTAATTATTTTTAGTTCTTAGTTTGCCTACCATATCTAAAACTGAATCCATTTTTCTATCCTCAAATTTAATATATTTTCATCATTCTGTCCATCCTTAGGAATATAAAGATTTTATTTTTTTTAATTTTTTTAAAGATTTATTTATGCATATAAGAACTGGGCACAGGTCAGAGGTGTGAGGTGGGGTGAGAGGTTTCACCAGTGACAGAGTGAGGAGCAGAACAGGTGGATCTACTGAAATACACTGCTGAGGGGAGCAATCGGCAAGACAGGAGAGGTCTGCTGCACCATGTGGGTCATATCCCTGGCTGGAGATAGAACCCGTGCTACAGTAGCTGTGGATAGCTTCATAGTGTGGTGCTTAACCCCTTGTGCCACCAGGGAGTCCCCAGAAATGCAAAGATTTTAATGCCTAGCTTATTGTTTAATCATATGGTGTTACTTTACCATTAAATTGGCCTGTATGGATTTCATGTGTTTAGTGACTGGTAGATAGTCTAATTCCTAATTTATTAACTAGTTTAATATTATTTGAATCAGAATCCATTACAAGGTGACATTTCTACATGATATTTTGCTATTGTTTTTCTTTCCTGCTTCAGATAATATCCACCCAGGCGGGTTTGGTTGCCTATTTAACTCCATATAATTAATTCAGAATTTTATTTCATTGTTTTTAATGCTATTAATGATAATTGCTTACATTCATTGTATACTTGAAAGCAGTGTGCTATCATTGCTTCAATAAAAGTACACTAATTTTGAAAAATAGTTTTATATAATGGCTCTAATTTTCACACTCTGGTAGACTTATAATCATTTCCTTCAAGTAAAGCTAATAAATGCAAAACAAGTTGTAATAACACTTATATCCTTCAGTTAATGTCAGTCATTTGTTTGATGAGGATTATACAGAAATTGTTCCTAACTTATATGTATTGAAGTTTTCATAAAATATGTCATTAGAACTTTTTTTGAAAAAAAGGATGATTTTTGTCATGGTTACCTATGCATCATTGGCTGTGAGACCATTATAAGTCCTTTATAATTTGACATTTCAAGATGACAAGTGCTGATTGGAGGACTACTTTATTTATTTTTAAAATTAGATTTATTTAATTACATTTAACATTATTGGTAGCCCCCAGGGCATTCCCACCACCATTTCACCTGTGCACCATCACCTCAGTCCCTTGTGCTCTTTCTCCCCCCATCACAGTCTCTTCCCACCCTTCCCCCAATGGTCCCTTTGGTTTATCTTTGACCTTTTGTTCTTGTTGTGTTTTTTGTTTGTTTGTTTCCTTGCTTGTTTGTTTTTGGCTGTAATTGCTCATTTCCTAGAGCTCTCTCTTATTATTTTTGTTTGTATTGATTTTCCTTTGCATTCCTCCTAGAAGTAAAGCCATCTGTTATTTTTCTCTTGCCTTCTGACTTGTTTCACTGAGTATAATTCCTTCTAGCTCCATCCATGTTTCTATAAATGGCCCTGGTTTATCATTTTTGATTGCTGAATAGTATTCCATTGTGTATATGTACCACACCTTCTTGATCCAGTCATCTACTTTTGGGCATTCGCGTTGTTTCCAGGTCTTATCAATTATAAATAGTACTGCAATAAACATGGGGGTACAGGTATTCTTTCGGATCAGTGTTTTTGTGTCCTTCAGGTAGATCCCTAGGAGTGGAGTTGCTGTATCATATGGTAGCTCTATTTTTAGTAGATTGAGAAACCTCCATGCGGCCTTCCATAGTGGTTGGACTAACTTGCATTCCCACCAGCAGTGTAGTAGAGTTCCTTTTTCTCCACATCCTCACCAACATTTGTCGTTGTTGGTTTTTTTAATATGTGCCATTCTTACCTGTGTAAGGTGATATCTCATTGTGGTTTTAATTTGCATTTCCCTGTTAATGAGGGTTGTTGAGCATTTTCTCATGTGCCTGTTGGCCATGTGCATGATGAGGACTACTTTAAAGGGTTTATTAGGAAGGGGAGAATTAGACGATTCAAATGCAATAGGTTGAACTCTCATTTATTTGTTAGTGTGGTATTTTACCATATTCTTAATGTTTCTTGAATAGATGAGTGAAGAAGAGGCTGTAAAATGATAAATTGAATCTCATCTGAAGGTTTTAAACTGGTGTATCTCCTCTTTACAATTATTTTTAAACTGATTAGTTTTATTCTTTTCTTCTTTCCCCACCCCTTAATCCACCACTTCCTTTAGCTTCTTGTCCCTCTACTGTTATACCTAATAAGAAAATTCTAAGTGAATTAGTGTTTCAATTTTCTGTTCTTTCTGTTTCATTTACTTTTCCTCAGGAACTACTTCCTTTCCATCTTATATTCTTTATAGACTGAAATTTTATTGTTATTTTTTTTTTAAATGCCAAGCTGTTAGGGCAGAAGGAATAACTAAAAGCATGGTGATTTATATTTCCTTTTAGAGATCACTCTTGGAATCTGTGAACTGCCTTCCATCTTTTGTTATATTTATTAACATAGTATAATTGTTTTTTATAATTAAGATACTGTGAACTTTATTATAGAAAATACTTGCTAAGAATTTGAATGCTAGCTATTAAATTAATTTTAACCATGCCTTAAGTTTCTAAAATATTTGTAGTTATTCTTTGTTGGAAGATACAACTTTGATATATGACATTGTGTAAGTTTAAGGTTTACAATGTCTAGATTTGAACACTATATATTACAATGATTAATATCATAGTGTTAGCTAACACTTCTGTCATGTCACATAATTTCTCTCATTTGATGATAAAAATTAAGATCTAGTCTCTTATTAAGAACTTTGAAGTTTATAATACAGTATTGTTGATTATAATATATATGCTATGCATTAGTTCTTCAGGACTTAATTTGTTGATTATAACCTCTGCTATGCAGTAAGTCTCCAAGATTTTATCTCCTAGCTGCAAGTTTGTACTCTTAGACAACATCTCCCCAAATCCCCCACTCCTCTACCCCTGGTGACCATCATTCTATTCTCTGTTTGACGTTTTCAGATTCAAGAGATAAGTGAGATGATACAGTATTTTATCTTTGTGGTTTTAAAAAAAATATTCATTTTAATTGTGGTTATATTGATACACAACACTATGATTCTGAGGCTTAGGATTACACCACCTCAAATGCATGTCACCACACCCACCACCAAGGCACCCATAGCCCATTGTGCCTTCCTTTCCCGCTGGTAGTTTCGATTCTACAGTTATATTTCTAGGTTTTTTGTTTGTTTTTTTATTGTTTCAGTTTTGTTTAACCTTTTGTTTCTCTCTATTCTACATAAAAGTGAAACCATCTGGTATTTTTCTTTCTTCTTTTGAATATTTCACCTAGCATTATCCCCTGCAGTTCTATCCATGTTGTCACAAATGGCAATATTTCATCTTTTATTTTTTTAAGATTTATTTATTTATGCGTACAAGAGCTGGGGTACAGGCCAGAGGTGTGTGGGAGGTAAGAGGATTCATCAGAGACAGTGGGGAGCCGAACAGGCAGATCAACTGAAATACACTGCTGAGGGGAAGCAGTGGGCGAGGCAGGAGAGGTCTGCTGCACCATGGGGGTCCCCTCCCTGGCGGGGGATCGAATTGTTGTTGCTGTGCCATGGATGCTTCACAGTGCAGCACTCAACCTGCTGCGCCACCAGGGAGGCCCATATTTCATCTTTTTTTTTTATAGTTGAGAATTACACTTGAGAATATTCTATTTACATCTTCTTAGTCTACACACCTATATTTGAGCACTTAGAGGTTATTTACATAACTTAGCTATTGTAAATAGTGCTGCAATAAACACAATAGTATATTATAGCCTTTCATATTAGTGTTTTTGTATGCTTTGAGTATATACCTACACAAAGGAATAGAATTGCTGGGTCCCATGATGTATCTATTTTTAATATTTTGAGATCTCTCCATGCTGTTTTCCCTATAGTTGATCAGTCTACATTCCCATGAACAGTGTACTGGATTTTTTTTGGATCAGTCTACATTCCCACTAACAGTATACTAGATTTCTTTTTCTTTACTTCCTTGCTAACACTTGTTTCTAGTCTTTGATAGACTGATCATTTTCTTAGGTGTGAGATTTCATTTCAGTGTGGTTTTGATTTGCATTTCCCTCATGAGTTTTGATGAGCTTTTTTTAAAAAAAGATTTATTCATACAGGAACTGGGGTACAGGCCAGAGGTGTGGGGGGGGGGGGTGAGAGGATTCACCAGAGACATAGAAGGGAAGAGAACAGGCAGATGGACAGAAACACACTACTGAGGGGAGCAGGGGGTAAGGCAGAAGTCTGCTGTGTACATGGATCACCTCCTTGGCTGGGGGATTGAACTTGTGCTGCACTGACTGTGGATGCTTCATAGTGAGGTGCTTAAGGCCTTGTGCCACCAGGGGGCCCCTTGATGAGGTTTTTTTTATGTGCCTGTTGGCCATCTGTATGTCTTCTTTGGAGAAGAGTTTTTTATGTGGTTATTTTATTTTTGAATTGTATGATTATTTATCTTGAATATTAGCTTTTTGTCATATGGAATGTTTTGCAAATAATTTTTCCAATTCAGTAGGGTGTCTTTTTGTTCGAATGATAGTTTCTTTCCCTGTGCTGAAGCAAATGGTTGATGTAATGTAGTTTCATGTGTTTATTTCCCTTTTGTTTCTCTTGTGTTTGGAGACAAATCCAGAAAGGTTTCTATCACTAAAGTCATTGTTGTGAAATATTTGTGTTTTCTTCAGTGTATTTTATAGTTATTCCATATCTTTAATCCATTTTGAGTTAATTTTTGGATAAGGAATGGGATGGTTATCTAGTTTTATTCTTTTGCATCTGAACTATCCAGGTTTCCAAACACCATTTGTTGAAGGGACTTGCCTTTCTCTGTTGTTTATACTCATGACCCCTTTGTTGTTGATTAACTGTTTATATTTCTTAGTTGAGGATGTTGCAAGCCAGTTCATTTTCTTTGATTTAAATCTTCCAGACATTGGCACTGGAACTTGGAACTCAGTTTCACCTTAATGTAATTTCAGTTTCTTTTGGCAGAGGATAGTCATTGCTGTTGTTTATTTTGTCTTTTCTCCACTTTTTATTATTTGTTGACAAAAATCTTTATTCTGCTCTTCCCCTTTTCTGCTACCTATCAACTTCTACTTCACCTTTTAATCTTTCCTAGATCTTATTCTGTGAGGCGATCTGTCTCCTAATTGGTATAGTAGCCACTTAATGACACTGTCTTCATTTTACTCTTGCCAGTTTTTGTTCTATCCATTTCATATTTATTCTGAGTTTAATTGCATACCTTCAAGTGTGAAAGCAGTGTAAGTCACTAAATTGCTTTAGTTTTTTGAAAATCAGTGCTTGCAAAGAATATGGCTGCCTGTAGATGTATAGTAACAACCATCTTTGATATTGAAGAGATAGGAGGAGTCCAGATTATCCATCCATTATTATCCCCTTTATAAAATGTCATGGTCATCTAGTATTTGTTTACATATCTTGTCTTATTTTCATATGAATACAAATTGTGCACTAGAGTAAAAGAACTGGGAAATTTAAGTTAACCCATGTTCCTGATCATTTGTATACTCAGATTAGATACACTCTAGGACCAGTGTTTCAAAATTTCTAATCGATTCCATACCTCTGCTTTTATAAAATGACAGTAGAAATGAGGAGTTGGTAGACTAAGTTCATCACAGTTAAAGGAAATAAGGTGAGCCTGATTGGTAGGAAAAATAGGCTCTTGGAGGAGGAATGAATATATGGATAGACAGTAGCACATCCTAGAAAGCTTTAAGGAGTTAATAAAGTAGTTAACTGATTTGATGTGGGAAGAGATTCCTCATTTATTGGATTGGATCACTTTTCTGTTAACTAAAGTAGGGAATAAAGAAAGTGTGTTTGGGGATGAGGGGGTGAAAGAAAGATTGGCGAATTGATGATTTGGGAGTATATTGAAATATAGGTATCTGAAGGATATCATATGTTGGTACAGACAGAAAATTAGTGTGGATCTAAAATGAAGGGTAGAAGTAAGACTTTGAATATCTTCAGTATAGTGACTTTTGACCCTTTATTTTTAAAAATTTTTTTTTTTATTTATGCATACAAGAGTGGGATGTAGTTCAGAGATGGGGGGAGTGAGCGGATTCATCAGACACAGTGGGGAGCAGAATAGGCAAATCTACTGTAGAACAGCTGAGAGGAACAGCAGGCAGGACAGAAGAGGTCTGGTGTGCCCATGTGAGTTAGCTTCCTGGCCTAGGATCGAACTCATGCTGCAGCTGCTGATAACTTCATAGTGCTGAGACTTAACCCCTTGCTCCACCAGGGAGGCCCTGACTTACCTTTTAAAGTAAATTTTTGGAAGAGATCAAATTGGTAAACTTTGAAGAAGGATCTTGATTTATGAGTGAAAATTGCTTGGTTCCATTAACTATTATTCTTAGTATATAGTAGCATCCCTCCTCAAAATAGTTTCAATAACTAGTATTATAAAGAGAATCAGAAAAACTGAGGGTTTTGAGAAAGGCTCTATCTGATCGGCTTGGCCAGGCCCGTGAATCCCAAGCCCTACCAAAATGTAACCAGTTTCAGTTCTCTATCTTATTTCCTAAAGTACCATCATATCCTAAAATATTTCTGTAGTTTCATCCATTTATAAAAGATCATTGGTTTTAGAAAGCAGGTTTGTTGGTTTTTAAATCACACTTCTAGAAATGTGGCATTTTAAAGCAAAAAAGAAAAAATAATTTGCTTTTCACTTGGAAAAATACCAGACATACTTTCCCTTCTCCCACTTAAAGAGTTCTTAAAAAACTGTTTTATACAGGCTGTGTAAAAATAAGTTTTTTTCCCAGCCTGGAATATCTCTTTTCTTAGTTTCTGCATTTATATCTTTTATATTCTGTTAGGATTCTTTTGAACTTTTATTAGAACGTCAATTTCACTGAACCTAGCATTTCTGTAGATTCATAGTCATAGCCGGGTTCTTGGCATAGAGTAAAAACTGATTGCCAGCGTTTTATTCCTAAAAGGATTTGTCCACCCTAATTTAATGTGAAAAGTAGTATTAACTACATATACTTTATTTACATAGTTTGAAATAAGGGTTTTGGGGGAAGCACACAGTTGAACAACTTTAACATAGTGATATTTAACCTTCACTGCATTGGAATAATTTGTAGAAGCTTTACAAAGTTTTATCCCCAATCCACTGAATCAGAATATCCAAGAATAGGTTTGGAATCTAAACATTGCTCCAAATCAATTATTTACATAAATACATAATTTATATAAATTTGTCAGTTACAAAAAGTTATTGCTTGTATTAGGATTGGGAATACAGTTGGAAGGGTTCTACAGTTGAAGATTCATGAGATAAAGAAACTCTCCTAGAAACAATACAGCTAAGAAAATGAAGCCTGAAACTCAAAGTTTTACATGTTAGTAACATTAACATGAAGTCCCCTTCCAGGTAGAAGGTTTCTTAGTCTTTATATAGCAAAGTAGTATAGAGTAGATATAGAGGAAGTCAAATGTTTTTTAAAACAAAAGATTTTAGTGATAAAAGTATCAACAGAAATTGTAATGAATTCATCCTCTTGTGTTGTTTTGGTCTAGAAAATTCTGAAATCACTGTAACAACAAAAGTGTGAAATCACTCTTTTTGTTTTAAAATTAGTTTTCTGTAGAAACTTGAAGGCTTGAGGTTTGTATACTTGTCACACAGCAATAGGTTTGCAGTATTTCTGTTTGAGGTGCAGGTGTTTTCTAGCTGCTCTTTATGGTTCTAGGGATGTGTGCTGAATATTTTACCAGGGTATTTTCAGATTTGGGGGCTGCTTGTCATAATTCATAGTTATTTCTGCAGATTATATGTTAGTAGGTACATCTATTTTATATCTCTTTTAGATACTAAAATGAAACTGTGAGGTTATGTTGTGCCCATCTTAGTCCTTCATCTCCTTTCAGTTTGTTTTTCTTTATGTAGGATAGTTTTATGTGACTGTCCTTAGTTGCTTGTACTTACTATTCTTACTAATTGTTCTTATATTCTTATAATTCCCATCTGCGTGTTCTCACATTTTAAAATGTATACTCTTTAGCCAAATAATTTTTCTGTATTTTTGCATTTTCAAATGTTTTCTAATTCATGATGGCTGTGGTTTTGAATTGGTACATCAGTAACTTCATTGCTGTTTTTGAGATTCATTAATAATCATATAAAACATGGTCCAGCATTGCTTCTACCAGGTTTCATTTCAACATCTTGAATATTGGTAGATAAAAGGTAGGCTGGGAATTCAGATTTTGCATCTCTCTGTTTGTGCGATTTCATTGCAACAGCACAGCTAAAATACTGCCATCTTGCAGATTAGTTTGTTTCCTTTGATGGCTCAGTTGGGAAAGGTCTGTCTTTTCTTATTTAAATATTAATTTATGCTGGAAAACTAGGTTAAGACTTAGAAATATAGTACAGTCTGAATGTATTGCTACTGTACCACTCATTTGTCTAAGAAAGCAACTGATTATAAAGCAAGGATTGCTTTCATAGTAGTCACTTTTTAAAGTAGTTTGTTTTCTATTTCTGTGGTAGCACACTGAAGGGATGTGTGAGGACATAAAATCTGTTTAGTAAGCCAAGGAAAATAGAAGCAGTTCTCAAAGTATTGTGGTGTGGTTTTGTTGTTGTTGTTTTCCATTCTGTCAATCATGAAAAGAATTTTTCAGTATTCATTGCCATTTTGTTAGTACTCATACAGAATATCTCAACCCTGAACTATTGTGTACTGTGCATGTGGACTAACCTATTTCTGCATGCATACAACAGGTATTTGTGAATGAATATAATACCAAACAACCATGTGTTCTAACCTTTCATTGTAACATTAGATAGCTGACATTTATTTATTCTTAATTGCGAATACTACCTGATTTTATTGATAACTGCATTGAAATTACAGCACTGAAAGCTTGCTGAGGATTATCTCCATAAAGTTCTTTTGTTGCTTACATTTAGAGGTTATTGTTATGCATATTAATTTTCAGTTTGTCCAGCAATTATAAAAGATAGATAAGAGTCATAAAGATACTCCTTAGATAAGTGGATTGAAGATGAGAATAAACTTATTGTGATTGATTAAATAAAATTGTGCTTTAGCTCCTCATTTTTTTAATTCAAAAAATTTAAAGACTCAATTTGAATGCACATTTTTGAAAATATTTCTTAGAAGCGCTCAAAGAGAGTAACTTTGTTTTTAATAAATTTAAATAAAATCTCTTAAAAGGTTTTATTCCAATTCTAGCACTTGTCTGTCATCTTTAATAGTTTATGTGCCAGGTTTAATGTTGACAAAGTAGAAGTCCGATGTTATACCCAGTGTTCTTGATGATGTTTTATGCTCGTAAAAATTAGTGTTACATATACAATTTAATGTATATTTTGGGAGCAGGCTTATGATGTTATATGTGGATACAACAAGCTGTTATTAGTGGCTTATTACTGCCTACACGTATAGTACTACATACATCCTAAAAGGACAGCTATCATAAATGAACTTGCACAAAGGCTATTTTGTGCATTCTTTGTGTGTCACAAATATTTTCAAAAAGCTTTAAGTATGTTTATTTAAGAATCCCTAAGGGCAGGTACTTTTCATGGCAATTTTCATACTAATTTTATTGGGGGGTGGTTTCTGAAGTTCACATACCATTTTTTTAGACAAGCTGTGGTGCAGTGACATTAATACCATTGAGCTTTTTCTTTCAATTTTAAAAATAGTCATATTCTGTTTAAGCTATAACTGAAACTTCTTATTTACCTGAAGACTTAACAATCTGAAGCTTTTTTCATCAAAACAAAAATAAGCAGAGGATAACTTGATAGTTACTTCTTCCCCATATTCTCTAATTTTATTGTCTCAAGAAAATGACCCAACAATCTCTCTGTTGTCAGCAATATTCAAACAAATTCTAGTTAGTCAACTAAAATGTTTTACCTACGTAGCATAGTTAGACCGTACATATCTGAAAATTATTCTAAGAAATATTTATATGACTGAGTTTAGTGCACTAATTTTCTTACTCTCTTTTTGCAGCATTTTCAGTTAGCTTTGGTTGACTGTAATCCCTGCACTTTGTCCAATGCTGAAAGTAAGTATTATTAAGCACTATGGGTTTTCTATATGTATTCAGATAATTTTATGGCAAACAGTAAATAGTAGTAGTAGTTCTACTACTAGTAGTAGTAATTATGATAGTGCTAAATTTTGTGTAAATTCTTCTACTGTCGAATCTAACTATTGGTTGCCGTGACTACTTTTACAAATGGAACATGTGAGACCAGTTATTGTGAATAGGCTGTGTCTAAAATAGATATGCCAGTGAACTGGGTTGTTGAATTAAAATTATGTTCACTAATGAACTAGATTGATTGCTTCTTTGTTAATTATACTGTAAATAACCTTGGGATTAAAATCAGGGCTTGCCATTCTTAGGAAAAATGAGTACACAAAGATTTATATGTAGTGGTACACTGATTCCTGGTATGTGGTATTAAAATTATTGGTACTTATGATCGCAAACTTTGACTTTTTATTATACTTTTACATGTCATACACAAAATCTGAGGTTATGTTTTTCAGTTAATACAAAGTGAATGTGTGTGAAGCATGTGGTTTTCTTCAGATTATTTATTTTCTGCCTCTATTTTTATATAGATTTCTTTGCAAAAGCTGATTGGATTCATTATGAAGTAGTTTATTAATTAGAATGTGATGGCATATTTGTTAATTAAAGTAGTCAGTAATAGTTTTAAGACTATTCATTGGATTAAAGCTGAATTTCTTTAAACTTTTCTTAAACTAAAAAATTTATAATTTTATGAAAAATTGAGCAGGTTTTTTCCAGTTTCATTGAGAATTAATTGACATATCTATTATGTAAGTTTAAGGTGTGCAAAATAATACTCTTCACATATATTGTGAAGTGATTACCACAATAAGTTTAGTTAGCATTCCTTATCCCATATACAATAATGAGAAAATACTAAAAGTAAAAAAAAAAAAAATTCTTTTTCCCTGTGATGAAAACTCTTACGATATACGGTTTTAACAGCTTTTTACACACACATACAATCTACAGCAGTGATAATTATAATCATCATATTGGGCATTATATCCTGCTACTGATTTTCCTTCTAATTGGAAGTTTGTACCATTTGACCATCTTTCTACAGTTTCCTCTCTCCCCTCTTACTTTGAAATCAGAGAAGTTTGATCTCTGTTTCTATGAGTGTCTAAAAATTAAATTCCACATGTAAATGAGATCATACGGTATTTGTCTTTAACTTATTTCAGCTAGCATAATGCCTTCAAGATACACTCATGTTGTTTTAAGTGGCAGGATTTTCTCAAATTTTTATGGCTAATATTCCTCTGTGTTGCGTGTATCACTGTTTATCCATTTATCTGTCAGTGGAGATTTAGATTGTTTCATGTCTTGGCTATTGTAAATAATGCTGCGGTGAATATAGGGGTACAAATATCTTCCTGAGTTACTATTTTTGTTACCTTTGAATAATTCCCAGAAGTATAATTGTTGGATCATATTGCAGTCTAGTTTTAATTCTTTGAGGAGTCTCTATATTGTTTTCCACAGTGACTATACTACTCTGTAATCCCATCAATAGTCAGTTCCTTTTCTTCACATGCCCACCAGCATCTGTTATATCTTGCCATTTTCATGATGACTATCATAATAACAGGCATGAGATGCTCTCTCACTGGCTTTGATTTGCATTCCTCTAATGACTAGTGATGTTGAGCCTGTTTTCATCTATCTGTTGACTATTTGTGTATCTTTGGAAAAATGTCAATTGATCTTCTGCCCATTTTTAAATCAGTTTTTATTTGCTGTTTATTGTAACATGTATATGTAAATGTATATATTTTTTAAAAAGATTTATTTATTTATACATACAAGAGCTGGGGTACAGGCCAGAGTCCAGGGCGGTGAGAGGAGTCACCAGAGACAGAGTGGGGAGCAGAAACAGGTAGACTGACTGAAACACACCACTGAGGGGAGCAACGGGAGAGGCAGGAGAGGTCTGCTGCACCATGTGGGTCCCCTCCCTGGCTGGAGGCAGGGATCGAACTTGTGCTGCAGTAGCTGTGGTTTTTGCTTCATAGTGCATTGCTTATCCCACTGCGCCACCAGAGAGGCCCCTGTAAATGTATATTTTTATATTTTTATATATCCTAAATATATGTGGGTTCCAAGTATTTTTTCCCATTCTGTAGGTTTTCCCCATATTGTTCATGGTTTCTTTTGCTATACAGACCCTTGTGATTTTATATGCTCCCACTTGTTTATTTTTTGATTTTGTTGCTTATGTGTCAGATGCAGAAAATCATTACTAAGACCCATATCAAGGAACTTTTTTACCTTGTCTTTTCTCTCAGGAATGTCATGGTTTCAGGTCTTAAACATTTAAGTTTTTAATTCATTTCCCATTAGTTTTTGTGCGTGGTATAAGTTAGAGGTCTAGTTTCATTCTTTTCCTTGGAAATTTCCTAGCACCATATATTGAAGATACTGTCTTTTCCCCATTGAGTAAGCTGTAGATTCTTGGGTTTGAGTCTAGGCTCTTGGTCTGTTTCATTGACTTCTTTGCCTCTTTTTTTTTTTTTTCCCCAAGATTTATTTATTTATACATACAAGAGCTGGGGTGCAGGCCAGAGTCGTGGGAGGTGAGAGGATTCACCAGACAGAGTGGGGAGCAGAACAGGCAGACTGACTGAAACACACTGCTAAGGGGAGCAGCGGGCGAGGCAGCAGAGGAGAGGTCTGCTGTGCCATGTGGGTCCCCTCCTTGGCCGGCGGCAGGGATCGAACTCGTGCTGCAGTGGCTGTGGTTTGCTTCATAGTGCGTTACTTAACCTACTGCGCCACCAGGGAGGCCCTGATTTCTTTGCCTTTTTATGCAGGCAGTTAATAAAAATTTTAGATCAAAGGATTCTACAGTCTAGTAAGTTAGTATTTTGCTATAAATTGTTTTTTTTTTTTTTTTAGCTATGTAGAAAGGTCTTAAGTGAAAAGTAGTCAGTTTCAGCATTAAACATAGCATGGATTAAATCATCACCTAAAGCACATCAGTTATCTCATACTTTTTTTTAAAAAAAGATTTATTAATGCACACAAGAGCTGGGGTACAGGCCAGAGGTCGCGGGAGGTGAGAATATTCACCAGACAGAGTGGGGAGCAGAACAGGCAGACTGACTGAAACACACTGCCAAGGGCAGCAGTGGGTGAGGCAGGAGAGGTCTGCTACGTCATGTGAGTCCCCTCCTTGGCTGGCGGCAGGGATTGAACTCGTGCTGCAGTGGCTGTGGTTTGCTTCATAGTGCGTTGCTTAACCCACTGCGCCACCTGGGAGGCCCCTATCTCATACTTTTGCTAAAAGCAGTTTCCTGAGAAAATAAAGATTTCTGTTTTTCTTAAATGAAGCTCAGAATTTACCTGGATAAATAGTGTGGGAAAGTTACAAATGTAGTAACAGGGTAGAGAAGATTAGGTTAAATTAGAAAATGAATTGAACTTATTCAGATATGTAATTGATATATAATTTAAAAAGTATTAATATTTTCCTTAGTTATATATCCATAGCATATAAACCATGTTGAATAGAAGTCCTTAAAATCCTTTCATTATTAATTTATGGTAATAAGAAAGCTGATTTTCATTTAGTAACTTTGATAAGTGTTTACCTATGTAAAAATTATTGAGGGGCATTTCATAGATGCCAAACTAAACATTTTGGTAAATCTTTAATTACACTCTGTTGAGGATAACTCCCAGTTGTGGGTCGTCACTCAAAAGGAAAACACCTGTCTATGTAGAATGAGTACCACAAGGTAGAAAACTTCTTGTCAAATTTGAAGAAAACGTTTTGACTCATCATGAATCCATTTTCAGGTCTACTACTGTGCCCCTTTTTCTGATGCTTATTGAGAAGGGAAATAGAAGGGGAGGGTAATCAGTGTCCTGTTTGCCCAGAACAGGCATTTCTAGGTCCTGGGATATTCTATGCTAAAAGGTTGGTGTCAGTGTGATAGAACTGTTTTATTTAGAGTTGCTTAAGCTGTTATATATAGTTCAGTTGACTTGGATAGCTTATTTTAAACAACCTCCTTATTTGATAACCACCATGATGACTGATGTGTTACAAAACATTAAGAAATATAGCAGCATACTTTCAGCCAGACATGATTACAGTTTTAAGTAAGCACAGGACTTAATTAAGTTTGTTAAACTTTTCTCTGAAATTTTTATGTCTTCACCTATTTGTATATGCCACAGACTCTAACTGGTCTTTGAAATTTGTTAATTTATGGAATGCAAACATCAAAAAATTATGGAAAATAAAGTGATCTTTAAAAATATATGAGATATTTTTATTACATGATATAACTTATGCGATTAAAAATAAGTAGATATTCTTACTGCCATTAGAGCTATTTTAAAAAGGTTAATTATAGTTCGTGTTTTAGAAAGTAGAATCATGGTAATGTGAAACTTCATTATTATATGATTGCCTCTTAAAATAAAATTTTATTTGAAATTTAATTCTATTCTAAAATATATTAATTTCTGAAGTTTTATTTCAGAACCTTCTATGGCAATATTTGTTAAAATTTTCCATTTCTAATTGAGTCTTGCTAACTGGAGCTTTAACTTAATTGTATGGCTATGCTTTGTTTGAAAGGAGGACTCTAAGAATTTTAACATGTTGAGATTTCACACTACTAAAAATGATGCTGGATTTAATAACTCATAGGATTGGGAAGCATTTGATAAAGGGCCTCGAACTATAAGCCTGGAGGAAATTTGGGATGATAATAGGAGACCAGATAGGTGCTGATCTTTTTCTTGTTACCTTTTCAAGAGGAGCAAGAAAACCCGGAGGGTATAGGTATAGATTTTCCATCTCTTTCTCATTCTCTTAACCTGTAACTCATACTCTCTTCAGTGATACAGTAGTGAGGGAGATATTTGGGCTGGAAGTCTCAAGGAAAGCTATATTGGAAAAGGGGTGTTGGGAATAATAAAAGCCCTCAACAGATGTAGCTAAAGAGAATTTTTTGTGTGCTTTACAAAACATTTTTGTTTTCCAAGGGTATTTTTATTCTGATTCTTATGAGATTAGTTCACATGTTTGATATTTAGCAACTTCTTGGGGAGATGTAGTAGTTTCTTTTTGATCCAAAAGTGTTGATTTTAAATTCATTATATGTTTTTTGTTTGCTTTTTTGCTCTTTATGGTTTAGTTAACTAATAGCCCTAAGTGCTGGTCTAGGGAACAGGCATCAGAATCCCTCACAGATTTGAAGGAAAAGGCAGCTTTCCAACTCTTCCCTTAGGCTCACTCAATCATAATATTTAACAGGCCTCCATGGTGAACTTACAGTTAATGGGAGTCAGTGAGAATAGTTTTCATGGAGCGCTCCCCAATGAGAAACTGATGATAGCTGTGGATCTTGTCTTTAAAGCTCCACATAAATATTTTACATGTAATTTTGAAAGACTCCATGAAATCTAGGTAGGTAGAACACAGAAAAAATCTTCGTCATTCAAGAATGAAAATCATAGTACTTGAAGTAGCTAGAATTCAGTTTTGATACCTGGTTCGTTGTTCCTTTGGTTAAATCCTTAGTAGCTCTGGTGATGTAGTATCAAAGAAGAGCTAGAAATAAAAGCTGAAATATAGTTTTATTTGATTTTGAGACATGTAATTTGTAAATCTTGGACTTTTCCTGCTTTCTAAGTGGTTTGATTTTGTTTTCCTCATAATTCTGAAGAACTTAAAGAGAAATGCAGCAACTCATTTTCTCCTCGTTGCCACGATCCTCTTGGTCTGTGACTTATAAGTATTCTTAATATAAATATTACACACCATGTTTTGAAATATATAGATTATAAAAATTTTCTCTATACTTAATGCTGCCACTTTGAACTTGTAAGAAGTATACTCACTACATATTTTAATGTTAATTTTAATAATTACAATGAAAAAAATTGAATGATGATCAACAATGTATACATATGGGCTTTTTTAACCATGTTTGTGTTCTTTAGTGTATCTGTATATTTTTAATAAAAGTACAGTTAAGTAATTTTATTTTGTACATCTACTTAGACTGTTTGATGTTTTACATTTTCTTAATTTACTCCAGACACCACTGATTGTTATTTTTCATCATCTTTGCAGTTCAGTTTCATATTGCCCACTTGTATGAAACCCAGGTAAGTGTTTTAATTTTACCTTAAATAAAAATGATCATCTATACCATTTCAAGTGAAATCAGATGTATAGATAACCTAATGGGCTTCTGGCTTTACCCTTTACTTCACTCTGTACTCGTTAAATGTGGTCAAGTTTTTGCTTAGTGAAATGAAACAGTTATTACACAGAATACTTGCTGTGAATAGATTTGCTTTTATACTATTTGCTGGCTTAAATGGATATATTTAAGAAGGTTTCTCTTAATCTGTATGTCATATGCCAGGTTTTCTTTTCAAATGTTTATAGGTGGTTGTTAATAAAATACATTGTTTTTAGTTTTACTTTTCCTTAAGAGATTTCAAATGTCCTGGGTGAGGGAAGGGATAGGACATTGGCACAAGAGATTTGGTGAAGGGTGAGTGAAACATGCACATGTGGAGGTGTGAAATTATATAGATATGTAAGTGAATGATAAATTAATATGAGAAAAAAAGACTGAAATATCCTTTTTGTGTGTTACACCACTTACAAGGCTTATAATGTCATGTCATTAATTTAGCTGCTGTATTTAAAAAAAAATCCTGTTTAGTTTGAGAACATTGTGGTTTTGTGTGCTTTAAAAATTCTGTTTAGTTTGGGAACAATTTTTGTCTGGCAGATTGTGCTTAGTTGTATGATAAAAGGTATAACATAGACATGTATAGAGATTTATACATTATATATAGACACACATATGTAAAAATGTTTAAAACATTCACACAGGACTTAGAGGCAGTGATTCACCTCAGTGACTGTGAATACATTAGCACCCAGATCTTTGTTTCCAAATGCCATTGTTCAATAAAAGGGACTCAGGATTCTTGGGGAGAATTGGGTGATTTCAAGACTTAATCAGGGAAGCAATATGAACCCTAGAACATTTTGTGGTGCCAGTAAGGTAGTGTCCCCAAATGGTGGGATATGTGGAAATGATACAGGAGCCAGTTTGACAAAAAATTTATAGACAAATAATTATAGTAATGGAGTATTAGGTGCAGAAAATAATACATTTGTTCATGCTAACATAAATGAATAATTGAATAAATGGGGGAAGGGGATCCCCCTTTCTTGCTGTGGAAATCCAATTAAATTATGAGCAATATGAGTATCTCCCTACAGGGTAATTACAAAGGGACATTCCTCAAAGTGACTAGCCCTGGTACTTTTTATATTTGTCAGTGTAATGGAAGTCACTAGATTGGAAGAAAGAAAAAGGTATGCTAACTGAACACCATGTTGGATCTTGGATTGGATCCTGGACCAGAAAAATGACATTTGTGGGACAATTGGTGAAATTGGGATAAATTATATAAATAATAGTATTTTATCATTGTTAATTCAGTTAGTCTTCACCATATATTTTAAGTACTTATTATCTTGATGGCTCAATCCTTTATTATAAGAAATACTGCCTTTTGTCTCTGGTAATTCTCTGCCTTGAAGTCTGATCCTAGTCACTTAGCTTTCTAACACTGTTTGCTTAGTATATTTTCCCATCCTTTTATTTCAACTTGCTTGTTTATTTGTAAAGTGAGTGGATAACCAACATTGTGTTTTTGGGTTTTTAGTAAATCTATTCTGGCAATCTCTTGTTTGTTTCAAGTTTCTAGTATATTTATATTTAGTATTATCTCTAATATGGTTGCATAAATTTGGCTCATTTTGTGTCCTTTGTATTTTGTTGTTTTCCTCTGGTTGCTCTCAGACATCACCTGTTTACATTTTGTTCTTAAGAGTTTGACTAAGATGTGCCCAAGGATTAGTTTTCCTTTCAGTTTATACTACTTGTAGCTTTTTTATCGTCTTCTCAGTGTGGGATTTGATATTTTTCATTATTGTCTTCTTTTCGCCTTCAACTCAGTTACATGTTTAATACATTTTCTGTATTGTGGCATAGATCTTGGATGATTTTATTTTTTTTTACCTTCTGTCGCTTGCTTCAGTTTGGATATTTTATGTAGTCCTGTTTTCAAATTCACTGATTCTTTATTAATTTTCAGCCTGCTTTCTGTCCATTCAGTGATATTTTAAAAAACAATTTCAGTTCTAAATTAAGTTTTTTTCAGTTCTAGAATTTCCTTTTGTTACATTTCTCTTTCTGTGCTCTCTGACTTCCTGTTCATTTACTTTGAGTGTTTTCTTTTTTGTCAATATTGTTTCAAATAGCAACCTTAAAGCTATTTGCAAATTTCAATGTCTCAGCCACTTCATTTTAATTTCCTTTTCAACATGGTAAAATTTTCCTGATTCTTTATAAGTCTGGTATTTTTACACTATAGATAGCATTGTACAAATTTACTTATACTTTTCTGAACTTTAATATTTTTATTAACTAGTTAACTTTACTCAACTCATACACTCAAACTTTGTCACTTCTGTAGTGGGCAGCAACTGAAATCTCTCTTAATTCTTATGGCTACTGGAATTCTGTTCTGTTTATATGTATATAGCTCACTGATCAGCCAGAGACTTAGGCAAAGTTTAATTGCAGAATTTGTTGTACTTTCTCTCTGACACTCTCTTTTCCTGGGATTTCTCCCTTCACTTACAGCTCTCTCCATGGCTTCAAAGTCTGTCTTTTTAATTCTTTAAGCAAGTAAAATTGCTAATTCTCTGTGCGCTCCAGCCAGACACCAGTTGGAGCTTACCATCAGGTGAATATCCTAGACTAAGGATTTATTCATCCAGTGCCATTCCTTTCAAGTGTTAATTTCTCTGGTTTTACCCTAATTTGGGTTTCTCTCTAGTGCTTTCGAATAGTTGACTTTTATATTTACCCAGAATTTAAAGTTGTAGAATTTTACTCCAGCATTACTGGAAGTAAAACTTTGTATCCTTAAAGGTAAAGTTTTGTTGATTTATATATACTTGTTATAATTGCTATTTAATATTCTACCATAATCCATCATATATATTTCTTTGCTCAGCTATTGACATAGACCTAGGTTTCTTCCAATTCCTCAATACTGTGAACAGTACCATTTAGAACATGCATGTGGGAAAGTTTTGATAGTTTATATATCCCAAGAGTGAGATTTGCATATCTAATTTCATGAGGAAATTCTCTTCTAATAGGAGGTGAATGTTTTCCTTTACTCATGCCCACATTAATTGGAATTGCCCATCTTTAAGTTTGGCGATCTGATGGGTAGACGGCAGTATCATTTAAATTGCATTTTCTGTTTTCTAGAGAAAATACATTTTTGGTTTTTTTATGTCTATTGCCCATTTTTCTGTTTAGTATTTTATGTCAGATCTTTACACTTCCTTGTAATTTTGCCTTGTTTTGGTCATATTTGATAAATTCTTTTTTATATCCAGGAAATCTGCTAAGTTTTCTTAGCTTTATTCTTTTACCTTTCATAGTTAGGCCTTTAATGTGATTGTCAATATTTTAAATATGAGCAACTTTAAAAAAATTTCTAGTGTTTTGGTAGTTTCTTTTAACATTTGTTGAGTTAATTCCACAAAGTGATCTTCCTAAATGAAAAATCTGGTCATATTATTTTAACTAATTCAGTGGCAACTGTTGTCTTAGGATACAGTCTTCAACATGGTTTAGAAGGTCTTTATGAAGTCATTTCTGCTTGTCTGCATTTCTTGTCTAGCCTGCCTAGTACTTCTGCACTTAAAACATGCTCTTTTTAATTCTAGGAATCACCATAGTGTCATAGTACAAAATAGAATGTTAATTTTTTTTCCTGTGTTCTTTGCTACCCTTTATTCCCAACAGTTTGTGTTACATATTAGGTATTTAGTTGAAGAAATTGACTTGAATAACTTGGTCCTTATCCTTCACTAATTATCTCATTGACCTTTTCATAACAGATTAATGTTTTGAGTGAACTAATTTAGCTGATGAGTAAGTTTGTGTAAATGACAGTTAACTCCAATGGAAACTTCTTTCAGATTTTCTCTGTTAACATGGTATTCATATAGCTCCTTATTTGTTTCCATATTTCTTTATTTAACTCATTTGAGCGCTAGAACAACTCTAGATAGGAAGATCAGGCATCACTTTTAAAAGTAGTATTTTATCATTTTCTATTGTTGGCTTTTATTTTTGTTTTATAGAAATTATCTTAAGCTTTACTACTGTAGCAATAATGGGTTTCAGTCATTTTAGTATTTTGGGTGAGAGGACTGTAGGTGCATGGTTTCATTTAGAGATTTGCCTGTAGAACTTTAAGTATTATAAACATTTGTTAGACTGACTTTGGGAGGCATGATGTCTTTAAAATCATGTATCATAATATCTTCTGTAGGATATGTTAGCTGCTTTTCTACTTAACATTTTATAAAGCATTTTTGGTATATGCTCTATTCATATTAAGTGCTGGGGAAATTGGTGTTTTTAGGCAGACAGTTTAGGCACTTGGAGGTTAGGATACTTCTAGCTCCATCAATGTTATTAAATAATTTTGAAATAATTTGTTATTAAATAGTTTGAGACCATTTTCTTTATAATGCCGAGATTTGGCAAATCTTAAAAGGTCATATTTTCATGATACTTTTGTTATACTGAATGTTTTACTGGTATTAGGTACTCTGAAACACAGCCTATCAACCACAACTGTCTAGTGCTCAAGGAACATTCAATAATGGAATTAGCACTTTTCCTTTCAGTTGGTTTAAAAATATGCTAAAATATCAGTATTGTTTAAATCTTAATATATGAGCTAGTTTTTAAAAAAACACTAATATTTTTCTTTAAATCCCTTTATTTCTGCTCTTTAGAGGAAGTATCATTCTGCAAAGGAAGCTTATGAACAACTTTTGCAGACAGAAAATCTTTCTGCACAAGTAAAAGCAACTGTCTTACAACAGTTAGGTATGTAATAGTATATATTTAGTATAAGTTTTTTCCTTTTTTTTTACATATTGTGGATGACAACTATGTGGCTCATGTATTCCATTTTCCTTTCTTTGCCCAGAGTTGATAGAGTTAATATGAACCCAGCATATTTCCACCCTCTGCTTCACACTATCCACCTAACAATCCATCTCTACAATTCTTTAATGCAACTAGTTCTTTTAATTTCTAAAAATTATTCTCTGATACTTAACTCTTAAAAGAGGGGGATTGAATACTTTTTTGGTGTCAGAGATGCTTAATACATAATCAAGATAAATCATTTGCTTAAAGTCACTCAATGATGGGTGAGCTTGCTTTCATCATTTAATTGGCAGTATTAACTGAAATATCTGAAGATTGTGGAACATCTAACTCTAGCTTCTAGAGGCATGTGACTATTTCAAGTAGGAAGATGAAGGAATCTAGCCATTTAGGTGTAATGTGTTATTAACACCAAGATAAAGATCAAGTGTTCTCAAATATTTAATTTTGTTGCTACTTACTGAGTCTACTTTCTTACCTATATTTTTGTACTTTAGGTGTTTTTATGGTTGTTGATTTTTTTTTTTAAATTTTTTATGATTTTGTTTTTTAGTCTGGGCAATTACTTAAGTTTTAACCCAGTGCTGTAATAATGACATTTCATACTATGACTATTTTTAGTATAACTTAAAAATCCTTTATGGTTAGGTTTTAACACTTTATGACAGCAATGCATATCATGATTAATTATATTAAGTAAGCACATTGCCTTTATATAACTTTTAATTTTTAAAATTTTGGTTGGAGTTTTACTTGCATTATCCATAGTTGTAAAAATTATGGAAGTATTTGTTTATAATCAATTACATGTAGTGCTTTAGTAATTGAATTTGAATCTTTAAATTACCACATTTATAAGTACAGTATAAAAAGATGTGTTCCTAAGTAAAAAGAAGAGCCATACATCTTTAGACAATTTATTCCTTCAATTACTATATAAATAAGAATTTTTTATCTACACTATATATAATTTAGCTTTTATGCATTTTAGCTATAATGAAGAATGTGTCACTAATAAAAATGCATACACCCTTTAAACTTAAGAAAGGTTAGAATTAACTTTGTTTTTAATAATGTGAGAATTTGCCCTCTTTGGCTTTGGCTTATCAATTTCAGAGTTTGTAAGTAAACCTTTTCTCACTCTGAAAGAAAAAATACTTGTCCTAATAAAGTCTAATTTGTGTCTGCATGTAAATCCTTCCTACTTGCCAGGAAGTGCTGCTTAAGCAGCTTCTTTTAGAACCTGTTGCTCAATCAAGGTCCTGTTCTTACTAGTAATAGCAGGAGAGAGAAGGGAGGAAGAGATGAATAAACATGTGTTTGGCTTATATTTTCATACAACATGGTAACTCATCTTAAAATAATCTTTTGGAACACTGAAACTATAATGAATGTCAGAAAATAAGAATCCCTGTTTGTTATATATTTAATGGACTATACACAAAGAGCAGAGCTGATTTTATGCACTGGAATAGATCCACACCTGAAATTGAATCTCTGGCAATTTAAACCAAACTGTTTCTGTGTGTCTTGAAAGTTTAGAATTCACTATTCTGTGATCCCATCTTTTGATTGCCATATATAGGTACCTATTCTTTATTTATAGTGAAAATTGTGTAAGTTTGAGGTATACATGATTACTGCAGTCAAGCAAATCAACAAATCTGTCTCCTTACATACTTATATTTGTTTTTGTGTATAATGAGAGTACCTGTGTACATTACAGTATTATTCACTTGTGGTCACCATCTATACACTACCTTTCTAGAATTATAAACTAGTTAACTGCAATTTTGTACCTTTTGACCAGTATCTTCTACATTTCCCGCCAATCCCAGTAACTAGTGCTCCTTTTTGATTACATATATATGGCATTTTCAGATTCCACATAATATGTGAGATTATGCAGTATCTAAATTTTATTACTAAACATTCTGGTAAACCATTTTGTACCATTCTTTTTATTTGTACCATTTGAATATACTTTTCAGATGGACCTGAGTTTTTTATTTGTCAAATGCTTTATAGTTTTTATTTTATAGAAACTGTGACTGTGTGGCCACTGGATAAGATAGGGATGTGTATATGTGTTTAAATCCAAACTGATAATTTTATTATATAGCCTTAGATCATTTTCTTTGGGTTAATTGACAATCTTGGAGCTTCTTAAAATGCATATAAATTTTTACATCTATCATTTTTACAGCCATCATTTTATACTTTGTTTTATGACTTGGAAATATTTAAAACACCAGCATTAGAAAAGAGGAACTATAGTTTGTAATTAGGTCAGTGCTTGAATCTATCTATCTATCTATCTATCTGTCTATCTATCTATCTATCTATCTATCTATCTATCTATCTGTCTGTCTGTCTGTCTGTCTGTCTGTCTGTCTGTCTGTCTGTCTGTCTGTCTGTCTGTCTGTCTGTCTGTCTGTCTGTCTGTCTATCCTATCTATCTATCTATCTATCTATCTATCTATCTATCTATCTATCTATCTATCTATCTATCTATCTATCTATCTATCTATCTCCATTTTAATTTCTCCTGAATATGAGAAAATCATACCTTCCTTTCAGAAACAGACTGTTGTCTTTCCAGTATTGGGAATATGTACTTCAAACTCAATGAACACATTGACTGAGGAGTACTACTTTTACTTGTGTGTTTTCTACTTTGTATTCTTTAAAATAGAATGATTGTCATTTATGTAAGTATTTTTAATCATTTACTATAGGTTGGATGCATCATACTGTGGATCTCCTGGGAGATAAAGCCACCAAGGAAAGCTATGCTATTCAGTATCTCCAAAAGTCCTTGGAAGCAGATCCTAATTCTGGCCAGTCCTGGTATTTCCTTGGAAGGTGAGACTTATCACACAGTTAAGTTTTGCTTTTGTTTATTCTAGCTAAGAGATAAAATTATGATCTAAACTGTTGATTTATGTTTGTAACTTCATCAGGTTATTTTCTCTTAAATATGAAAGATTTCTGAAAGTTAAAGAATAAAAGAAAGCTTTGAATACGATAGTTTTCTTGCAGCATAATCTGGTCTACCAGGGCATCTGTCATTTTGCTTATTGAATTTTCATTTGACTTGGATTATTTCTGGCTTTTAAAAAGTGATGTCAGTTAGCAGTTCTTCATTTATTTAAATGCTCTGATTTCTACTATTTTTTCTAAATATCTACTTGAGAACAGAGAATCAACTTGTCATTCTGCCTGGTGACTACCACTAGCAACATGAAACTTTGGTATTTATAATTTCAGTCAGTGATGCACACCTTAGAATGGACCTATTAGTTTAATAATTGTTCTCAAATGACATCTCTACTTGAAATCTTACAGTGGGAAAGTGGATACATTATTTTTGGACTTGTTGGAAAGGAAAAGTGACATGTACTGGAAATAATGGAAATGGTTTTCTTTTCTCTGTATTTTAAATGTCTGAATTATGCTTACTAATTATCTGAAATATACCCGGTGTATACATATCTGGTAGCTCCTATTTTTGGAACATCATCAGATAGTAATTTGGTTTCGGACTGATTTTAACTTGGTATGGTGGAAAGATGAGTGTTGTAGAAAACTCAAGTCTTGTCTAGGTTCTGTTTTTAGAATCATGAATGGTATAGCTATACCTTTTGAGACTTCAATTTTATTTTAACCTATTGGATAAAAGGATTGTATTAGAGCAGTGATTCTCAATAAGGGGTTCTTTTACCCCATTGGAGATATTTCATAACATCTGGAAACGATTCGGTTATCACAACTATGGGGAATGCTATTGGCATTTGGTGGGTAGAGTTGAGTCCAGCGATGCTGATAAATGTCTTATGCACAATATAGCCTACAACCACAGAAGATTGCCTGATCCAAAATATCAATAGTGTGTATAGAAATTGACTAGAAAGGTACCTGTTTTTAGCAAGAATTTTCTAATCCCCACACTTATAAAATCATCAATTTGGGCTGCTTTTAATAAAGCTTGAGAGATCAAGCCTTGTCTTTCCTTTCAGTAAAGATCTTTGGGAACAGAACCTGTATGTACCATCTTTGTAGCTTCTTGTCTTGCACAGTGGCTAGTTTGTATATGAAATACACAAGCAAACTAAACACCATTTTCATTTGGAACTAGCACCAATTAGTGTTATACAATGGGAAGCTTCAGAATGACTGGAAAGGAGCTCTATCTAGTACTGGGAAGTATGGCCTCCTAGTCATTTCCTCTAGTGTTAACAGTTATGTATGAAACTTTGTTTAAATATAGATTAAAAGGAATGTGTACCAGAAAGTATTTTCCCTTTGACCTAAAAAAAGAATAGCAGTTTAATTAAAGAATATAATTTGTGAATATCTTTCTAATAAAGAAAATATTTAGGTATGCAAAACTAATATATAATGAAATAGTTTATTTTATTTTAAATTAATTTCTTTAATTATATTTCACATCATTTGTATTCCCCAGGGAGTTCCCACCAGCATTTCACCCATGCGTCATCACCTCAGTCCCTTGTGCTCCTTCTACCCTCATCCCCATCTTTGACCCCACCCCCACCCCCCCACTCCCAAATAGTCCCTTTAGCTTATGGTCTTCTTGAGTTT
>JAGFMF010012069.1:1726583-1759140 GCA_019455555.1 Galemys pyrenaicus | reverse complement strand
TTCCATTGTGTATATGTACCACATCTTCTTGATCCAGTCCTCTACTTTTGGGCATTTGGGTTGTTTCCAGGTCTTACTAATTATAAATAGTGCTGCAATGAACATAGGGGTACAGGTGCTCTTTTGTATTGGTGTTTTGTGTCCTTTGGGTAGATCCCTAGGAGTGGGGTTGCCAGATCATAAGGTAGTTCCATCTCTAGTAGACTGAGGAACTTCCATACAGCCTTCCATAGTGGTTGGATTAACTTGCATTCCCACTAGCAGTGTACTAGGGTGTCTTTTTCTCTACATCCTCGCCAGCATTTGTTGTTGGTTTTTTTTTTTATATGTGCCATTCTTACCTGTGTAAGGTGGTATACCTCATTGTGGTTTTAATTTGCATTTCCCTGATTATGAGGGATGCTGAACATTTTCTCATGTGCCTGTTGGCCATGTGTATGTCCTCTTTGGAGAAGTGTCTTTTAAGTTCTTCTGCCCATTNTTTGATTGGGTTTTTTACTTTGTTTTTCTTGAGTCTTATGAGTTCTTTGTATATCTTTGTGATCAGACCCTTGTCCATTGTGTGGAGTGCAAAGATTTTTTTTCCCATTCAATAGGGTTTCTCTTTGTTTTATTTAATGTTTCCTTTACTGTACAGACGCTTTTTATATTGATGTAATCCCATCTCTTTATCTTCTCTCTCATTTTTATTGCTTTGGGGGCTGCATCTTCAAAGGCGTCATTGAGATGTATGTCTTCTAGCGTTTTACCTATGTTTTCTTCTATAAATTTTATAGTTTTGGTTCTTACATTTTGGTCTTTTATCCATTTTGAGTTGATTTTTGTACATGGTGTGGGGTAGTGGTCCAATTTCATTTTTTGGCATATGGTGGACCAGTTTTGCCAGCACCATTTATTGAATAAACTGTCTTTGTTCCATTGCAGATTCTTTGCTCCTTTGTCAAAGATCAGTTGTCCATAGTTGTGTGGTTTACTTCTGTGCTTTCTATATGATTCCATTGGTCTGTGTGTCTGTCTTTATACCAGTACCAAGCTGTTTTAATAACTTTTGCTTTGTAGTATAGTTTGAAGTCTGGGAGTGTGATACCGCCATTCTCCTTTTTTGTCAATAGAGCTTTTGTCAATAGGCTAGTTGGGGTTTTTTGTGACTTCATATGAATTTCATCAACATTTGGTCTATTTCCTTAAAGAATTTCATTGGCATTTTTATTGGTATTGCGTTGAATCTGTAAATTGCTTTTGGTAGGATGGCCATTTTGATAATGTTGATTCTTCCTATCCATGAACAGGGGTATCTTTCCATTTCTTTATGTCCTCTTCTATTTCTTTTGACAGTGTTTTATAGTTTTCTCTATATAGGTCTTTTGTTTCTTTTGTTAGGTTGATTCCTAGATATTTGATTTTTTTGGCCTCAATTGTAAAGGGTATATTTTTCTTGATTTCTTCTTTTTCAGACTGGTTGTTTGTGTATAGGAAGGCTACTGACTTTTGTGCATTTATTTTGTATCCTGCTATTTTACTAAACTGGTTGATTGTTTTTTTTTTTAAAGATTTATTTATTTATGCATACAAGCACTGGGGTACAAGCCAGAGGTGTGGGGGGGGAGGTGAGAGGATTCACCACAGAGAGCGGGGAGCAGAACAGGCAGATGGACTGAAACACACTGCTGAGGGGAGTAGCGGGCGAGGCAGGAGAGATCTGCTATGCCATGTGGGTCCCCTCCCTGGCTGGTGGCAGGGATCGAACTTGTGCTGCAGTGGTTGCAGTTTGCTTCATAGTGCGTTGCTTAACCTACTGCGCCACCAGGGAGGCCCTGGTTGATTGTTTTAATTAGATTTTCTGTAGAGCCTTTAGGGTTTTCCAAGTATATTTTCATATCGTCTGCAAATTATGATAGTTTTACTTCTTCTTTCCCTGTTTGGATTCCTTGTATGTCCTTTCCCTGTCTTACTGCTCTGGCTAAGACTTCCAGTACTATATTGAATGGCAGTGGAGAGAGTGGGCATCCTTGTCTTGTTCCTGATCATAAGGGGAATGCTCTCAGTTTTTCACCATTGAGGATCATGGGTTTGTCATATATAGCTTTTACCTTGTTGAGGTATGGTCCTTCTATTCCAAGGATTTCGAGAGCCTTTATCATGAATTGGTGTTGGACTTTGTCAAATGCCTTATCTGCATCAATTGATATGATCATATGGTTTTTGTTCTTCTTTTTGTTGATACGTTGGATGATGTTGATTGATTTTCGGATATTGAACCAGCCTTGAGCTGGAATAAATCCCACTTGATCTTGGTGTATTATCCTTTTTATGCATTGTCGTATTCTGTTGACTAGAATTTTGTTGAGGATTTTTGCATCTGTGTTCATTAGGGAGATTGGTCTGTAGTTCTCCTTTTTTGTGTTTTCTTTGTCCGCTTTTGGTATGAGTTTAGTATTGGCTTCATAGAATGTATTAGGTAGTATTCCTTCTTTCTCAGTTTTTTGAAAGAGTTTGTATAAGGTAGGTACTAACTAGTTCACTTCTGAATGTTTGGTAGAATTTATTTGTGAATCCGTATGGTCCTGGGCTTTTGTTTTTTGGGAGTGTTTTGATTACTTCTTCAATTTCACTACTTGATATTGGTCTGTTTAAGTGCTCTATTTCCTCTTTGTTTAGCTTTGAATGGTTATATCTTTCTAAAAACTGGTCCATCTCTTCTAGATTGTTAAGCTTGTTAGCATATAGCTACTCATAGTATTGTATGACTATTCTTTTAATCTCTTCTGAGTCTGTTGTGATTTCTTCTCTTTCATGATCCTGTTTATTTGTGTTTTCTCCTGTTTTTCCTTCGTTAGCCTGGCTAGAGGTGTATCTATTTTGTTTACTTTTTCAAAGAACCAGCTTTTGGTTTCATTGATCTTTTAGATTGATTTCTAATTCATTTATTTCTACTTTAATATTTATGATTTCTTTTCTTCTACTGGATTTTGGATCCTTTTGTTGCTCTTTTTCTAGATCATTAAGGTGTGAGATTAGATTATTTCTTTGAGTTTTTTTCTTGTTTGTTTGATGTGGGCCTGGATTGCTATAAACTTCCCTCTTAGTAGAGCTTTTGCTGCATCCCATACATTTTGGAATGTGTTGTCCTCATTGTCATTCAGTTCTATGTATTTTTAAATTTCCTCTGTGATTTTCTCTAATTCATTGTCCTTCCAGTAGTATTGGATTCAATCTCCATGTTGCGGGATGGGTTTCTTGTTTTCTTTTTGTGATTTATTTCTAATTTGATGCCTTTGTGATAGGTGAATATAGTTGGGATGATTTTGAACTTACTGAATCTGTTTATGTTGGTCTTGTGGCCCAATATATGATCAATTCTGGAGTATGTTCCGTGTGCACTTGAGAAAAAAGTGTAATCTGATTTTTTTGGGTGTAGGGTCCTATAGATGTCTGTTAAGCTCATGAGTTCTAGGTCTTTATTGAGGGCTCTAGTCTCTTTGTTTATTTTTTGTTCTGTTGATCTGTCCATTGGTGAGAGTAGGGTGTTGCATTCTCCTACTCTATACGTGTTTTCTTTCAGGGCTAATAGTAATTGTCTGATATATTTTGGTGCTCCTTCATTTGGAGCATGTATGTTGATGAGTGCCATATCTACTTGAAATACTGTGCCCTTGACCATTATATAGTGCCCATCTTTGTCCTTTTTTACCTTTTTTATTTTGAAGTCTATCTTGTCTGATATAAGTATGACTGTTCCTGCTTTCTTTTTTCGTCCATTGGCTTGTAGGACTGTTTTCTAGCCTTTTGCTTTCAATCTATGCTTATCTTTTGTGTTTAAATGTGTTTCCTGAAGACAGCAGAAGTTTGGATTGTGTTTTTTAGTCCAGCCTGCCACTCTGTGTCTTTTTATTGCTGAGCTTAGTCCATTTATATTTAAAGTTAAAATAGTTATGCTGGCATCTGTTTGCCATTTTGTCTTTTTGTGTTATGTTTTCCCTTGTCTCATACTGTTCCTCTTTTTCATTCTTCTAATGGTTTTGGCTTTAGAGCTTGTTGTAGGATTTTTTTGGAGAGGAGGTTTGGTCATGCTGAATTTCTGGAGTTTCTGTTTGTCTGGGAAAGTCTGTATTTTTTCTTCATATATGAAGGAAAGCTTTGCTGGATACAAAATTCGTGGTTGGCATTTGTTGTCTTGAAGTTTTTTGAATATATATAGCCTTCCACTCCCTCCTTTTTCATAGTGTGCCATCTGAGAAGTCTTCTGTTAGCCTGATAGGTTTTCCTTTGTATGTTATCTGTTTCTTTGCTCTAGACAGATTCGTTATTTTTTCCTTGTCTTGTATTCCTGGTAGTTTTACTATTATGTGTCTAGCTGTATTTCTTTTTCTATCATAGCAGTTTGGGGTTCGTTGCTTCTTGTATTTCTAGCTTCATTTCATCTTTTAAGCTTGGGAAATTCTCCTCTATTATCTCCTTGAATATATTATCATTTCCCTTGTCATTTTCAATTTCTGGGACTCCCATAACTCTTATATTACTTTTCTTGATTGTGTCTGAGAGTTCTCGAAGCATGAGCTCATTTTTTTTCCTTTGGATTTCTGTCTTTTTCTGCTTTGATTTTTTTTTTGTTTGTTTTTTTTTTGTTTCTGAGTCTTCTATAGAACTAATTTGCTCTTCCATCTCATCCACTCTGCTTCCCATGTCTTTTTAATCTTCCTGCAAGTCTTCCACTGTCTTTTTTAATGACTGGTTCTCCTTTTCCAGATCATTGATTCTTTTTAACATACTGGTCATTTTTTCAATCATGCTGGTTCTGAAATCTTCTTCTGTTAGGCTGGACATTCTTTCTAGGTCGTTGCTGAGTTCTTGTATTTGGTTTTCTTTTTGTGTTGTATTTTTCCCTTGTGGGCTTGCTTGGTTAGTTGTAGTTTTTCGTCTTCCTGATGTCTGCTTTCTAGCTTGTTGTATTTGTTGGGACAATGTGTTGCTTGTCTTGGCAGGTATCTCTTTGGGTGTTCCTTTTGGGGTATCAGGAATTGCTGGTCAAGGAACCAATAAAAACATACAAACACAGCAAGAACTAAAGCAGCCACAACAGCATGGGGGGTGGAGGGCAAGATATGGTTCTGATTGCCCTGCAGTGGTAGGTATGCCTGTATTTCAGTTCCTTTTTGTTGTGGCTGGTTGGGTGATGGGGCTCCTTCCCCCTGAGGACTTGGGGTACCAAATGGCCCCCTGTTAGAGGCTGGTTTTATGAGGCTTCCTTTAATGCCTTTCCAAAGGAGGACAGGAATTAAAAAAAAAAAAAAAAAGCCAGGTTTTGGTGGGGGGGGGGGAAAGAGACAGAAAAAGGGAGAAAAAAATTTTAAAATTAATAAAAAATTTTAAAAAGAAGAGAAAGAAAAAAATGGGGGATTGGAGAGAAATCAAAGTCTCACCCCACTGCCATGGGGGGATTTTAGGTACCCAGATTTACTGGTACCCCAACTGTGATTGTCTTCCAGGTGTCTCAGGTTTCAGGATGATTGGTTAGACTGTTTTTTCTTGGTATGAGTTGGGGGGGTTTCACCTCTGAGTCTGATTACAAGCTCTTTCCCACTGCCCTGTGATAGGGGTGAGGTCACTTGAGGGTCTCAAGTGCTGTCCTTTGTTTGTGGCTGCACCAAGTGGTTTTACTTTTACCTTCTGTGGTACTGCCAGGTTGCCTTTGTCCGAACCCTCTTGCTCCCTCTTCTCAAGCGCTTGGGAGTGTTGCTGAGATGTACTGCACTGGATCAGCCCCTGTGGATGCCCAGGACTCCAGCCTTCCCATATCCTGTGCCCCCTGCCGACTGCACCAAACAGGGTTCCCGAAGTAGCTCACCAGTGATGGGGTGGACTAACCCGGGCCTGGAACTCTGCTTGGCCCCAGCCCAGTTCACTCCCCTTTCAACCCCTCTCTCTGGTCCAGCCAGGAGCTGGTCTCTGCTATTCTAGCCTCCAAGCTGTCCTGGGCCCCATGGTCGGGCCTCAGTGCTCTAACTGCGGGTTCTGCTGGGTTCTGCTCCTCTACTCGAGGTGCAGGCAGACTCCCTATAGCCTCAGTTGCTAAGGCCCCTAAGGCCCGGCTGGCTGCAGTGCCTTTGCCTCTGTTCAGTGGTGGCTGGCTTTGTTCCAGCCCCAGTGGCTGTCAATGGGACTCCCCTTCCCCTAGCCTGGCTGTTTTAAATTGTGTGAATTCCCTTCACCAAATGCATCTCTCCGCTCCCTCCTCAGACTCCCCCAAAGGCTAGAGTTTAAACTCACCAGGCCTGGAGATGCCTGTTTCTCCGCAGATCTCAGCAGCTTCAGGATTTATAGTACGATAGTCTCCATCCCTTTCCTAGTCTCCATCCCTTTCCACAAATGGCGTTTATGAATGTTCTTTCTGCCGTTCAAGGTGTGCTGGGTTTGTGGTTGGGGGGAGGAGAGAGGGGGACAGGGTAGCAAGGTTATGAAGCTTTTCTCTGTATTTGCTCCCCTTTGATGAGTCCCTCCTTTCTGTGTAGGCTGTCGGGTACCGTCCATTTTATTTTCTGTGTCCCAGTTCTTGCAGAGACCCGCTGTATAGTCTCCCTGCAGTTCACTTCTTGGAGCTTTCTATCCTAGCATCTCTTCGCCGCCATCTTTTTTTCACATCTCTAATGAAACATTTTAATTGCTGTTATAATCATGCTTTAATTTTCAGCTCAGTGAGCAGTATTCCAGTTTTTTTTTCAGCTAATTGATTTTACATTTTAAAACATTGATACACTTTTACTTGAATATTTGGTTGGAACTCTCCAAATATATAACATACTTCACTGACTTCTCATAAAGGATATTTACCACGATTTGATTTGTTTTGGGGTTCAAGATTATATTAGATATACATCATTTCTTATATATAACAATCAGGTCTGTTTTAGACTTTTTTTTGTTGATGCTTCTTAGTCTTGTTTCACTGCCTTCTGATGTGTTACTTCTAATCTATTTTCTTGGGAGAAGATTTTTGTAAACATTGTGTTTTAGAAGTTATTAACGTTCAGAATGAAGACCTCAAGTGTCTGTAAGCAACTTTGGGATTTGACAACCCTAATATTTCTGAGGCTTTTTATTACTTCTGTATTCAGGTTTTTGTTGAAGATTGAACTTGCTCAAAAGTTGGCATGTGTATATCACAGTGAAAGTTTAATGTGTGCTGTATTGCTAGCTCCAGTCATTGACTGTGTTAGTACAGAACTTAATAGAATGTCAGAGCTGGGATGGCCCAAGGAAGTTAGTTAATTAACTCTGTAAACCCTGTCATTTGGTAATGTAGAAAGTGAGTTCAGAGGAGTAAAATGTTTTGTCTAAGGCCACACTCATATAGTTAATTAACGTCAAAGCAGGGACTAGATCCTGACATCACCCAGTGCTTTTTAAAAATTACACAAGTTTGTCTCAGACAGGAACTTAGTTTAGTTAGAGGAAAACTAGTTGGTTGTTGGACTGGGGCATCTGTATTTGGGCAAATTTTTTTTTTTTTTTTACCTTGTTGAAATGGGGTATGAAAACATTGGTTTTAGAAATTGCTGCTTATAATCCCCTGGGCTCTACCAGGAGGATGGCAGTAATGAAATATTTTGCTACACAAATACACAAAAAGTTATTACTGCTTATACCTCACAAAGATTAGATAAACTTGTCTATCAATTTGAGATTTGGCTTTGATTTAATAGTAACCATGAGCTTGTTTTCTACACTGTTAAGCATTTCTCCTTTTCGGGTCTGTCCTGTTTGGCATTGTTAATGACCTCTTTGCATGAATTCTTCTTTTATAGAACAGCAGATCTCTTCTTGACACTGCCTTCTCTCTTTCATCACTGGCATTACTTATATTGCCTAACCCACAAGATTAGTGATCCCTTGGATTCACTTTTACTTCTCATTTGTAGGAGTCCTGTGTTCCTATAGACCTTCTTCTATATAGATGAATTCCAAATCTATATTTCAGAGTATTAAAACATCTCCTATTCTTTATCCTGGTATTACCCATTTTAATACCCCCATCTCTTGTCAAAAGTCAGCATATTTCAAACCTCACCCTTGGTATTCTCTCCCAAGCCAGCTATTTCCTTTTTATTTGTTACCAGTGATGTTTACCGCTTTTTCCTATTTAATTAGACTTTAAAACTAAGTTATAACCCCTCCTCAATTCCCATGATATCTAATTAAATCAGCTGCAAAGTCTTTATCAATCTTTTGGCTTATTGTTTCTCTCATTATTTTCTCTTTCTTACTACTTCCATTATTTTCACCCAAAGTTTGACTTGTTCCAAAACATTGAGTATAGCTACCCTTTTTTTTCAACTGTCCATAATTTATTTTGTTTATCCTGTATTTTTAGCAGATTAATATTTCTATAAAATGCTTTCCTCAGGCCATTTTCTTCATTAGAAAAAGAAACTTCAATATATTCTTGCACTGAATTTAAAATTTTTTCATTTTGTATCTGTGCTATCTAATGTACATAAGGTTTTCATTACACTGTTTAAACAACATTTTGAAACACTTCCTCTCATCTTCTCTGCCTGAATCAGTGGCTCCCACACTTTTGTGTTATGTTAATCAGTAAGATTTCAAAGTAATAATAAACATGAATCAATAAGATTTCAAAGTAGTAATAATGAGGATCAAAATACAGCATCTGGGCAAGTACAGACAATTAAAAATCTTTTTGTTGTTTACTCTGTGAAAAGACAGCTGATCATACTCAAAAATAAGTCAGTAACAACACAAATTTTAGTTTAATGCAAAAGTTCTGTATGTGTGCATGTACTGACTGGTAATTGGGAATCACTGATCTAAACATACTAAGATCCCTTACTGTTATTCTTCCCTTTCTTACCTTTCCTAAATCCTGTAGTATAGTGGTCTCTGCTACCCTAAATTCTCAGACCATTTGTGATAGTCATTTGATATGGCATTATGACATTTATATCTTCCTCAGTTAAAATTGCAAGCTCCTTGTCAACAGGGACTGTGTTTTGTTTTTTGGGTTTTTCATTTTCCCTCAGCCAGGCACAAAGAAGATAATTTTGGTGTTTCTAATTTTAGCTACTGTTCTTTGTGTCCATGGGTACACCTGCATTAAGATAATGGCAGGTTCTTGATACCTAATTGTACCTTGCTACCCTTTTACTACTCATGAAATACTGCACTTACCTTATTTTATATTATTTTTGATAGTGAAATTAACTATCTTGTTTGTATTTTTATGAATTCAATAGTGTTTGCCCATATTATTTAAGAAAGAAGAATTGAAATCTGATTCAGCAAATCTTACCAACACAGGATGTTTTTCTTAGTTTCCAACCGTATATTCTTAGAACTTAGAAAATATTCTTAGAAAACCAGAGATCAAGCTGTATAAATACAGTGTGTGTGTATGTGTGTAGGTGCAACTTTCAATAAAACATTAAATTTCAATATTACGTTAAGTGATATGGCCTTTAATTCAAATAGTGTTCATGAATGTAGCATGTTTTCTCACCTTTCAGTTTATAATATAGTTTACTGAAGGGTTAATTGTAATGTACATTATCCTTAACATATATACACATAAATGGGTTATTAAGGTTTTTTTTTTGATTTGATATTTAGTCCATCCTTTCAGCAAATTAATGAATTAATTATTTAATATTAATGGAATTTTCTTGATCTTTCCCTCCCCTCTCAGGTGCTATTCAAGTATTGGGAAAGTTCAGGATGCCTTTATATCTTACAGGCAGTCTATCGATAAATCAGAAGCAAGTGCAGATACATGGTGTTCGATAGGGTAAGAGTTGCTATAAAAATAATGGTATTATAAGTGATACACAAAGATGTTGCATCATTTGATATTCTTAGCGGTTCATATCATGTTACGAAGTTAAATAGTTCTTCTTAGTCAGTGTTTGTTTTTTTTTTTTTCCCCCCACCTCCCCTCCTTAATTTCTCTTTCCAGCGTGCTATATCAGCAGCAAAATCAGCCTATGGATGCTTTACAGGCCTACATTTGTGCTGTACAATTGGACCATGGCCATGCTGCAGCCTGGATGGACCTAGGCACACTCTACGAATCCTGCAACCAGCCTCAGGATGCCATTAAATGCTACTTAAATGCAACAAGAAGCAAAAGTTGTAGTAATACCTCTGCACTTGCAGCACGAATTAAGTATTTACAGGTAAAATTTTAAATAGCAGTTTTTTAAAGGCACGTGTTTCCCTAATAACACTCAGGCAGGAGGAGGGTGGCTGGAAAGTTTGTCTAGTTGTGTTTTGATGTCTATAATTTGTTTCCATATTTTGTAAACATACCATAGCTTGTAATATTATTTTACTTTTCATTTTAAGTAAGATATGCAATATTTTAAAAGATGCTCTTTTGCACACATTTAATCTGTTGATGCATATTAATTTACATAATTTCTTTCTATGTGCTGTCTGCATTTTTAAGTTGTCATAGCATTTTAGAGAAAAGAACACAAACACTGTCTTTCACTCTTGCTTGGAGTATCATGAGAAGACAGCTATGAGAACTCTGAAAACAGAGCTCAGCTTTATTTTAATTCTCACAAAGGTTTATATTCTGGGTACCCTCTTTATACTTAGTATCTTTCTGAAACCCCAAATTAAGAATCTATTTTCTTTTAAAAACAATTAGTTATAGCATTTAGGAAGATTTAGTGGACTTGCTCTTACTCAAGTAGGCTTGTGTTAAATTTGCTTTTTACATAATTTTTCCTAGGCTCAGTTGTGTAACCTTCCACAAGGTAGTCTACAGAATAAAAATAAATTACTTCCTAGTATTGAGGAGGCATGGAGCCTACCAATCCCCGCAGAGCTTACCTCCAGGCAGGGTGCCATGAACACAGCACAGCAGGTGAGAAGTTGGGTTATGTTCTGCAGGTGCCCAGCTTTAAGGGTTCTTTTCAAAATCTGTAGTGGTCAAGCATATTTTACTAAGCACAGAAGGCTTTTATTAATGAAAAGTCTTTTGATTTAATTGTGAAGGGAATTTAGATCAAATTGAATCTCCCTCTGATATGGGAAGAAAGTTGGGGTGCCAATTTAGAACCTTTGTGCATTTTCATGAATTTGAAGATTTCTTACAATGATGCTACAGTTATTTATTTGATTTTTAAAGCAAGTTTTCCAAAGGAAGGTACACATTCCTCCATTAATGATTCATTTGATTTTGATTTTCAATAATTGCAATCAGCGATGTCCACATAGCTTTGAAAAGTATGCAGCTTGTCAAGTTTTATAATTTGAAGGAATGAATTAAGAATATATAGAACCCTATTTTTGTCTTCCTTCTGTGATTCTTAGGCATGTAAACCTCATCATCCAAATACTGAACCTGTATTAGGCCTCAGTCAAACACCAATTTCACAGCAATCCTTGCCACTACACATGATTCCTTCTAGCCAAGTAGATGACCTGTCCAGTCCTGCCAAGAGGAAAAGAACATCTAGTCCAACAAAGGTATATATTTTAGAGAAATAGAAAATTCCAGTCAAAAAAGAAACTCACAACTGCCCTGAACTTGTGCAGTTTGAACATCTCCTGTCCTTTATTTTAAACTTGTGGACATCAAAGAGTGAAAGGTTTGAGTTTTTCCATCCCAATTCTAGCATCATATTAAATATAAAAAGTAGGAATAAATTTGCATTCATTAAATCATTTTATTCATCTCCCTGCCGTTAAGATCTCAACACACTTTTCATCATCACTTTCTACTGACATTGAAATAAATTTGATGTTGAATCCTAGTGGACAGTGTGGTGTTTAGGTTAGCCATTGGGCCATAGTTTAGGGGTGGGCCTTTGTGGGTGGCTTAATGAAGAATCAATGTTTTTTTAATTTATGATTTTCTGAATTTATTATGCATGTAAAATTATTTTTAAAGAATTTGATGTCACGGCATCTTTATTACTTGTAAATATTTCAATTCATAGTCATTTGGTCTCCATTAGTCATATTGTTAACTATGAATTTAAACACTCTTTAATTTTCTTTAATCAATTTTTCTCAGAATACTGTTGATAATTGGAGTAGTGGCCATGCAGTGTCACATCCTCCAGTACAGCAACAAGCTCATTCATGGTGTTTGACACCACAGAAATTACAGGTATGTAAGATATACTTTTGACAGATTGCCTTTTCTGTTAAATAAGAGTAGAGATGTAGTAAGCTTTAAGTTTTTTAAAGTATTTTAAAGTTGAATTGCAGTGGTTTCAACTAATATGCATGAGTGAAATGAACCCAAATTTACTAGAATAATAGAGTTCATTGTTGGTTTTCACTATTTTTTAAATTAGGTAATATATTCACATGGTTCAAATCAGATATGTATGAACATAGGATGTAAAGAGTAAATTCTTCCAACTGCCCACTCAGTTCTGCTCCTAAGAAACAGCCGGTATTACTAATTTCCTATCTTTGCAGAGCTTTGTCATGAATATACAAGCAAATATGTATCTCCCTTCTCTTATTTTTTTCTTCCATTTTACACAAAGGGTAAAATACTACTGTTAAAAATTTATTTTATAGACCTTTCCATGTCAGTATATAAAGAACTTCCTTTTCTAGTATGGCTATACCTTATTTATGTAGATGTTATTCCTTTTCTTAAGCAGACCACTACTTTTACTTTTATTTTTTTAAAAGATTTTATTTATTGGGGCCTCCTTGGTGGCACAAAGGGTTGAGCACCGCACTGTGGGGCTTCCACAACCCCTGCAACGTGAGTTCGATCCCAGCCAGGGAAAGGACCCACATGGCATAGCAGGCCTCTTCTGCCTCGCCTGCTGCTCCCCTCAGCTGTGTATTTCATTCAATCTGCCTGTTTTGCTCCCTGCTCTATTTTTGATGAATCCTCTCACCCCCACACCTCTGGTCTGTACCCCCAGCTCTTGTATACAAAAACAAGTAAAATCTTAAAAAAAATTATTATGTATACAAGAGCTGGGATGTAGGTCAGAGGTGCAGGCTGGGGGAAGGGGTATGCGGTGAGAGGATTCTCCAGAGACAGAGCGGAGAGCAGAACAAGCAGATCAACTGAAATACACTGCTAAGGGGAGCAGTGGGCAAGGCAGAAGAGGTCTACTGTGCCATATGGGTCCCCTCCCTGGCCAGGGATTGAATTTGTGCTGCAGGAGCTGTGGAAGCCTCACAGTGTGGCTCTCAACCACTTGCACCACCAGGGAGGCCCAGAGACCAATAATTTTAGATAACTACGATGTCTTCATACTTTTCTATTACAAACTGTTACGTTAAGTATACTTGTCATAATGTATTTTAAGCTTAAAGAGTTTTCTCTGAATACTGAAAAAATATTGTGTTAATGAGCAAAATTTTTTGTCCATTTATCTCAAAGCTTACACTAAAGTAAACCTTTTTTCAGATGAATGTTTAGTTCGTAACTTTCTCACACTTCTTAAAGAACCTCATATTGGGGTTGATTGCTGTGGGTCAGAAATTAGTATCTTTTGAGTAGACGACAACTCTTAAGTTTATCTAGTCATTTCAGGGAAAGCTTGCTTAGAATACTGAGTTTGTTTCTTAGATATATCTTTGACTGTATTTTCCTTTCTTCTTCTAGCACTTGGAACAGCTACGTGCAAATAGAAATAATTTAAATCCAGCACAGAAACTGATGCTGGAACAGCTGGAAAATCAGTTTGTCTTAATGCAGCAACACCAAGTGTGTATTGCATTTTTGCCCTTAAAATTTGTTAGTATTTTATTGTAGTATATATTTACAGTGTTAGTATTGAATATTTTTAGTGATTCAAACATCATTTTAGGGCGTATTCATGCCCGTTTCCACTGTTTACCAGTGTTTGGTGAAATTTAATAATCTGTGCTTCTTTAAATAATAATAATGGCTAGAAATAATTTTAAACACAAGACTTGACATTTTATTTATTTGCATTCTGTTTTACATACTTTAAAGGATTTATTAACAGGCTATCTTAAACTGAGGTGTGGGGTTTTTTAAGGGCTTTTTATTTTGGAGGATCTAGATTACAAATATATTTGGATGAAATTTTGAGATCCCCTATTTTGTGTTTAGGGGAAAAAAACTTATAAATTTCAGAGTTATTTTCTGCTGCTTTTTTTATTTATTTTTTAAAAGATTTATTTATTTATGCATACAAGTACTGGGGTACAGGCCAGAGGTGTGGGAGGGGGGTGAGAGGATTCACCACAGAGAGCGGGGAGCAGAACAGGCAGATCAACTGAAGTACACTGCTGAGGGGAGCAGCGGGCACAGCAGGAGAGGTCTGCTACGCCATGTGGGGTCCCCTCCCCGGCCAGCAGCAGGGATCCAACTCGTGCTGCAGTGACTGTGCTTTGCTTCATAGTGCGTTGCTTAACCCACTGGGCCACCAGGGAGGCCCTGCTTTTTCATTTTTAATAAAGTTGTTTATTAAATAAAACATTTCTGCTTTTCAGAGAAAACTTATCTAAATAAGAACAAACAATTTCTTGTTTTTACTGTGTGTTTTTAAACTATAGAAATCAAATGTTAGGGTAAAGTCAAAGATCAACTAGTTATACAACTTCATATTCTAATCTCCTCCCCTATGGTCCACACAAGCAACATTTATTTTTCATTTGATTTTCTACAGATGAGACAAACAGGAGTTGCACAGGTACGATCTACTGGAATTCCTAATGGGCCAACAGCAGACTCATCACTGCCTACAAACTCTGTCTCTGGTCAGCAGCCACAACTTGCTCTGACCAGAATGCCTAGTGTCTCTCAGTCTGGAGTCCGCCCTGCCTGCCCTGGGCAGCCTTTGGCCAATGGACCCTTTTCTGCAGGCCATGTTCCTTGTAGCACATCAAGAACGCTGGGAAGTACAGACACTATTTTGATAGGCAATAATCACATAACAGGAAGTGGAAGTAATGGAAACGTGCCTTACCTGCAGCGAAACGCACTCACTCTACCTCATAACCGCACAAACCTGACCAGCAACGCAGAGGAGCCGTGGAAAAACCAACTATCTAACTCCACTCAGGTAATAGAAGGATGAGCTGCCTTGTTAGCTTCTCATATTATAGTTGTCTTTATTTCATTTTATGCAATTTGAAAGAAAAATTTTAAGGAACGGTTTTAATAAGCATTATATAGTATTACAATTTTATTTCCACATTATGGCTCAGTTTATATGTACATGAATATATTTTCTTTCCCATTATAAAATATATACATATATCCCTACACATAATATCTTAGACATTTCCAAAGGAAAAAGAAAATAAATCATATAACCCCTCCCCCCACCAAGCCTACTGTTAGTTTCCAATTACCTCATAAGCATTTATGTAATACTACTTATTTTTGCATATATATGTGTGCTTATGATTAGCACCTACAAGGTGGTAGGATATTTAAAAAGTAGTTGCATTAATTAATTAATATGAAGTGTGATTTTAGTGGAAAAGTTTTATCAGAGTACCTGGGAGGGAACATAAACAAGATGCTAGAATCTCTAGAAATTAGAGAATTTGGGAGTGGAGATGGCTGGTAAAATGTGCCTAGAGTATAGATGATAAAGTGGGGAGAGTGAAATAAGAAGCTGAAGGAAGGTCAAGTAAGTTGCTTAATTTGTCTTGAAAGCGAAGTGGAGCCTCTAAAATTTTCAAAAGAGTATACTAGATTTCACAAGCATTTTTATCAAAAATAATTGCATATTTTACTTAGTTGTTTACTGTTAGCCATTTAGCTTTCAAGTTTTTACTTTTGAATATTTGTGTTGTTTCTCTGGAGTGGATTCTCCATTGTGGAACTTAAGGGTGGAAGATGTAAGCATTAGAAAGAATGTTAGTACGTATTGCCAAATTACTTGTAATTTTATTAGTGTGCTATAAGAAACATTTGTCTTATTGCTTGCAACCTATGTTATTGGTAAAACTGAGAAGTTTTTTTCCTAAGCCTTTCAGATTTATTATTGAAGTATTGTTTGTGATGGGACCATCTCTTCTAGAGTGATTAGTAGTTTATTCTTTTTTTTTTTTTTAAAGATTTATTTATTTATGCATACAAGCACTGGGGTACAGGCCAGAGGTGTAGGGGGGTGAGAGGATTCACCACAGAGAGCGGGGAGCAGAACAGGCAGATCAACAGAAGTACACTGCTGAGGGGAGCAGCGGGCACAGCAGGAGAGGTCTGCCATACCTTGTGGGTCCCCCCCCTGGCCGGCAGCAGGGATCAAACTCGTGCTGCAGTGGCTGCGATCCGCTTCGTAGTGCGTTGCTTAACCCACTGCGCCACCAGGGGAGGCCCTAGTAGTTTATTCTTAAAGGAATGTTGAGCATTTTCTTTGTCCATGCCCTATTTGAGGTTTTAGGGGATAAATCAGCAAAGAAAAGCACTCTAAAATGTCTTAATTCATGTAAGTAAACAGACAGTAAGCTAATAAGCATTACATATAGAATATGAGGTAATGATATGATTTATTGTATGGAAAAATGTATTTGAAAAGGGAGATTGAACATACTAGAGATGGTGGTAGAGGAGTTGCGAATATAAATAAGAAGATTAGGGAAGGCTTCACTGAAAGATGACATTTGAATAAAGGCCTGAAAAAGTTGCAGAAGTAAGCCTTGAAGTTGTGATAGGAGTGTTACCTGTCTGAGGGAAGCAAAAAGCAGTAGGTCCTAAGGAAGGGGAGTGTATTTTGCGTATTTGGAAAAAATCAAAGTGAAATGGCATGGGTGAATAGATTATGAGAGCAGAGATAGATCTGGTCGCATTGGAAACAGACTGACAGATCATATTCAGTTTTGTAGGCCACTTAAAGATGTTGGATTTGATTCTGAGTTAAGTGGGAAACTACTGGGAACTTTGAATGGTGGTGTGATGTAAAATAGAGAAATTTAAGCTGAGGAAAAGGTAATGGGGAACAATTAAGTAGAGAGGGTGAAATTAACACAGGAGAAAGAATTTTTAGGAGTGAATGGGATTATAGGGGGTGGGATTTTTATATCTTTAAACATAAACGGATAACATGAGACTTAGGGGGTGGGATTTTTATATCTTTAAACATAAACGGATAACATGAGACTTTAGAATGTGTATGGTGCTGAAGTGTAATTGGCAGTTAATGAGAATCTTTGTTACGTTACAGTACTAAAATAGGATTCTATTATCCTTTTTGATTACATCTAATTCCCTGACACTCTTAGTTGCTGGGGTTTTCAGAAATATTCTCTTAACCTGATTTTGGAAATTTGTTGTCCGATAAAACCATAATCCTAATGAAGAAACACTTAGTTTGCAGGCCTTAAGGCCTCAGTACTTGGCTGAATGGTAGTAGAGCGCCATAGGTCCCTCAAGGTCAGTGTCCTGCTAAAGTTCGCAAAGTTTAAAAAATGCTGTTAAATAAATTCAAGGTCAAAAGGTTCCCAAATGAATTACTACATCATCACTGCAGTTTGGAAGTCTCTATCTTTAGTGTTAATATTATAGACCCTAATGGGGATTCCTCGCTATTATCTTGTATCAAACTCAAATATTTTTCTCAAGTTGTAATGAGGACTGGACCATTGATAGACTTGTGTGGTGTATTTGCCTTTTAGCTTTTCATGCTGGCAGGAAATAGAGATGTTTATTGATATATTATTGAAGTTTTGAAGAACTTATTTATTTAAAGGTACCACTTAATATATGAAAGTAAGGTTATATGGATGATTGTTCAGCAAATTACAGAACTTACAGCTCAAAATACCTTGACTTGCAGACAACGAAGATCAACTAAAATAGCTCCTTTTTTACTTACCTGCATATTATAATCAGTGTAACTTGTTAAATGATAAGCAGCTGAGTTAATATTTGATGATAGATGCGATTTTGATTCACCTATTCACATTCCTGGTTAACATTTTAAATATTTTTAAAATGCTGATATTTTTACTTATGAAAAAGTTTCATATAACTTAGATGTTTTGTTCTTTACTATGATTTAACTAGTAGTTACTTATATAATCATTTAAAAGAAAATTGTATTCCTTTGCATGTGTTCCAACTTCTCATGAATCTGGTTTTTTAGATAAGTTCCTTGACTAGAAATATACCATTAAAGATTTTTAGTTTTAGAGACTGGTTTTATAGACATGTTTACTGGTTTTACTTAACTAGCTGATTAAATTCAGTCTGTAGCCTATGAATACTTAATCGGTCAAATTCTTACTCCTTTTATTACTGACACTTTCAGCTATAGTCAAACAGACTTCTAGTAACCTAGCTACTGAAGTAATACTCAGCTTGAATTACAATAATCCTAAAATTTTTCTGGGAGTGGTGTGTGTGTGTGTGTGTGTGTGTGTTCCATCTATTATTGGAAATGTAATTTAAAAAGATGTTAATATAGAATTATAATAATGTATAAATCCCACACTAGTTTCTGGTTTTTATGTTCTAAAATTGTAATTTAGGAAAGATTAAACTATTGTTTTATGATTCCGGTGGTTAATCAGTGTTGCTGAAAAATTAGTTTTATCCTATCTAATTATTTTGTCAGTAAAATAAAATGAAAATGTTCTTTTTAAAGTTTATTTGTGACACCAGGGGCAAATTTCAAATAATAAAAATTACTTCCATTTATTTTAGTTCCATTCATCATTTCATGCCATTAAATACCCTAAATGAACTTCCTCTGGAATTGAAACTTTTATTAAGCTATAGGGTACTTCCCCCCTAGCTTACTTTAACAGTAGTGTTGTATTTTCCAAATCAGGGTTGATAAAAAGTTTCCCTAAGCCTGAAAGACAGATGTCTTTTAAGTATTTGTGAGTTGGTGGGTGGGTCTGGGGAACCGATAAGCTATTTCTTGAAATTCTTTTTAGATTTAATATTTTGCCATCAATTGAGGGTAGCTGCTTTAATAGGAGGGTTTGAATTAGAGTAGGTTTTATTAAAGTAATTTTAAAAATATGGTACATCTTTTGAAGGATTACTAGGAGACATTAAAACTCAAGTTCTCAAAGAATAATGACATGGCAATTAATAGCATGGGATAATGTCCAGAGCATAATGCTTAATGAAATTGTAGGATATAATTCTTGAATTGAGAAGTGGATATCTGGTTGTGTGCTTTATTATTATTCTGTTAAATTGTACATGCACACAGATAATTTTCACATTATGTTATATTGAGGTAAAGTAGGTTTACCTTGTTATTTTCTGCTTTGGGAGTTAGTTACAAGTTTTAAACCTCCACAAATAGGTCTTTTCACACCCCACTCACCATCAGTGCCCCAAAATAATCCTCTACCATATAAGAATAGAATTTATTGGTAATTTATAAGTTGAACGATTTTCTTTATGTATTAATCCGTTAACAGATCGTAGACCAGTGAGTTGGTTCATACTGATCTGTGGTCCATGATTTTAATTATTAATCATCATGTATGTATATCTATGTCTGAGTTTAGAGATGAAAATATGTATATTTGTACACATACAAAATATTGTAAAGTAACTTAAAATATTAAGTGCTTCATGTGAAGTAATTTATGTCATACTAGTAATGGAGTTAGATAGAATAAAAATTTCTCTTAAGATTTTAAACAATTGACTAATCACAGGCACCATTTAATAACTTTAGGATTTGGGTTAAATTTTTTTTACATAGTTGTTTTTAGTGGCTTTCTTAAAAATATTTTAAGTTCTGTACATTACATTTCCCTGAGTTTGCTTAATAACAGATTTAAACTCCTCTTCTTTTCTTTTTAGGGGCTTCACAAAGGTCAGAGTTCACATTTGGCAGGTCCCAATGGTGAACGACCTCTCTCTTCCACTGGGCCTTCCCAGCATCTCCAGGCAGCTGGCTCTGGTATTCAGAATCAGAATGGACATCCCACCCTGCCTAGCAATTCCGTAACACAGGGGGCTGCTCTCAATCACCTCTCCTCTCACACTGCTACCTCAGGTGGACAACAAGGCATTACCTTAACCAAAGAGAGCAAGCCTTCAGGAAACACATCGACGGTGCCTGAAACAAGCAGGCACACAGCAGAGACACCTAGCAGCACTGCCAGTGTCGAGGGACTTCCTAATCATGTCCATCAGGTGACGGCAGATGCTGTTTGCAGTCCTAGCCATGGAGATTCTAAGTCACCAGGTTTACTAAGTTCAGACAATCCTCAGCTCTCTGCCTTGTTGATGGGAAAAGCCAATAACAATGTGGGTACTGGAACCTGTGACAAAGTCAATAACATCCACCCAGCTGTTCATACAAAGACTGATAATTCTGTTGCCTCTTCACCGTCTTCAGCCATTTCCACAGCAACACCTTCTCCAAAATCCACTGAGCAGACAACCACAAACAGTGTTACCAGCCTTAACAGCCCTCACAGTGGGCTACACACAATTAATGGAGAAGGGATGGAAGAATCTCAGAGCCCCATTAAAACAGATCTGCTTCTGATTAGTCACAAACCTAGTCCTCAGATCATACCATCAATGTCTGTTTCCATATACCCCAGCTCAGCAGAAGTTCTGAAGGCATGCAGGTTAGTGTGGGAAAGCTCATCACAAAGTGAAAGTGGGTTCACTTGGCTCAGAATGTTAAAATATAATTAGGATTTTTTAAGATAATGGAGGTAAGCAAAAATTATGGTGTAGCCACTTACCTACAATAACAGTTTGAAGAGAGCTTTGTTAATGCTTGGATGTTGTGGTCATTTTTGTTAATGTGTCACATATGAAAAGTTTTCTTGTAAATGCCTTAGGCCAAGTGGGTGTGTCTGAGTGTGGTGTTACTGCCCTCTACTGGTTACTGAAGTTGTTTTCACTGTGATTGACTGCTCTGGGGTTGAGTGAGAGAATGTGTTAAATCATATTTGGCAGAAAACATCATGGCCTGGAAAACCCTACTGTTTGTTTTGGTTTTGATCAGAGCCTGTTAAATCTTAGACTAGGAATGAACTGAGGTTCATTCCTTTTTGTTTACAAAAAGCTTTTGTTTACAACTGAGGAAACAACCGTTTTGTTTGAATGTAGGAGAGGTTTATGAAGTAGATAAGAGATGGAGGGAAGGGGACAAGTAAGGAACGGAGGAAAGAATGAATGGAGAGATGTGACAGCCAGCCATTCTGGAAGGAGCAGCCATATTCTGGGAGTTAGTTACAAGTTTAAATCCCCACAAATAGGTATTTTCACACCCTACTCACCATCAGAGCCACCAAATAATCCTCTACCATGTAAGAATAGAATTTAAAGTAATAGTAATTTTAAAGGATGAGCCCTCAGAAATAAAAAATGAATTTCTTCCACCCCTTCAATCAAAGGATTGGCAGCATCACCTTTCTCTGGTATTTGAAGCACATATAGATTCTCAGTGACATTTTCATTATGCATAGCATATTTGATTTTTTTTGCATGTACCTGTAATTGTCCTTTATAAGTGCTTAAAACTTGAATGACAGTTAACATATCTGACATGCAAGAAAAATAAACATTGCTTCTAGATTATCTACATTGGCCACATAATAACTTTTAAAATGTGCTTTAAAATTCAGAATAGTTCTCACTTAACAGCTCTATAAATCTCTTCCTATAGCTACTAATGTTTATGTTTTATTAATTGGCATTTAAATATGTGGTTATCCTTTCTACTATCCAGATGATTTTATTAAATGGTATCATGGTATATTTGTCATTGGTGGGTGACTGAGATGAAAATTAAATCTTATTCTTTATATCATTTGCTATTTGGGAGAGGTATGAGGTAGAAGCAGTGAGTAAAAGAAAATAATATGTGAAAGTTATAATTAAGTGATTTTCAGACTCTAATACTACAGATACATTTCTGTTTCCTTAAAAGCTACTGAGTTTGAGTGTTTAAAATACCTTCTAATCTATTTCATTTTCTATTACTTTACATTATTTTCTGTCAGTTGTTTTCAGCTATTGAACTCTGCTAACTTTAATTATTCTAAGTTAAAAATCACATCTTTTTATTTTTGTGTTATTGATTGGGTCCATATTACTAGGATGGTAACTACTGTAGTTATCTTAAAAGCTACACTGGATAGTCTCTAAATCAGACAAAATTCTTCTGCAGCACATCGTGACATTCCTGAAGTTCTAGAATTTGACTTTTTAGAGATTTAAGGTTTTTATGTTACTCTTTTTGTCTAGAAATTTGAGTATCATTCATTTCACTTCTGGGCCTAAAGAAAATAGATATTTTAGTATCTAGACCACATGTTATACTGTGCTCCTCTCAGACACAGTGCCTTCTGCTTGCTCCCCACTTGGCTGCTGGCACCTCTGTCCTGTTTCCTAAATACTGCTGCTGCCATTTTGCTGGAACCGAGTCATCTTATCTTTTCTGCTTTCTGTAGACTCAGGGCAGTTGCTCGAAAATGGGGTGGGGTGGGAGGGGAATTTCGGTCCAGAACTAACATCATGAGCTAAATGGGACCTAAAGGTACTTAGGAGGAATAGTATCAGAGAACTTAAGGGTACAAGTTAAAAATAGTGTACAGTAGAGTAGCAGTACCAGTTACCGTAAGCTTTCATCAGTGAAGTCTTATGGGTAGAGTAGCAGTAGAGTACCAGTAGCAGTTACCGTAAGCTTTCATCAGTAAAGTCTTATGGGTACTTAGGTATGATTGTATTTCTTAAAGTGGATTAAAGATTATAGTACAGCTCAGTTTTGAGGTTTATATAAACATTCACTTAGAATTTTAAAGTACATTCTTATAGTTTTATTTTCAGCTTTTAAGATATTTTTGCCTTATTGAGATTTAGTGTTCCATACCCCTCCTCTCTCTTATCTGACGGTCTCTCTCTGTCTCTCTCATGCATTGGTTGCTTGGGTTATTTCAGTAACTCTGTGTCTCAGTTTATTAATGAAGAAACAACAAATGTTTTGATAAACTGGAGATAAAAATTTTCTGGACCCTAGAGAAAAAGTCAACACAACAAACGATAGGCATTGTGATGTTTGTTATTTCTGTTCTACGAGGGTATCCTGTGCTGTGCAGGAGTCCAAGAACTCAGAAAAGTAACATAGGTACAAGGTATATGTCTAGTGTAGATTGGTTTTCCCACAGAACACTTTTCCCCTAATAAATGAAGTAGATGAATTTGAAAGTGTACGGCAGTAGTTTAAGTAATTGGACAATGACTGATTTAAATTCTCCCCGCTCTCTTAAGGATAGAGTTTCAAAGTGGGGGAAAAGGAATTTAAAATGGGATAATATCTAAATCTTTCTAGCACCTTCTTTCATCAATATTAGCATCTTTTCTCACTTTGGATTGTTATATTAGTTTTCATCACCGGGTTTGAAGTATTTTAAACAGTGTTGGATACTTAGACTTACATATTCAGAAGATAAAGTCTGTTCCTGTTGTCCATTGCAAGCTCTGTCCTTGCATTATGATTGGTAAGAGTAATTTAAGTGGAAAGGTTATAGTCTCTATATAGATAAGTACCTACATCAGTTAAAAATTCAGGGAAATTTTTCAGATTTGATCTCAACAGGAAAGTAACCAATATTTAAAATACAGTAAGAAACTGATAAGTGTAATTTAATTGCATTAATAGAATAAACTATCCTCTTTTTACATACCCAGTTTATTCATTTTAGTGTTGCAGTGGTTAGTGCTATGCATTAAAAAGTGGTTACCTTTCTTTCTTCTATGGTTTAAGATTTTGATTGCAACTTTCAGTGGTTGAATCAATATTACATGTATTAGTCAAGCCTCACCTTCTCTGTTTTTTGTTTTTAAAAGGAAACAATAAAAGTAAAGGCCAGCTCTATTTTTACCTGTTTTACTTTACCATTTACCATTTTTTTTTAATTGTTGCAAAACTGTAGAAATGATAACGACAGAATTCTAATCTATCATACTGTTTTCTAGTCCCTTTTCACAACCTCTTGAAAGTTGTAAAAGCTTAAATTTTGGTGCCATATTTAATTAGCATGAGATGCTCTTTTATGGTACAATTGTAATACTTGGTTCATTTCTTTCAATTATTTAAAATGTGAATCATTTGCTATATAGTACTTGCATTTCCTGCTCTGGACAACAACCTTTATATATTCAGTCATATTTTCTTTAAATTCTGAAGTTAAAGGTTGGAAGGCACATAGTTCATCATGAAACTGTATGGGTATTCCAATAAGACATGGAATTGTTTCTTTTCCAATCTCTGTTAACTCTACTTTTATGGAGTTTACAAATTAGTGCCATGTTTATACCAGAATTTAAAAGCTTAAATGTGTCATGTCTACCTTAATATAGCACATTCACATTTTGTGAAGAGATGTTGGAAACTGTATTGAGTAGAATATTCATTTAACATTTAACATTGTGTTAGTTGAACTTAAAATTTCATCTTAATAACTTTTGCATATTTCTTTAAAAAGTCAGGTATTGTAGGTAGCATCTTTATTTTCTTATACTAGAAGAATTATAGCTTGGATAATTCTACCATATTTTAGAATTTATCAATATAATTTGACAACATGGTACTTTGATTAAAAGAAAAGAAACCTAATAAGTAATAATTACATAGCGTCACAATGGGTAGCAGTGATGTGCATCATTTAACAAAATTGGTATAATTTGCCATAAAATTTAGTACATTAGAGCCTTGCTAAATTTTGTTGGTCATGTTGTTACATGGAAAACTCTTTGCAGATTTGGGAAAAGTTCTTTTCAGCGTTGAAGATTGTCAAACATACTCATAACTGCTGAGATGAGACAGGGAGAGACACATTTTGATTTTTTAAAAAGGATTTATTTTATTTATGCGTACAGCATACAGGAGCTGGGATGTAGGTCAGAGGTGTGGGCTGGGGGGTGTGAAAGGATTCTCAGAGACAGAGTAGGGAGCAGAACAGTCAGATCTACTGAAATACATTGCTGACAGGGGAGCAGCAGGTAAGACAGGAGAGGTCTGCTGTGCCATGTATGTTAGCTCCCTGGTGTCTGCTGATAGCTTGATAGTGCTCAGACTTAACCCCTTGTGCCACCAGGGAGGTCCAGACACATTCTATTTATACTATTATGTAAACCTTATTTGGGCTAAGTTATTGTTTTAACAATTAATAGAAAAAATCTGATGGTGGCAAGAAAACTGAGGTTTATGTTCTTTAGGTGAAGAGAATAAATTGGAACATTATGAGCAAGATAAGGCATGTATGTGGTCAAAACCCAGGTTTTGTAGTATCTTTCTACTGTTTTTCTTCAATGGAAAATAAAGGAATCCAGTTAAATATTGGCTGAAATTATCATAATTACTTTTTTTCCCCTCATGGGTCCAAATCTCATGAATTTGTTAAAGTGTCCATTAATTTAAATAGGACAATTCAGGATTTTTTTGTGTGTGTTTTCTAAATAAATATACAGCTAATTTATTTTCCCACCCCACTTCCCCCCCCCCTTTTTTTTTTAAGGAATCTAGGTAAAAATGGTTTATCAAACAGTGGCATTTTATTGGATAAATGTCCACCTCCAAGACCACCATCTTCACCATATCCTCCTTTGCCAAAGGACAAGTTGAATCCACCTACACCTAGTATTTATGTGAGTCTGAATTGACTGATTAGAAATAATAAAAACAGTGTTTACGTTGTGACTTAAAAGATTTTGCTTGCCTTTAAGGAAATATTAAAATTATTGTTTGGGGGAAATTTATACATCTATCCTCCCCACCCCACAAAAAAGATGTTATTTGCTGTCACAAAAAGTATTTGAGAACATAAGATGTGCTATGTCACTAAAAAACCTAGTAGATTATTAAAACTAAATATTAGTTTTACTTTATGGAAATTTAGACATCTGATATAGGAAGTTGATAAGAGTTCAGTCAAAGCAAATCTTATATATGTTTCTCCCAAATAACGTCCTCCTACTTCACTTCTTTCCTTTCACCTACTTCCACCCCAAATAAAAACCTTTAATTATGAAGTTTGCCTTTGGGGATTTGGCCGTTTTGCCCTCTACAACCCAAATGTTACCTTAATCCTTTCTCCAACCAATATTTATTGATCACTTAGTATGGTAAGAGAAGTACTAGGATAGACCTTTACTAAAACCTTAAAACTAAGATGTGAGGGGGGAAATGCAAAATCTTTTATGTGGGTCTTTAGGCTACTTTCATTTTAGTAATATTTTTTAAAACAGTTTTTTTTTTCCTTTTTTCTAAAAACCCCCTCATAACATAAAATATGCCATGTTAGCCATTTATAAATTTATACTTAAAGTATATTCTCATTATTGTACACTAGCTCTCTAGAATTTTTTGTCTTGCAAATCTGAAATTTGATACACATTTTAAACAGGTACTTTCTCTCCTCATCCCCACAACCACTGTCTATACTTCATATAAGTGGGACTATACACAGCTTCTCTTTTTGTCACTGTCTTATTTTCACTTAGTTTCTTGCAGTTTGTGCACTTCATAGTGTGTGATAGGATTTTCTTCTTAAGGCTTAATAATTTCTAAAACACTTTCATAATTTTAAGTACTTCTCTCCCACATATTTTGTCAAGATAAAATGGACAAAAGAAATGTATTTACTATCTCAGTTGCAATTTGGATCAAAAGGCATAGCATATAATTCTGTAAAGTGTAAAATAGAAATAATGACATAGGATTCATTAATTTTTAAATTGTTATAAATAATGAATATGAATTTGGCATACTATTTAAATTCATGGTCTGTTTTCCAAAGCCTAACCATGCATTTTAATTTTACAGTTGGAAAATAAACGTGATGCTTTCTTCCCTCCATTACATCAATTTTGTACAAATCCAAACAACCCTGTGACAGTAATACGTGGCCTTGCTGGAGCTCTTAAGTTGGGTAAGCTTTTAGATAAGAAAAAGGAAGAGTTTGTGTATTTCCTTTGCTGTCTTTTAGTCTTTAAAACACTGGCAGGAACGAATTTCTAGTACTTTTCAATTGTTCATTTTGATATTTGTCTTGTTCTGTGTGTTTATGTATTATTTCTTTTAATTCATAACATGAAACTACAATGGATTTTTAATTTAGCTTTTACTTTGATTACACTGTATAGTTATAATTGTGGTTTAGGTTGACCAATAGAATCATTTTTAATATAAAATTTAAGTAAAATTTGGTTCTATTTATAAGTAATATAGCCTCTTCCCCCTCCCACCGTACCCAGTACCAGTTCTTGGCACCTGCAGAAATGAAATAAGTGAAACTAAGTCCTGGCCCCTCCTTGATTCTGCCTCCATTACAGCAAAGTTAGGTCTGGGGCCTCAGTTCATGGTTGTACAAATGTAGGGTCATAGAGCTGGCTAGAGGACCATAAAACATTTTACTTTTTTTAAAAAGATTAATTTATTTATGCATACAAGAACTGGGGTACAGGCCAGAGGTGTGGGAAGTGAGATGAGTCACCAGAGACAGTGGGGAGCAGAACAGGCAGACTGACTGAAACACACTGCTGAGGGGAGCAACGGGCGAGGCAGGAAAGGTCTGCTACGCCATATGGGTCCCCTCCCTGACCGGCGGTAGGGATCGAACTCATGCTGCAGTGGCTGCGTTTTGCTTTAGTGCATTGTTTAACCCACTACGCCACCAGAGAGGCCTTTACTTTTTTTTCTTAGAACACTTTAAAAATATCTCCTATATAGTTTTATTTATTAACCACATGTATTTATTTATGAAGACCTGGGACTTTTCTCTACTAAAACTTTGGTGGAAGCTAATAATGAACATATGGTAGAAGTGAGGACACAGTTGCTGCAGCCAGCAGATGAAAACTGGGATCCCACTGGAACAAAGAAAATCTGGCATTGTGAAAGTAATCGATCTCATACTACAATTGCTAAATATGCACAGTACCAGGCCTCTTCCTTCCAGGAATCATTGAGAGTAAGTATTTATTTCCTGATGAATATTTTATTTTGGAGTTGTTTCATACTGTTTTTTGTCTTTTGTTTTTTTTTTTTTTTAAAGATGTATTTGTGCACATAGGAATTGAGGTGCAGGCCAGAGTTGTGGGGAGTGAGAGCAAAGACAGAGTGAGGAACAGAACAGGCAGATTGATTGAAATACACTGCTGAGGGGAGCAGCGGGCAAAGCAGGAGAGGTCTGCTGTGCCATGTGGGTCACCTCCCTGGCTGGGGATTGAACCCGTGCTACAGTGACTACGGATGCTTCATAGTGTGGTGCTTAACCCTTGAGCCACCAGGGAGGCCCCTGTTTCATTTTGTTTTGAAAGGGCTCATTACTTTTGTAAGCATCTCATTGTTTTATAGCTATATGAAACACCTTATAAAGTGCTATCCAGTTGACTCTTAGTATAAAATTCTAAAGAAACCTATGGGCTGATAAATACTGTTACTAAGGGGAGGTCTTCCTCATCTGTGGTATATTTTTTAATGGTTTTGTTTTGACTGGCTCATTCTTTGTGGGGAACTGTTAAAGAGTTTTTATTTAATGTGGTCTTTGAACAAATTTTCATTCAAAGGGGACCTATAGAAACTTATAATAATAAAAATACAGATAATGTAACATCAATCTAAATGTAAACTTTTCAGTTGTTTAATAGAAAGGAGAAATTAGTTGTTGAATATTAAGCTGGAATGGTTTTTACTTAATCATAGGAAGAAAATGAGAAAAGAAGTCACCATAAAGACCACTCAGATAATGAATCTACATCTTCAGATAAGTAAGTCATTTTTAATGTCCATTTAGTATTTCTATTTAAAAGGCATGTTTCTGATATTCTCTCCCTTTTTTTAAGTTCTGGAAGGAAAAGGAAAGGACCCTTTAAAACCATAAAGTTTGGGACCAACATTGACTTGTCTGATGACAAAAAGTAAGTCCTTATAGTGGTATTTCTGTGAACTAATACAAAGATACATCTTTTGCAAAATTTGGAGTTCTCTACATTGTCTTATTTTATTTTGTGGCTTGTAATTTTTCTAAGTTGATATGCTAATTTGAGCTAAATTATTTTTGCTGGGTTTTGTGATTAAATTATTTTCTTTGTCCTAAAGCACTTCTACAGATTTTCAAAACTCTTGACTATATTCTAATTACATAATCATAAAATTTTACTTTTGCATAATTCTGTAAAACAGTTATACAGTTATAAAAATAGTAGAATTTTTCCATTTCATTTACTTAGTTAATTTTATACTTTTGTTAGGACGTTTTCTTTGGGAAAATAATTAGACATTTTAGTATTTTCTATTGTGAAAATAAAATGTAGATTTGTTTTTTAGGTTGGAACGTAGAATTTCTGAAGAGATGGTTAACCTCTACACGTATTTGTCACAGGGTTTCACACTTAATCTTTTATTTTATTGCAGGTGGAAGTTGCAGCTACATGAGCTGACTAAACTTCCTGCTTTTGTGCGTGTCGTATCAGCAGGAAATCTTCTAAGCCATGTTGGTCATACCATACTGGGCATGAACACAGTTCAATTATACATGAAAGTTCCAGGAAGCAGAACACCAGGTAACTTCCATGAACTAACATCTCCTACAGTTGAAAAACAATTAAATGTGAAACATGCAAAACAACCAGATTCTTTCCATTTACAATAAATGAAAGTAAAACGATTATAACTATTTAAATATTAGTCTCATTAACTGGGCTCAGATTTGAAGATTCCCCACCCCCCCCCCCTTTGTATTATCTTTTTTTAAATATAGTAGCCCTGAATTTTTAGCAATTTTTAATTTGGAAAGTGTTNTTTGAAGATTCCCCCCCCCCCCCCCCTTTGTATTATCTTTTTTTAAATATAGTAGCCCTGAATTTTTAGCAATTTTTAATTTGGAAAGTGTTCATTGGAGTACTCTTGGGAAAACAAGTACCTTATGCTTAAAGAATGTTGTCGATCCAGCCTATTGCAGAGCAACAGGATGTTTTTTTTTTCCCCCAAGAAGATTTTTTGTTTTATACCATAATTACAATAGTATATTTTATTTATGACCTAGTACACATATATGTGCACTTTCACAGTGACATACGGTATAGTCTATTTCATTCTATTTAACAAAAATGTAGGTTCTAACCTCTCACTGGGTCACACAGTTTGTAAAACATTTCACGATGTGGAGACACTATGATAGGCTCATCCTGGTGTCTAGCCTGCACTTTATTACTAAGTTGACAAATCACATTACATCTCTGGGTCTTTTTCTTCATTTGGAAAATCAATTATGTTGGTTTTAGACTGAAAATTCTGAGCAACTCTATTATACCATCTTTGTGCATCCTTTGATTGATGTGAAATTTCACCAGATGATGTTCAATATATTTAATAATTGGAACAGATACTAGTAAAAATGGAATTCTCTGTACCAGTGCTTACTGGCTGCATATCACTGTCAGGTGTTTCTGTATGCCACTTAAAACAATCATGTCTTTAAAACCAGATTGCTTTCTTCTTTTTCATCTGGTTATTGCATTGTGGTAAATAATTTTTCAAAATAAACCTGTGCTTGCTTCTGGGTAAAAAGGTGATGATAACCAGTTCTGGCTGCTATTAGAATCTCCTGGTGAACTTTTTATCCAGCATATTTTAATCTACAGCCAGGATTTAGACACATTAGGCTCTAGTTTTTAATCCTTAAGCTATTAGAAACCTGATACTTCAATAGCTTATCCATAGTTGGATAAATTAGAAACGGTTATGGAATGAATGGCTAAAGAACTATCTGCTCTCCACTCTTATCAGATAGTGTTGTAAATAGTGGGCCACCAACTCTAGAGTTCATTTTTCTTATGTATGTAGCAACAGATTGGTTCTATTAAAATCCATTTTGTTTGAAAACTAGTTATCAGATTTGAATTATTTTATGCAAATAATACTCTAATCGAAAAAGTGCAGTTTTTCAGTATAAAGCAAGGGGGAAAGCAAAGTTGATATGTTGCTTCTTTGTCACTTGTATCTACACCGTTTCGGAATTCTTTTTAAAAAATTTATTTATTTAGACATACATGTATAAGAACTGGGTACAGGCCAGAGGTGTGGGAGGTGAGAGGATTCATCAGAGACAGAGCAGGGAGCAGAACAGGCAAATTGACTGAAATATACTGCTGAGGGGAGCAGCAGGTGAGGCAGGTGCTGCGCCATGTGGGGTCACCTCCCTGGCCGGGAACAAACTGCTGCAGATGCTTCACAGTATAGTGCTTAATCCCTTGCACCATCAGGGAGGCCCCTGTTTTGGAATTTTTGTTGCTTTGTTTACAAGTCATTAATTTTCCAAGTGTCCTGTGGAAACTTAAAAAATTTCCTTAAGGTAGTGCTATCTAATAGAAATATAATGCAATTATATAAATGATTTAAAGTTTTATAATAGTGACTAAGAGCAATTAGTGGTTAAAGATTTGTTTTCATTTATGCATACAAGAACTGGGGTGTAGGTCAGAGGTGCTGGGGGTAAGAGGATTCACCAGACATGAGTAACAGAACAGGCAGATCTACTGGAATACATTGCTCAGGGGAGAGTAGGCAAGACAGGAGAGGTCTTGCTGTGCCGTGCCACATGGGTTAGTTCCCTGGCCAGGGATTGAACTCGCATTACAATGATTGGTGATAGCTTGGTAGCGCTGAGACTTAACCAACCTCTGCCAGCTGGAAGGCCCCTAGCAGTGAACTTAATGTATTATACAAGGTTGATTCTCAGTGGTACACACCTGAAACTTCTATAAAATCAAAATAATGTTTTGTCAGTTAAAAAAATTCAAATATAAAAATTTATAGTCACATTAAAATGAAATAGGTAAAATTAGTTGTGACTCAGTATGTACATGAATTTTCCTTTCAATGTTGTAACCATTATAAAAATTACTGGGATTTTTCAAGTTTTTGAAATCCAATTTGTACTTTATTGCACAACTCAGTTCATGGTAATTATATTCCAAATGTTTGCCATATTGGACAAGTGAGTTTTAGTGGAAATGTACCGTTAATTAATTCAGTTCAATTTTTACAAAATAAATTTGAGTGCCTTTTAATAAGATTTTTAAGCAGGATCTCTAATTTTAATTAAAGTACTTTTTACTTAGCTCATGCCGTGAACAATTCTGACAATCTACTCTTGGTAAGAGACAGTTATAGGTAGAGTACCATCTTCACATTACACTAATATGTAAAAGACTCAGGATGTGGTGTGCACAGGATGTGGCAAGAACAACTACATTTTTTATTGAGGTAAAATTCACATAGCAAAATTAACCCTTTTAAAGTATGCAGTTCAATGCATTTAGTATATTTTCCTTGCTGTGAAGCCCTCACCTCTGTGTAGTTCATAGATATTTTCATGAGCTCCTAAGGAAACTCCATGCCCATGTACAGCTCATTCCATGGAGCTTGTTCCTTTCGCTCTGTTTTCTGGCTCTATAAATTAAGAGTTACCTGTTCTGGATGTTTCATATGAACAGATCATATAATGTGTTGCTTTTTGTGTGCAGCTTCTTTTCTTTTTTTTTAAAGATTTATTTATTTATGCATACAAGCACTGGGGTACAGGCCAGAGGTGTGGGGGGTGAGAGGATTCACCAGAGACAGAGCAGGGAGCA
>JAGFMF010012069.1:1682203-1726533 GCA_019455555.1 Galemys pyrenaicus | reverse complement strand
CCCCTCCCTGGCCGGCAGCAGGGATCGAACTCGTGCTGCAGTGGCTGCGGTTTGCTTCATAGTGCATTGCTTAACCCACTGCACCACCAGGGAGGCCCGCAGCTTCTTTTCATTTAGCATAGTTTTAAGGTTTATCCACATTGTATCAGTAATTTCCTTTTTATGGTTGAATAATATTCAGTTGTATGGCTGTACTATAGTTTGTTTATCCATTCATCAGTTGATGGACATTTGGGTTTTTCTCACTGTTTAGCTGTTGTAAATAGTGCTTTTATGAACATTCATGTATAAGTATTTCTTTTAAAACCTGTTTTCCAGTTCTTTTGATTCTATACCTAGGATTGTAACTGCTGGTCTCATATGGCAATTCTATGATTAAATTTTTGAGGAACTGCCAAACTGTTTTCTGCAGCAGCTTATACCATTTTAACATTCCTGCTTACAGTGTGCCAGGTTTATGATTTTACCACATCCTCACCAAAAGTAATTCTTTCATTTCCTTTTTTTGGGGTGTCTGACCTTAAGGATGTGAAATGATATTTTTTTGTGTATGGTTTTGATTGGCCTTTTGTGTATCTACTTGGCCAGCTGTCCTCTGTTCATTTTTAATTGTTTGTCTTTTATGGAATAGTAGGTGTTCTTTTAATATTCCAGTTGTTAATCCTTTATCAGATACAGGATTTACAAATATATCCTACCGTTTTGTGCGGGTTGTCAACTCATTCTCTTGATACAGTGTCCCTTGATGCACAAAAAGTTTTAATTTTGATGTTCAATTTATCCACTTTTTTCTTTTGTTGCATTTTTTTGTAGTTATATCAAAGAAACCAATGCCAGATCTAAGATCATAAAGATATATCCCTAATATTTTTATAGGTCTATATCTTATACATAAAAGTTTGATCATTTTAAATTAATTTTAATTATAATGTGAACTAAGGGTTCAACTTCCATTCTTTTACATATGGCTTATCCATGTGTCCTAGCACCATTTCTTGGAGAGCATATTATTTCACCCTTTTTGAACATTCATTGACCATAGGTATTTGGGCATATTTCTGGAATCTTGATGCTATTCCATTAGTTTGTATCTCTTATTTGTATATTAATACCACACTGGTTGATACTGTAGCTTTGGGTTAAGTTTCAAAATTAGAAAATATGAGTCTTCCAACTAAATGTAGTTACCTTTACAATAGTTGGGTTTGTTTTTTTTTTTTTAAGGTAATAATGGTGTACAGCAGTATACATTTCAGGTGTACAGTTTCTCACCTCGGCAACTTTATATACCTTTACTATAGTTATCTCTTCATAGGGCTCTGGGTTACTGGCCAGTGTTGTTTCATTTCTGTCTGAAAAGCTCCATAGCATTTTTTGATGGGCACATCTAAATTAATTTAGCTTTCATTTATCTGAGAATCCAGACTTAGTTTCTCATTTATTTATTTTTTTTGTGTGTATAGTTTTGTCAGAATTCCTGGTTAATGTTTTATCTTTCAGTAATTGAAATCCCTATTGCCTCCTGGTATCCATGATTTTTGATAGGAAATCAGCTTTTGATGTTATCTCTTGTATGTGAGAAATAACATCTGCTTCAGGTTTCTACTTTGATTGTCTATAGTTTGATTTTCGTGTATCTTGGTATTCTCTAGAGTCTGTCCCTCTTGTAGTCATTGAACTTTTTGGATGTTTAGAGTCGTGTATTTTGTCAAATTTTGCAAGTTTGCAACCGTCATTTCTTGAAATATTCTTATTGCCCTTTTCTCTCCCTCTGGGATTTCCATGATATATACTATAGTATACTTGATGGTATCCCACAGATCTTCTGCTCTGTTAAATTTTCTTCTTTTTTTTTTTTCCTCTTCAGAGTGGATCCTTTGATTTGTCCTATCAAGTTTGCTGATTCTTTACTCTGCTCAAATTTGCTTTTGAAACCTTTAAATGAATTTTTTCAGTTTGTTGAAAAACTGCATTTTTTCCCTTCCTCTTTGTTAATAATCTGTTGAGATACTATTCTTTTGACTTCCTTGATTATTCTCTAGGGTTTAATTTAACCCTTTAAGCATATTTAAGATTGTTAAGTCCAAAATATTGTACTGAATTTTATTCAGGAACAGTTTTGTTAATTTGTTTTTGTTTTCTATGACTGAGCCATAATTTCTTATTTCTTTGTAGGCCTCCTAAATATTTTAGTATTATTTAGATGACTGTATTGTGTATTGGTAATGGCTCCTGAAGTGTCTGTTTCTTTAATTTTCTAATTGTTGCAATTACAGAAATCAGGTTTTCCTCTCTTTCTTGGTTTGTTGTTGCTTATTGTGGGCTACAGTTGTCTTAATGACTTCCTACATTACTTTTTACAAAGACTGTATTCCATGTCATGTTTGGGCCTTTCTATTATATCAGCAGTTAGCCAAGACCTGATTTGAAAGAAGGAAAAGATAACAAAAAGAAAAGAAATTAGAATTCTCCAGCTCTTCAGAGATTGATTGCCTCTGTGTTGTGTTACTCCTTCTACACTTAACCAAGTCACTTATAACTCTACTTTAGCCTTTATCACCTTGCTTGAACTGGGCTTGTTTATTAGCAAGTGGTTCAAGTATATAGATTTAACGTTTTTTTCTAGTATACATCCTACTTTGGGTAATTTGTGGCTCTCCAAATTCTTTCAGTATTTACAGAAAGTTTTTAAAACTCTAAAATCTCACTTCCCATCTTTTATTCCCAAAACTTTGGAGTGTGTGTTGTTTGACCCCCACTAATAGTTTTTTGGAAGGGGTTGCCCCTTGATAGCATCTGTTTTCATCTGTCTTGAAGTAAGTCAAATTACCACAAAAACCTCCTCTTGTGTTTGTCATTTTTCTTAAGGTCAAGCATTTGTTTGAATGCTGTAAATCTTTGACCATTGCCTGTAGTTCTGGTAACTAATATTACTACTTTTGACAGTTTTCACTAGGTAGGTTTGTGTGAGTGTATGTGTGTCTGTCTGTCCGTCCGTCTCCTGAAATTTATCCAAGAATTCCCTACTCTGACATTTTTCTTTATATCACTTTGACAACTACATTTTTGAATTCCAGATTACCTAATACTGCTTGTAGGAATTGGGATTAATTTCACAAGGAAGAAGTGGCAATGTCATCAATAGTAGCTAATGTTTATTTTTTTACCATGCATTAGGCACTGCTCAAAGTTGTTATTACTTCACTAACTACCCAATGATATGCTGGAATCATTGCCTAACCTGGCATATAAGGAAACTGAGTCCTAACGGTTTAGTCTCTTGCCAGGTTCACATGATGATTAAACCAAGGAGCCTGGCTCCAGACCTTAAGCTCTTAATCATGATTTAGACTGCCTTCCACAGAGATTTTTACTGAATAAGAGTTGCCCAAACTCAGTTCCCAAATAAGACTTGACACAATAATGCTTTTATAGATAAATAAATGAATACCACTACAACATTCTCTGTTGACCATTTCTAGGGTTTCATTTCTAAAGACACATTTTTCTATAAAATTATAGTGTGCTGATTATTTTTTTTTCTTCTCACATTTTAGGTCATCAAGAAAATAACAACTTTTGTTCAGTTAACATAAATATTGGTCCAGGTGACTGTGAATGGTTTGTTGTTCCTGAAGGTTACTGGGGTGTTCTGAATGACTTCTGTGAAAAGTAGGTTTACAAACCAAATTTTCTTTAAACATAATAATTCAAAAACAGTGATTGTAAAGGACAACTTACTAAGCTGGATATCTTAATGCTAGTATGTAGCATAATGCAACTAGTTTTTACTTACTACTATTAAGCAGAAAATTCATTTAAAATAATATGGTTCCAAACATGTTATTTTGTGTTTTTGGGAAAACTTTAAGATGCCACAAAACTATTCCATACACTAGTAGAGGTCTTGAATTTAGAGGATAGAAAAAGGTTGAGCTGTTTATTAGGTTAACTAAAAAATACTTTTTCATTTGGAAGATGTGTATTCTAAGAAAAATTGTTTTACTATAAATGGCTTTAGAAGTAGAAAGAATTTTATAATTGAGCACCCTTATAGGTTGTTAATACCTCAAAATTGAACATTCTGCTATTTGCTGTATCATCATGACAGAAATTCTTTTTTAAACTACATTGGCAACATTTCCTGTAAAGGAATTTTATAAAATTTGATCAAATGGTTGATTTTGTTTGCTATAATTGAAGGAATTATATTAAAAGTATTCCTTTCCCTTAAGATCCTAGAAATAGTCTTCATTAATTTACCTTATGCTAAAGGATGCCTTGGAATTGTTTTTAATTCAGATTTAATTATTTCTCTAAAAGGAACTTATTTTTTGTTGTTTCATTTACTATTTATTTGATCTTTTTTAAAGTAGTCTATAATAAAATAGGAACCTGATATTTTCAGGTTCAACATTGGAAAACTAACTAGTATGTTTAAACACATAAATTATATATACTTTTGGTATTACCCTCCCCCCATAAGATAAAGGAAAAATCCATCAAAATAGTTACATATGAGAGGCTTTGAAAACTATGAGTATTTTCCACATACTAACTTGCAGTTTTTTATTTTGTGTTAGTGTCTTTGCTGTAAATGTTTTGATTTTGGAAAGAAATTGTAAATACAGTTGCTAAAAACCATATTTCTCCAAAATTTCCTTATATCTGAACAAAAGATAGTCACCTTTTATTGTCTTTGCTATTTAACATATAGATTTCCTTCAATGTAAGAAAGTCAAAGATGTGGAATTCTAAAGTTTCAAACCCTCTCATGAAATAGCCTGACCTACTTTAATCTGTGTTTATTCTTATGGACCAACAGTCTGGTAGTAAGAAAGACGAGTGTCATGCAGGAAGGCTGCATTGTGCTACAGAAAGATTTTTATTTCATAAACTTTGAAATGAGAGCATATTGTTGTAGCTACAGTGCATTAATCCTTGTTCATTATTTGAGTAGGGATTGGCTATTTTTAGGATTTAGTTTTCTTTCCTGTCTAAATGGAGATATGAGAGTCCAGAAAGATGGCAGCAGAGTGAAGATGCCAGGCTATCCTCCTCCAGATACTCACAAAGCCAATAAAGTCCTGTGGGAAAAGTGGAAGACCACATTACACAGTAGTCAAGGGTCTAGCTGAAAGACGTAGGCAAAAATTTAAGTGATTTCTGTTTATAGTAATAACAGGGCAGTATAGCTCACTATAGAGAGGGACAGTTGCTGTGCAGAACCTCCTACAGCTGTTGACTCAGGGATATGCCACCATTGGGGACATCTGAAACCTGGTAAAGGGGTACACAGACAGGCACCTAAGATTTAGGGCCCATCTTGAACCTGAACTGTTAGGGACAAATCAATTAGGGCACCTCCATCTCCTCATAGAAGAATGTGCTAAAGCAGAATATTCAAAACACCTGGCATCCACTCCACCCAGGACTAAAAACCAAAACAAAGAAATCCTTAAACAAACAAAGCACCTGTCAGTAACAGGATAAGGTACTGTGCTGGAAAAGAAAAGAACAACTTCCAGCCTGTGATAATTTAGCAACTACAATCTGTGACTTGATCTGCATCTAGTGCTTAAAAATGGCCTAGAGTGGAAGTATATGCAAGATTATAAGAAATACTTGAAGAGATGGCCTAAAAAAGTGGGTCTGTGTGGATCCCTACCTAAACCTCTGGCACCCACAGCACAGTAGGAAGATTGAATAGCTGGGTTCACTGGAGGTGATCCATTGCACCGGTCATCTTTGATACCTGTTACTCTTCACTGGTACCAGTGAGCTCAGAAACACTATTGCTGAATACAACTGAGGGTTTTAACAGGACACAAAGAGAAGCAATGGAGAGGGTTAATGAACTCAAAAATACAATGTTGGAGAACAGCATGCAAATAGACCAATGTAGAGAAAAATAATTTTAAAAATTACAGTAGTGTAAGTGCCCATTGGGACAACTTAAAGAGAAATACCACACACAGAATGAGGGTCCCAGAATAAGAGAATGAGAAAGGCACAGAGAATTTATTTTAAAAATAATTGCTCAAAATCACCTCAGTCTAGAAAATGAAACAGACATTGTGACCCAAGAGACTTAAAGAGTTCCAAACAACATAATACCAAAACATGCAATGAGACACACTATAAAAAGCCATTGTAAACATTTAAATAATATTTTAGTACTTAAAGAAAAAAACTTTGAGTCCAGAATCCTTTACCCTGCAAGATTAACTTTCAGGACAGAAGGAAGAATAAGGAGCTTCAGTGAAAAGTAAAAACTAAAAGAATTTGTCAACACCAGGGCACATATGAAAAATTCTAAAGAAGTTATTACAAAGCAGCAAACAAAATGAATGTCAAGGTAACATACACCTATTACTTAATATGGAGGAGGAAAAGGGAGATTAATATCCAAGTTATACTAAAAAAAAAAAACCTCATAAATTCAACTATTTAAAAAAGCCCAATTAATAAATGGGACAGCAAGACATGAACAGACAATTCACCAGATACGTATCTGAAAGGACAAAAGACATGAAAAAAATGTTCATTATTGCTTCCAGTAAGAAAATTACAGATTAAAACCACAATATGATACTATCTCACAACCGTAAGAATGGCCCATAATAAAAAGACTCCCAGCAACAAGTGTTGGGGAGGATGTGGAGAAAAGGAACCCTATTACACACTTGGTGGGACTGTGAACTGGTACAACCATTATGGAAAGCAAATCTGGATTTACATTAAGAAACAACAATACAAATAACCCAACCATCCCACTCTGGCATATATCCAAATAATACAAATCATCAACACAAAACCCCGTATGTTCTACAGTGTTCACAGCAGCATTATTCACAGTAACTAGGACATGGAAGCACAGCCTAAATGTCCATCAACAGACAGTTGGATCAAGAATATGTTGTATAGCCTAACATTGGAATACTATATAGCCATAAGAAAGGATGAGATACAAACATTTTTGACAAACTGGAGGGTGTTTGAGAGAATTAGGTATAGCAGATCAAGTCAAAAAGCTAAAAGTAAATATTGGACATTTATATAATAACAGTTGGATAGTACTTTCAAAAACTGTTGGGTGCTGTTGGGAATGCAGGTTGGTACAGCCTGTTGGAAAATGGTTTGGAGATAAATTAAGGAAATAAAAGTGAAAATTCTGTATGATCCATTAATACCTCATTATGTATTCTAAAAATATGATAAACCTCATACAAAAAGGCTTATTTTCATCTGCATACATAGCAGTACTGTTTACAATTGCCACATTCTGGAACCAGCCTAAGTGCTCTTCAACAGACAAATGAATAAGGAAATTGTGTAATTTATATTCAGTGGAGTACTACACAGTTATGCCAGAAGATGAACTAATTACTTTTGCGACAAAATGGATGGACTTAGAAGTTATAATGCTAAGTAAAATAAGTCAGAAAGTGAAAGAAAGATGTTGGATGGTCTCACTCATCTGTGGAATATAAATAACCAAAAAACATACAGGTGTAAGATACAACAGGAATTATTCTTAAACTCATTGAAACAATTTAATGGTTACCAGAGAGAACAAAAGTTTGGAAAGGAAGGCAGGTGGAGTACGGAAATGGGTGCTTTGGTGGAGGGTGAGTGAAAGGTGAACATGTAGAAGAGCAAAAATGTAACCACCAAGTTCAAAACAAAACAAAAAACTGGGCATCAGTAAACATTGTGAGGGCTGAGATTAAAAGGGAGACAAAGAGACAAGGCAAGAGAGAGGGGATTGTCTGTGGTGGGGATAAAAGAAAAGTTCCCGCATGTCAGTACAATTGGATTTAATAATCTAGCTGGAATCAACTATTGGTTGATTATTGTTATGATGCTATAAACTGTGTAGAACCTTTTAAAGTTCTGTGTTACCCCTAAAAGTTTGGACACATTCCTATGATTACAAAAGTACAAATACCCAGGTGGAAGAGGAGAAAAATACTGGGATTTGAAAATAATGAGTAAATGGAAAGATAACCTGGGAACAAAGATAAAATAGGCAGGCAGTATCCAAAAAGCTTGAAATTGGAGATAATGAAAATATCAAGTTAGTGTGAATATATCAAGTTAGTGTGAAGGATTTGGTAACTACATTATGGAGATAGCACTTGCCTACCTCAGCATTACATTGTAGTGGTTTTTTTTCATACAAAAGTCATTACTTTTGATATTAAATGGTGTTGACCATATCTGTAGATTCATTTTACTATTTTAAAAATCTGTCTTGAAATAACCATTTTTACATGATTAAATGATTCTTGCCCCCCGCCCCCCTTACTATTGATTATTTGGTCTATCAACTTGACCTTATCAGAACAGTCAGTCATTATCCCCTTGCAATTAAGCTACTGTTGGCAATCTGTTCTCAACCTTGAAGAGCAGTCTTGCATTGTTTCTCAAGTACAAAAATACAACTAAGATTTCTACAGAGAGGTTGGTAAACCTTTTCCATGAAGAGCCAGATAATATATAAGCAGCCATTTATAATATATAAATAAGTGGGATATGGCTTTGTTCCGATAAAGAAAAATATGTATCAGAACAGTGAATTGACCCTTAAGCCATAGTTTGCTGACCCTTAATATAGACAAAATATTAAATTTAAACTAATGAAAATAATTTCAAGGTTCACTTTATCATTCCCTTTAGCATAAAATGCAGAAATAAAGTGAAGGCTATTTCTTACGATCTTAGGAAAAGCATCTTTTCCACTCTGAAACGTCTTCCTTCTCCGTATGTGCAACCTAAAGTAGTTAAAGTATAAATCTAAAGGATTTATAAACTCCTTCCGTCATAACTCTATAATTTATCTTAGAGATGTAAGAATCAGCCTTAACCTTCCTTTCCCTTAACCCTTCCTTTCCTCACATCTTGTCAGATGTCAAGTCATATTGATGTTATTTATGTCAGATACCTCTTGAATCAAACTGCTTCTCGCTTTGTATACTAACATCATATTAGTTCATCCTCTTTCCCCTGTACTTTTTTTTTTTACTCTTGCTGATTTCCTAATTATTCTTACCTTGTCCTATCTCTAGTCCTTTCTACTTCATTCAAAAGGAGCAGCCAAAATGCTCTTTCTAAAATAATTCTGATCTTGTTGCTTTTCTACTTAAAACCCCCCAATGGCTTCCCATTGCCCTTGGCTAAAAAGTCCTACATCTCTAACATGGCATTTAATCCTCGCAGAATTCTTGTCATTCCTGCCTTTTCAACTTCATCCTACTCCACTTTTTTCTGTTTTCACTATCTATAACAAAACTGCTTTCTCCTAGTTTCTTAAACAAGCTTTTATAAAGTTCTTTCAGGAAAGGTTGCTATGTAGTTATAAAAATATTTCATATATCATATGATGAAGTAAAACAAGAAGCATCCATATTTTAACGTAAAAGATCAGTTATGTGATCTGTAAATGTTTCCAAAGTATGTTGGTGGTGGTGGCAGTGATGGTGGCTATTTGTGCATGTGTGTATTGCTCATTTTTGACAAAGTTACTTGCAACTGCATAATTTTTACCCAACCAGTTATCAAACCCTACAGAGATGTATTTCCTACCCTCTTCCTGTTTAGAATTTAAAACAGCAGTAGAGATCATTTCTGTTTTTAACTTTTCTCAGAAATTAATGTTTCTAGTCGTTATATCTGCCATAGTGTTCCTGTTTATGGATGGATTTAAATGACTTGAAATTAGCTCCACATTCCATATTTCTAGGTACTTCAAGGAGAAGGATTCAGTCAAAATAGACTGAAAAGTTAATGTATATAAGCAATACTTAAAAGTAGTTTTAGATTTCATTTGGATCTTTGAAAAATCAACTTTAAGTAGTAGTACTAAATCTTTGCATAAGTCATCTAATACTTAACTAATTTCACTCACATTATAGAAAACAGTTCTTATTGCACAAGCAATTAAGTTTCAGTGCAGTGAATGAGCATATTTTAAAAACCTTTTAACAGTCTCTTCCAGTTTTATAAATAGCTTATTAAAGTACTTGATCCATTTGCATTATTTTTTCTTATTTCAGAAATAATTTGAATTTCCTAATGGGCTCTTGGTGGCCCAACCTTGAAGATCTTTATGAAGCAAATGTTCCAGTGTATAGGTTTATTCAGCGACCTGGAGACTTGGTCTGGATAAATGCAGGCACTGTTCATTGGGTTCAGGCTATTGGCTGGTGCAACAACATTGCTTGGAATGTTGGTCCACTTACAGGTATTTTAAAGAATATGCTTAAAAACGAAGTTTAATATATAACAGATTATATCTTATAGGTCTGTTCTTTTTTCTTTTTCTTGTAATATATAACTCACTAAAAATTAGAAGAGTGTCTCCGTGAATGAAATTTTGATTTGTAGTACAGGACATTGAATTCAAATTAACCCCTGGAGATCCAAGACAATAGATCTCTGCAAATAATAAATGTATGTCTTTATATACAAGAAAGCTATACTTACTAATCACTTTAAGAGTGCTTGGTTTTATAATGGAAACCCTTTACAAAAGAAAGCAAAGTAGAATGGTTATTCATTCCCTCAGATTTTTCTCTTGCCTGGTATATTATATGAATAGCCCTATTATGTTAGTCTTTTTGAATTATGCCTGCCTTTAGGCAGTAGATGTTTAAGATTAAGAAATATGGCCTTTGGAGCCAGAATGAACTGGATTAGGACCAGAACCTGGCTCTTGCAACTTTGGGCAAGTTTTATGACCTCTCTGGGCCTCAACTTCTTTATTTGTATAATAGAGATAATAATAATAATATGGTGGTAGAAATTAAATAAGATAATGTATAAAAATAGGTTTGCACAGTGTCTGGCACATAGTTCTAGTATGCACTCTTGACATGATAACTACTATTTTTGATTGCCATGATTGTAAAAAATCAGAAAAATACTTTGTAATATTCTCAAATTTCACAGTTGGTATTGATGATCTCTCAAGAGGGTGATAATGGTTATCTTCATAATTTTTGGTATTTTGGGTTACTTTATAATTGTTTTTTTTTTCCTAGCCTGCCAGTATAAATTGGCAGTGGAACGGTACGAATGGAACAAATTGCAAAGTGTGAAGTCAATAGTACCCATGGTTCATCTTTCCTGGAATATGGCACGAAATATCAAGGTCTCAGATCCAAAGCTTTTTGAAATGATTAAGTAAGTGCTTTCTAAAACTGCTGTAGTCCCTCTCTTTTTGGGGAATGTTAACTATTCAATACTTTTCCCCCCTTAGAATTATGTTGACATCAAAGCAAAATGACCCAGAAGTCTAGCAAATCGTAATATGGAATCCATATATTAAAATTATTTTTCCCTTTCAGATAGTCAGTACACCATGATACAAACAGGAACAGAGTACACATGATTCTACTCTGGTATATTCACAAACTTGTGCTTCCCCAGTACCCTCTGAACCACCTGATTTCTAGGAGAACTTTAGTTATAATATTGAAAGACTACCTTTAGTATTCAAGGCAAAAAATGGCATCAAAAAATAATTGCTGGTATGGAGAAATTAGCATTTAATAACAGGATTTGGCATGAATGTTAGTTTTTTATTTGTTTTAATTAAATCATTCATCTTAAAATTGTGTCTTAGTTGCTTTTAGTACCCTAATAGAAATCATTTGAGTACATGTATCCTAGCTAGCTTCTTATTTATTGTCACAGTTTCTATCCTAATTCGTAAGTCTATTTAAAAGCAGTGTTTTAAGGCAGTGTTAGAAGCATTATTTATATAAACTGTGTTTTCTACTACTTCTGTCCCCATCTCTAAAAGGTGGGGAATTCTGATCAGTGAACTGTGGGAAATGATGGTTTAAATAAAGTTCCACAAGTCCTTCACTGTTTTATTTTTACAGAGTATAAGTGTTATATGTTTTGTGAATGAGGGAGAGGCTTATAATGTTTTGTATTTCCAAGACACTTATTTGACCAATATCATGCAAAGAATTGATTTCCAAAATTCATTTAGGAATATACTATTTTATACTCACTGATAAGTTTATCTTTGTCTTTGTTAAAATAGCACTTAAATATTTCTCTTGACAGCTCTATTAGTTTGATCAGCATGTGTTTTCAAAACACTGTCTTATGAAAATAATTCTGACTTGCTAAAAAATTTTGTTCAAACAAAAATTGTGTTGCCAAGTATCCTATGCTATAGTCATTTACTATCAGTTGCAGTTTTTCCTCTAATTCTAGGCAGAAGTAGTAACAAAAATCATAACAAGTAATGGTCAATGTAAAATTCTTTTTAAAAGTCGGATCTTAGTTATTATACTCTATGTAAATATAACTGGTAGTGGGGTGTGAGAGAAAGGTTGTTTGCCCACTTACCCTATTTTATACCAGAATGGTACTTTGCTCTGGATAGCAAGGTTAGGGTTACTTTTGGAGGGGAAATTACCTAAAGTCACTAAGGTGTGTTCAGTTTATTGGACATAAGTATAAACTAGAAGCCATCTTGAAGGTAAAGGGATGGGTACAGCATAGTCAGCATTTACATAATAGCTGTGTAGAATCACAGTGACTCCTTTTTGATAGACTAGGATTTAATAATTGGAAAGAATTTTTTTAAAGATTTTATTACTTATTTATGCATACAAGAGCAGGGGTACAGGCCAGAGGTGTGGGAGGTGAGAGGATTCACCAGAGACAGAGTGGGGAGCAGAACAGGCAGATGGATTGAAATACACTGCTGAGGGGAGCAGTGGGCGAGGCAGGTTTGCCTCGCCATGTGGGTCCCCTCCCCGGCCAGGGACCAAACTAGCACTGCTTTGCAGCAGATGCTTCACAGCATGGCGCTTGACCTGCTGCGCCACCAGAGAGGCCCAATAATTGGAAAGAATTTTAGAGGTCATTTAGTGAAACTTCACACATACTACAGTAATCCTTTCTTATAGCATCTACAATTTGTAGCCATTTAGAAGTTTTTTGAACATATTCATTACTAAGGAAAGTTCTTGGAAATTGACCTAAAATCTACCTGTCATTGGGCTTCAATTCCCTAAATATATTTGTAATTTATGGAGCATAAATCTCAACAAGTGTTTGAGAATCAGTTCTGTGCCACACTGTTCTAGGTACTGATGATTGCATGTGTAAGTTAAATTCTGGTGGAGCAAGATCTGTGCAGTTATTGATAGATATTACAAATAAGATAACATAGAATATTTGAATTAGAAGGTGGGGGTACTGCTTTTTCTAATGTAATCAGGGAAGGTGTCTGAGAATACAAGTTTTGTACTGCAGTAAACCATGCAAAGATCTAGAGGTAGAACATTTCAGGCCCCGGGACACGTAAATGTTAAATTGGGAACAAGTTTTGTATGTTTTAGTATAAAAAGACCAATGTAACTATAGCACAGTTAGAGAAAGAGTGGTAGCAGTTAGCTCAATGAAGTGAACAGGAATCAGAATATATATGGACTGTTACAATATAATAAAAAGTCTGTATTCTGGGTATTACAGGACACTATTAGAGGACTTTAGCAGAAGATTAGGGTCTGAATTAAACTTTTTGTGTATGTGTGGTTTTTTTCTTTCTTTCTATTGAGGTAACAGTTTACAGCTCTGTGTAGACTTCAGGTGTATAGTTTCTCACCTTAGGAGCTGAATATTTCAAATCACACCCTGGTTTAAACTTGAAGGAAATTAATCCGGTTGCGTGGAAAATGGATTTCAAGGGACAAGTTTTTGGGGATTATAACAGGATAGATCGCCTGGACAGACATTTAGTCATGGGGGTGGTTGGGGAGGGATTGAATTAGGGGCTATGGTAGTGGTAAAAACAACTCACAAGACTTGCTCATAAGTTGGATGGTGAGGTAAGAGGGAAAAAGGAGTCATGGCACAGTCATTGTCATATTCTGTTCTTCCTACTTGGTTTTCATTAATTCAGACATCTCTCACCTATATTATATTTTCAACCCCCCCTACCCAATCTCACCCCCTTCTACCATCATCTTCCATTTTATCATTGTTCCTCTTAATATTTAAAAGGTTAAACATTGACACTGCAGTATCTGTGTTATAAAGTTGTCTTGTGTTGATTTGTACACATACAGATGTTTTTCCACTTAAAATTACTAGTTCCTCATACCTCCTTACATATATTTTTAAACCTACATTCACTTAAATGCTTATCTGTTACTCCATTTTTACCCTGCACTACTAAATGTCCAGTCATTTGAGTCTTGATTGTATTCCTCACTATAATAAGAATTCTACACCCAACTTGAGTTGTCATGAGATATGAATAGCAATTTCATTTTGTCGTCATGTTGACTGAAAATGTTAACCATAAATCCAGACCTCTCTACCTTTGCTTTTTATAAGCTTCCTTTTTAAAATACAGTCATTCAGCCTCTGTTTCATTTAATGGATACTTTCTGACCTTATACAGAGCTTTCGATAGGCACTGATAGAAGGGGTCGTATGTGTAAGCACACATATGCTTATGTTGCAGTATAGGTTGTGTCTTGAAGTAAAAGTTAGTGCATATAAATAAATAGATTTTTAAAAATACAATAATAGATCCACTAGATATTTCCTCACCCTGTGGGATTCCAAAAGTCTATGTATCTGTATTCTGAGGGAGGTACATGTTTTGTGTGAAGACAGGGAAAGGAGAAAGGAGTAGAACTTAGAGCCAGCTAAAGACCAAACTCTTGCACCATTAGAAAAATAACCTCAGTTCACCCATAAACTGTTAGTATATGTATGCATACCATGTCTCCTTCAGTCTAACACAAATCACGTTTGGTCTCATGAGGGAATAAATCCTTTTTCTTCAGTTGAACACCAGGCAGCGTAATTGATTTATGTGGAGAGGCCCTGTTTTACTAACCACTAAAATCATACCATACTTAGCATGGTAAGCTGCTTATGCTATGAGAGGTTTAAAGGAACTTAGACTGTCTAGGGGAATAGCAAATGGATATTTATTTCAAGTCATCATCTCTTTCTCCTACATTCAACCTCTTCCCAACACCTACCGCCTTTTCCCTTCTTCCCGACTTCCTTCTCTACTGTGTATTCATATGAGTTTAAAAGTATATATGATAGAACTTTGCTTTATGTATGTTGGTGATACATTCTGGCTTGAGTACAATGTATATGATGAGTAATAAAATAAGATGTCGTTGTAAAAGTTCTTAGTTGACAGATAAAGTACTATGTGCCAAATATATTCTATTAGATTTTGGTGGGTTTTTATCTGATGTGATCTAATTTGGGTTTCATAAAGATCATTCCAGCAGTTAAATAGGATAAATTTCTGGGTTATAAGACAAACGAAGGAGTCAAAGATAGTTTGGGTTCTAGATGGTTTAGTAATAATGGTAGTTCATTATTTGATATTTAGCCAACCACTCCGCAAAGTGCTTTTCAGACTATATCTCAGTTATACTTCTTAGCCTCCCAAGGTTACCCATTTTTAAGCAGGGGCAAGTTTAAAGAGCCAGTAAAAAAACTGGATGGTGCTATTTTGCAGAAGTTAATCAGAACTCAGAAAGAGAGCTGACTGAATAGTCTCCTACCTACGTTTGTAATTTACCTTAAGAGAAAGAAAAAGGGAGAATTGGGGACAGAAGAGAGCATGAAGAATGTACTGTTACAAAATAGGAGTCTTTTTCTACCAACTCAGTTTTCTTGTAAAATTGTATTCACATCATTGCTTTGGTCCTCAAGTCTAGTATCTTGCCAAAAAAGAAAGTGGTACGGATTTGTTCTGGCTTATGAACTGTACCAATTCTGATTAAGTGGTTCTCCTTGCCATTCCTTCCCACTGCTTTGAGTTATTTCTTCATATGTTGTTCACTCCACTGACCAAAGAAATTTGGCTTTCCATCTTAAGTGTGCCCATCAATTTTTTTTTTTAATTGAAGTCACCAGCAACCAGCTATTCTAAATAAACAAAAGTACAAAACAAACTTTCTTTTAAATCCACTTTTGTCTCATTGCTGTCTTTGGATGTGTACCTGAATTTTGTACTTTTTACCCGTCTGTTTATTACTTTAAGCCATTTAATAGGAATTTTAAATCTTACATCTGACTTTTTATGCTCCTTTGATTTATCGTTAGTAAAACATCCACTTAGTCAAATTGTTAACTGTTTTAAAAGAAAAAATATCAGCTTAGAAATAAGAAATAGGATTTTGAGATGTACAAAGGTACTCCTTTTCCTTAACTTTCTCCCTGAATTGTTGTTTTTAGCTCTTAAATATAGTGCATCTACTATGTGATTTTTTTTTTTTTTTACAGCTTCCATGGTTAAGTGGTAAATCTGCTCAACCAAAAAGCATCTAAGCATGCCTTCCCATTGTTTTACTCAACTCTGCTCATTTATTTTTATTATTTTATATTTAATAATTACCATAAACTGAGTTGCTCTCAGATATTGTGGTAGGTGATAAAAGGATTTGATCACTTCTCAACGTGCTTAATGTAAGTGGAGAAACATTCAAACATTCAATTTCATGATCTCTCTAATGACAGGGAGATACTGGAATAACAAAAGGGGGTGAGGAGTAGCACAAAGGAAGACACTTCTGAAAAAGGAAAAATGTTGGTAAGGCTTCACAGAAGTAGTACTACAGCTCCATTGTCCATTATCTAGGCCCCTTAAGTCAAATGTGTTTGGTATTCACAATTCTTTGCATTTAAAAAGGTACTGCAGTGCATAGATAATGTATTTTACCCTCCCAGCAGGGTCTGTGACAGTATCTTGAAATCAGACACATTAATATTTCTGCAGTAAAACAGTAGCCACTGGGATGAGCTAAGTGAAAACTATAAAAAGCCCTAGGTCAGTTTTCAACACCAAATGAATTTATGCAAAGTGTCTGAAAAACACACTTTCATAAAAGATTATAAACCTCTGCACTGAGTGACATAATAATGGGAAATGATGTTATCTCCTCATCACCTACTAATTCTCATTCTCATTTTGGAAATAAATTACCAAAGTTCTTTAAATAAGTCAGTCTCACTTTACTTTTTTCTTTACAATTTCAAGTTCAAGTCATTTACAGCCATACAACTCCATAATGTCCTTTATTTAAGTAAGTAGTTTAGTAAATCTCATCCAATTTCTATATCCTAGCTATTTTGTTAAACTACAGTAATCTGCATACTCTACATTCTTGCAAATACCTCCTCCATTGACATGAGTCAAAAGAATGTTCATTGTCATGATTATGTCGTTCATTTCCTAATGCAGTGAACTTCACTTGAAAAGTTCACAGCCTGGCTCCTTGGGAAAATTTTAGTGGCAACTCAGTGCATAACTTTCTTAAACTGTTTAAATGAACACCTACCCCATATATGGGAAGCAAATGTTTTTCTCCTTTAGGCCAAGCTTCTTTTTTAAAAAAAGATTTATATATGCGTACAAAAACCGGGGTACAGGCCAGAGGTGCAGGAATGGTGTGGGGTGAGAGGATTCACCAGTGACAGAGTGGGGAGCAGAACAGGCAGATTGACAGAACTACACTGCTGAGGGAAGCAGCAGATGGGTCACCTCCCTGGCTGGCTGCTGATTGCTTCACAGTGCTTTGACTTAATCCCTTGTGCCACAGGGAGGCCCCTACGCCAAACTTCAGAGTCCTCAGACTTTATCTCTACTTGTTCGTTCATATTAGCTGTAGAGTATAGGTTTAAACGTCTGATGTTAAAAATTTCAGGTAGATTCCATGTTGGTATCATTTACTAATGAGACGTCTAGAAATTTTAATCTTTGAAATCATACCTGCATTTTAAATAACTTGGCAACAAGATTAAAGCATTAAAATGGAGGGCAGATTTAGAGCCATAAATTAGGTTTTTACTGTTTAGATAGGAGAGACAAAAGTTAGGGGATGAAGTATACTTGGTCACTGGGTAGTGGAGGTGAGAGGGGATCTGTGTTTCTGGGTCTTTGACTTGGACTAAGCAGCTGGACATTTGTGCCTGTTGATGAAACTGTGGTTAAGAAGGGGAAATGATGTAGGTGTAGGGAGTGATGTTTTTAGCTTACCTGACTTTAGATCAGAATTTGAATTCCTCTTGTGATGTTTAAGTAGGAATCTATTTTAAGAAACTAGATAGATATGATTCTATTGCTTAAAAAAAGAAATTCAGATCCTTTGTACCTGATAGACAATTCCCCCTAAAGTATTAGCTGTGAGTTTTCTGAATTATTAGCTATTTTTAAGTAAAGTAGTGCCCACACAAAGAAATAAATGAAGGAAACTATAAACATATTACCACTGATATTTTTTTAATTCCTTGGTCTATGACAATTTTTCCATGTTAACATTTTTTTTATTCCCCTACAAAATATATAACCTTTGTATATATAACACATTGTTTCATACCGCCAAACTTGTTTATACTTTTCCTCCCAGCTTTTTATTTGGAAATTTTTAAATCTACAAAAAAGAATTGTATAGTGAATTCCTATATAATCTCATCAAGATTCATCAAATAAGATTTGGCCACATTTACTTAGCAGTCTTAGTATACACATACATACACAAACATACTTTTTCGGCTGTGCCATATGAAAAGTAATTCATACATTATGACATTATAAATCAACCTGTATCTCTTAAAACTAAAGATATTCTCACATAATCACAGTACCATTTACCATACATAAGAAATGTGAAATTCACAATAATCAGCTGTATATAGTATACATTTGAATTTTCCCAACTATTCTTTAGTTATCTATTACACTCTCTACATTACCACCCCTGATCCAAATTGAATCAGTATTCACATCGAATTCAGTGTGTAGTCATTGTGTCTTTAGTCTCTAATCTGTGATGATTTTCTCCTGTTTTGGATTTTTTTTTTCCTCACTTTTTCTGAGGAAGACAGACTTTGTGTTGTAGAGAGTTCTACATTCTGGATTTGTTTTGCCATAATTTGGGGACAGGAGAGGGTTATACATTCTTTAAAAACCTTGGTTATTTTGGTCAACTCCTGTCCCACTCCAATATAAACTGCGTCATAAGTACTTTGATTAGTGGGTCCTGAGTGAATAAAATTTTACTAAATGAGTACTTTAAAACTTAAAATTGAAGCCATAGAGGTTATTGCTGCTATTTATCTGTCTACATCATAGTATAATATACAGGTCTTTTTACCCTTTGTTCTTTTTTTGTTTTATAAAAGTTTTTTTTCCTTTATTTGTATATATTTGACATCAATTGTAATCCCCATGTATTCCCCATCACCAGTGCACCATCACCTCAGTCCCCTGTGCTCCAATCTGCCCTCAACCCTCCCCCCCACCACCAAGTATCCCCAATTTGTCTTTTCATTTTTGGTTTTTGTTGTGTCTTTATTGTTATTATTATTGTTGTTCTTATTCCTTTCCTTGATCCTTATTTCCTTCTCTTATATTCCTCCTAGGGGAGGAACCATCTGGTGCTCAGCAAAATAAGTCAGAAGGCAAAAGAAAAAGAAAAATACCCTTTGTTCTTAATTTTAAAATAGTTGATTGAGAGTTAAGAGAAACCCTCATTCTTTGCAAATTCTTGATTGCATTTTCGGATATTTAAAGATACATTGCTTTAGTCTACTTTTTTTCCCTTTATAGTAGTAAGACTCTCTTACTTTCATAGGACTCATATATCCAATATGTTTTAACATTGAACTTTTCCTTTTAATAGATCCCTTGAAAGGAATTAAACAATAGCACAGCAAGTGAACTCTGGAGACTGTTGCAACTAATTAGATTTTCCTATAGATAGCAGACTTTTAGAATAAATAGATTCTTTTACATGTAGTTGAATGGTTTAATCTCAATGGTAGATAAGGCCACTCCAACAGATATAGCCCTATAAATTGTTGCAATCACATTGGACTATTAGGAAGTTAATGTAATAATAATATGTTTCTGATATATTAGAAACTTCTGGTTTCTTCACTATTTTGTGAGTTCCATTTACATCACCACAATAAGTACATAAGAAAATTTATAAATGTCTGTCAAAAGCAAAATGCCGAAGAGCCCATTTTCCTCTGAAAAGTTCAATATTAGGAAGTCTCAGATTTAGGAACATATTAGATAACACACTAAATAGTGGAAAGTTAATTTTCAGAATACACAGTCTCTTGTCTACCACCTCTTAATTTGCCTTAGAACTATATAATCTAAAAATACTAACAATATGTAAGCCAGTAATTGAAAATATAAAACTTCAATAGTCCTAAGTCCATTGAAAAGCTCTTCCCACATTTTTAATTTTTTTCATAGAATTTTGTCATTCTTTTGACCATGTTTGAAATCACTATTGCTATATTTCTGTTATTAGATATACCATCTTTTATGTACAAATTAATGCTTTCTCTGTGTCTTATGTGTATGTATGATTATTATGTTTGTCATTTACCTTTCCTTTTATAATTTTTGTGTGTTTTGGAATTCTGTACTATCTGCTATCCCAGTGAAGTACTGCAGGTACGGTAGCACTATGTTTGGAGTCAAACCTGCCTTCAGATCTTGGCTTCTTCATTTACTGGCCAGGGGAGGCCATGGGTGAATTATTAAACCTATTAGTTATTGTTTCCTTCTCTGAAAAATGGGAATGATAATTGTTTGTACTATAAATTGTATGAGTACGATGTGGGTTTTAGCATAAACTAAAGACTTAGTAAATAGTAGCTCTTGATAATTATTATTGATATTAACTGAAGAAACCTCAATCATCATCTTTTGCTTTGTTTTTTTTTTTTAGTGTAGTGTTTTTCAACTGCAGGCAATCTGCCTTTCCCTGCTCTTTTCCCAGGGAACATATGGCAGTGTTATGACTTGAGTGGGTAGGGTGCTACTAGTGTTTTTTGGGTAGTGACCATGGTTGCTGCTAAAAATTCTCCATTGCACAAGGTAGCTGCACTCCCTCCCCCCCATCCACTGTTGTTCAGTCCCCAAATAACAATAGCACTAGAGTTGGAAAATCCTGACATAATAGAAGATAGACTAAACAGTTTAAATTTGTTGTATGTTCTTTGCAGCGTAACTGTTGAGCCTTCCATTGGCACTCATATAATTCTTTCAAATATAAAAGAAACTTCATTTCAGTAATTATGTAATTTATTTTACCATGGTTTAATAATTTTGGCATGTTGAATTAGAATATTGATTGCCAACTACTAGGCACTAATCCAAGCATGTTATGTATACGTAATCCCATAGTAGCAATTAAGTATTCCATTTTCACAGCTAAGGAAACTGAGGGGCAGAGTATGAGATATATGTGTGCATTTGAACCCAGGTGGTTTATCTTTAGAATCTTTGCTCTTACCTAAAGTGTTCTCTCTGTGGTTTCCTAAGACATGGTGATCTGTGAAGTTGGTATTAAAATATATTCTCACAAATTTCAGAGATTATTTCCAAATTTGTTGCTTACGAAAAGCCTTGCATTGGTTTTTGCTTGCCTGATCATATGAATTACCTGGGACTCTTCTTAAATTGACTTCTAGGCTCTGTTCCTACCAAGTAAACTCAGAACTCTATGGGAAGAACCTTGGAATCTCTTTCAAGAGATTGATGGCCTACATGAATCCTATGATTGGGAAAATTGGGGAAACTCTTAAATTATATTAGATCTGTGTTAGAACTATTTTTGTTATCCCTTTTTTTCCTCATATATTACAGATAATTACCTTATTTACATAATATCTACTTTATCACAAGCACAGAGGTTTTGAATGTAAATTAAAGCAAACTAAAGCATTAACTCCCCTTTCCCTTTGATTTCTATTTTTAAATGGTTAAGTGAGGTATTCTACAAGTCTTTGGTCATAACCAGTTGACTAATAATTGAGTGAGAGGGTATAGCTATTAAGGCCAGTCCATAGTTACTACAGGTCCTATTGCTGTTGTCTAGGCAAGTCTTCTAATATACTGCTAGCTTGATTGTACAATACTTTGTGACAACATTGAGCAAACAAAATCTTAAAATTTTAAAGCTCTGTATTTTTATGCTTCACATACTTGCCTTTGTGCTTTTCTATCTAAGAATTATAAATTCTTCTTTATTATTGACTGAGACCTTGATTTTCAGCCATGTGGTTGGTTTAAATGAAACAGTTAAATGTCTTATTGACATATAATCACTGTTGTCCTAGGGGATCACTATCCTGGAATGATCGGTAGCAGGTGTGTTTTTGAGGGCTCATTTGTATCTTCACTTTTCTTTCCTGAATATTCCTTTCAGTGAAAGAGATTGAGAAAGGTTAAAGCACCTCTTTGTGTATTTTAATTTGTACACCATGTGTTTTTTAGTGGCTGAACTTGTTACTATCAGGGTTTTAGAAGTGCTTTATCCAGACTATAGGGGAGCATAAAATCCGCTACCCCCAAAAAATGCCTTTTTGGCAAGAGGTCTTTTTTGTGGGAGGGTCTCTGAAGGTTGGGTGGAAGTTGTACTTTTTATAAACGATGTGCATAAAGGAGAAACTCTCTCTGGCTTCTCCCTTATTATCTCTGAAAGTCCTAATCTCCAAATCTTACTGTGCCTTCCAGGTAACCTCCCTAACTGAGCTTCCATTCTCTCCTTTCCCCTCCCCACCTCCCCCAAGTCCCCTGTCTTAACTAAGCTGCTTAAAATAGCATCTGAAGCTATCTGGGCAAGTTAGTCATGTTGGGTCTCTCCCATGCATGCAGGAAGTATACATACAGGTTATAATTAAACTTCTTTTTGACTTAAAAATAAAAAGTCCCTTATCAGCTTACCCATACTTCATCTCACTGATACTTGGAAACTACTTTACTCAAGTAGTCATACCTCCATGAAGGGGAAGTGCTCTTTTCTCTGCCTCCACTTAATTCTTTCACCTTGGACTACAGGTCCCAGTGTGCCATGAACCAGACTTCCTGAATGGGAAGCTCCTGGGAACTTCTGGGATGGAGTTAAGCATGCTTGGTATATAATGGAACACATTCATGCTTGGGTTCTTGTTTCTCCAGCTTTGACTTGCACCCACAGAGGACCTGGAAGGAGATGCGTGGAGAGGCTGCTCCTAGTTCTTGGCAGAGATGGCAGCCATTCTCTTGATTTGTACTTTGATTTTGCATTTTTCCCCTTTTGGTCCAGCAGTCTGGGACCTATTTCTCCCCAATCTTGCTGTTCCCTAAAGTACCAGAAGGTACCTTAGACTTGTGGCAAGCTTTCTGGGTCTCAGCAGTCCCCTTCAGGCAGACACTGTTTGGCCAGGCATTTGCCCATGAGGTACTTTTCAGAGTTTTTCAATAGGAATATCCTTCTTTTCCCACACACACTAATTCTGTTAAACATCTTCCTAGTGTTTCTTTGTCTTTGTGTAATAAATGGCAGAATCCTTTTTATACTCTACAACCTTTATTAGTATTTGTCCCTTCAGTGGCATGCTAACACAGTTACCCACAGAATATCAGAGTAACCCTCAGTGTTTGTCTTTACTTGAACAAAATATCACCATGACTTCATTCCCGTTATTCACTCTACCCCAGAAACCTCAACCCAAGTTTAAAATCTTGTGTGAACAGTTGTTTGTTAACCTAAATAACCTTTATACTCTCTTTGTTTATGGCATTCTTTGTGCCTCAAAGATGCCTTCTTACCACCTCTCCTTTCTGCTCACATCTAAATGGATGGCTTCTTTATAAAAACTGGCATGATTTCTGCTTTCCCTCATCCAAAGGTGAACTCTCTCTCCTTTTAGCATCCGTGGCATACTACATTTTTTTATCTTTTGCCCTAATGTATTGATTTATAAATATAATATGCATAATCACCATGTTAGAGTCTTCGGTTTTCTTATTCTAATCTCTCAGTTATATTTTCGTTTCTATCCCCTATACGAAGTTTTTCTCTATAAAATTCATTCTCTAAGTTTCATCTTTGTGGATGAGTGGGGCTGTGTTAGAGGTTCTATCATGTAACTAACCTCAAATACACCAACCCCTCAATTAACCTCTTCCTGATTTTCTCCAAGTCAGAACTGTCTTTAAAATTCTCTACCTTTTTGTGTAGTCTTTCATCCAAACAGCTAAAACCAGGACTTGGATTCTAGAACCAGACTGATTTTTAAAAATCAAAGTATTTCCTGCTTTTTTGGCTCCTGAAATAATTTCTGATGCTGTTTCTAAAAATGCCTTTACTAAAAATAGCATCTTCGAAGCAATGTCTACATTTTTATCCTTTTCGCTAGTGACTTACTTTTTTTTTTTTAAGCAGATTGAATTCTTAATTGCTGTAAGGTAAATTTATTAAAATTCAGCAAAACTGAATTTTTCACTAAAATGAAGAGGAAATAACCCAGATTCTGACTTTTACTTTTTAGCTCTTCAGTATACTCAAACATTGTCTCATAAAAGCAGGGTCTGGGGTAAATAAAAGCAGAATAGATTACTATTAAGTCAAATCTGTGCCTAAATCTCTTAATTTTATATTTTTCTCTACCCTTCAGTTCTACTAGATCCTTTCTTTATGGACTGCTCATTCAATAGACTCTAGAAAAACCTGTCTCTAAATTCTCTTTCCATTCCAACTGCTACCTTTTTGAAAATGGGAAGGAACAAAACATCAGTGCTAAGGGGTTGGGGGGCGGGGTAGGGGAATATAAGAGCAAGGGGGAAAGCCACACTTTTGTTATACATTGTCAGATCAGATTAATAGTGCTATCAATTTTCTAAGATTCCAGTGGTCATACAATAAAAGTTCTACAGCTGTTATTCCAGCAGCAGAATACTCTGGCTTAGTAGACTCTTAGTAGACAACCCCCATCTCTAATTCTTTATTGTTTGTTGGAAAGTAGTATATTGCCTTTTCTAGATGAAACTAACAAACTAACCATAAATGAATAACTATAACTGCTAGTGAAGTCAGTAGCATTGGAGAAAGAAGGATTAGTGTAATACTCCAGAAAACCAAAACTGTTTGGAGTAGGTGGAAAAGAACTGAGCCCTAAGACTCATCTTCAAAAGAGAAGAGGGAGAGTGGGTAAGGAGACATGAAGAGAGGCAAGAAAGAGGAGAGTATGGTATGAGATAGTGAGGGGATACTTGAGATTTTTTTGTCTTTACAAACTCCTAACCCAACCACATAAAAATAGCTTTATGATACCTGACAAATTTAGCTTTTATAAGCCCTAGTTTCCTCATTTGTTAGATGAAGATAATAGCGCCTCCTGCCCAGGGTGGTTCAAGAGGCCTGATGTCAATGTATGTGTGAAGTACCTAGTATCCTGCCTCCTGTCTGGTTCTTTTTTTTTTTTTTGGTTGTTGTTTATATAATTTTATTGTTTTATCATTTTTGTTTGTTTTCCCCCATGGGAATATAGTGGAGCCTGCTAATTTTCCAAAGTTATCTGCAAAATTTTAGGCATTTTTTTTTAACTGTTAAGCAAGGTGTTTCCAAAAGTTGTTCACTAAGATCAGACATGAATTATATGAAACATGTAGAGGAAATATGGGAATAGCAGGTACTGCTTAAGAACTCCTGGCTTAGTCTTATTTATATTTTCTCTCTTTGCCATCATCTAAATTTTTACTTACACACCTTCACACTCAAACCCCTTTACACCCAGACACTCCATAAGCTGTCTTTGCTTTGATTTGTAGCTATAGTGTAAAGCATTAGTTGTTACCAAATAAGTTAAACCCAAAAGAATTGCTGAAGCCAAATTAAGAAATTCTTTGAATAAGATATTTAGAGTTTGCTTTTACAACTGTAAAGTTCATATTGATTTATGCCTGTTATAGATAAGTTAACAAATTTCACATGTATTTTTAGTCAGGTTTGTTTGTAACTTTGTAACAAACTTGTTTGTAACACATTTGATAAGTAGCAATACTTTTAACCTAGTAACTTATAAAATAGCAAGAACTTACAAACTAAGAGTAAATTAAATATACTATTATTAAAGTGTTGACTGTTTAAAAACTATCAAATGTTTATGGAGCATCCATTGTATGCTAATCACTGCCCTAGAAAATAAATAGATAGCATGAATAAAATAGACAAGATGCTTTCAAACAACATTCACCTAAACCCATTTCCTTTTTCTTTAGGGTGTTTTCATTGTCTATGAATTTTTGAACTGAAAGTGCGTTAGAGATCATCTAGTCCAACTTCTCTGTTCAAATCAAGAACCTGAGGCAATAAGAGTGACAGGAGAGTAAGCGAGTTTACCAGACAATTCCAAGTAATTATAAGTTCTAGGAAAAACAGCACAAATTGTGAGAATTCACTGTGTTGTTAGTTAGCATCATAAGTATGAGTTTAGAAAGACAAATTATAAGAAAATGTTCAGTTGTGTTACTATAAATGAAAGATTCTGCTATACTATCTTCAAGTTAAAATCAAGGTATTAAATGTCTTTTTTTTTCTTTATGCTATAGTGAAAACAATTTTGTGTTCTGTGGTGGCTAATCCTCATAAATGGTTTTCTGCTTAGACTCAAAAGTTTCTAAAGCAGCTGTACAGTTAATGTTGTTTATGAGTTTCTAAGCAGTGTTGACAGAAGTAATGTGCTTTCTTTCCTTACTAGAATCATAGCAGTTCAGATCTGAAACCAGACCTTTATTGCAGGGATGAGGAAATTGACTCTCAAAGAGGTTAATTGACTTGCCCAAATAAGAGCCAAAATTAATATCTTATATTTAAACAAGGAGTCATTTTATATATTAAGATCATTATATTTTGATACTTAACAGTTCTCAACTTTAAGTGACCTAATAAATTGTCACTGTCAGACCAGCTGAAGATTGGCCTTATTTTTAAAATCTGAGAATATCTGAGAAATTGATGAAAAAAATGAGGTTACCAACATTAGACCCAGGTCTTTTGGCATTATTTCTGTGTTACCTCTTTTATGCTGAAAATAGTCAGTATTCAGTTGCTGGTCACAAGTAATTTTTCCCCATAATAGGTATTGTCTTCTGAGAACTCTGAAGCAATGTCAGACCTTGAGGGAAGCACTCATTGCTGCAGGAAAAGAGATTATATGGCATGGACGGACAAAAGAAGAACCAGCACATTACTGTAGCATCTGTGAGGTAAGCAATTGCTCTTATACACAGTTTTATAAAGCCTCTTACCCCTCCACATTTGGTTTCTTTCCAGTTGTTTATTTATTTACTTCTTTTAAAAGATTTATTTATGCATGTAAGAACTGTGGTGTAGGCCAGAGGTAGGAGGGTGGGGAGTGAAAGGAGGAGTCACCAGAGACAGTGGGGAGCAAAGCCCTCAGATCCACCGAAATACACAGCTGAGGGGAACAGCTGGCAAAACAGGAGAGGTCTACGTACCGTGTGGCTCTGAGGATAGAGCTTGTGCTGCAGTGGCTGCAGATACTTTCATAGTGCTGAGACTTAACCCTTGCACCACCGGGGAGGCCCTTGAATGTTTGTTTTTAAAATATACTTTTATGTAATACAGTTTATTGAAATTGATACTATGTCAAATACTATTTTCCTGTTACTTGGTTGTCACATTAAAGTTTAATTTGATGATGTACTCTTTCACTAACTGAATTAACTCAAAGTATCTGCTACAGAATCATTTCTCTGATAGATATTCAACATCATAATCATCAAGAAATTTAGTTTTGAGTTTTTCAACTGGATATAGTATCAGAATTCCAGTTTGGAGAATGACTCCAATCCTGCAATGGTATTTCTTCCTTTTTCTGCCTAAACCTCAGCAATTCATCAATCTTTTTGTGTAACCATGGGATTCTCATAAATATATAAAATATATACACTCATGGAACTTTTGTTTGCATTCATGCTCTTCAACGTAAGACTTGGAGCTAACATTCACTCACTGGCTGTCACTTAGTTGTCAGTTTCCTCATCTGTAAACTAATTAAGTAACATTCCTTCAACATGTTTTGAAATTTGGCTAAGAACTATGATATGCTCTGGTTTTCATCTTTGAGCTCAGTCTGTGGAGGAAGACTTAGGACCTTGTGATGACTATCATGAAGACTTAGGAGGAAAAATAATGATCTCTAACATAATAATTCCATTTTAAATCTAAACATTGGATTTAAAACTAAACATTGACCTTTATCAAACTTTTGAATTAGACTTTTGTTAGTGGTTGTAATTGAACATGTTATTCCCTTACATCATTCCCCTCAATGTACATTACTACCCATATTTTTGGGTTTGGTGCAAAATAAACCCGATCCATTAAAGATCCTCTCAAGCACAATTATGTATTTCTTAATACCTATTCTTAACCAGCGGTCACAATCCCATATAAAGTAGAATTCTACTTTATTAAAGCAAAATAAGTCATAATAAATAAATACCATTATATTGAATGCTTTTTCTCTTGTATAAAATAGGTAGAGGTTTTTGATCTGCTTTTTGTCACTAATGAGAGCAATTCTCGAAAGACCTATGTGGTGCATTGCCAAGACTGTGCACGAAAAACAAGTGGAAACCTGGAAAATTTTGTGGTGCTAGAACAGTACAAAATGGAGGACCTGATGCAAGTCTATGACCAATTTACATTAGTAAGTGAAATCAACATGTGAGTACATGGTTAGTTGGATAGGGAACCAGCAGTGTTTGCTCTGCCACCTAATAAGTAGAGGTAATGGTCTATTTAAATTTTCCTTTAGCTTGCTAGATAGTGCAGGAGGAAATAGTCTTAACACCACCTTCACCCCAACCCCCCTTCCCAAGTATTTATTCCTGTGAAATTAGCATAGTTCTTTGCTTTTCTTGTGTGAGACCATTCTAAATAATGTCACAATAATTATGTCTTGCGCTGTGGAACACTCATATCCTTAGTGTCATTTGATATCACTTGATAAAATATTTGTCTATATAGGTTATTGGTGTCCACAAAATGAATCAGTAACTGTGCTTTTAAATATACTTCTGCTTTTAAAGCTAATTGTATTTATTTAAAATTTTGTCCTGACCAGAGTATTAACCTCATAGGAATATTTGATGGAGCTTAACTTTCTGGTATATTATGTAACTTTATGAAAGTTAAAGTTTACTTCTGAATTGTACAGTTTTTAAACAGCAGATGCTTGGGAGGAAGCATCTTACTGTAACACATCAGTAGTTTTATGAATAGAACAGACATAATTGATGATTTGTTGATTTCCTCTAATACTTTCATATATGTGGTCAGAAATTGAATTTTTGAAATTTAGCTCCCAATATTTTCAAAGTTTTCACAATTAAGAAAGTATATGCAGTATGCTTTAAAAAAAAGTATATCATCTAGTTAAATTAGGTTCTGAAGCAAGTCCCACATTAAATTGTAGTTGGTATATTTTCTACAAGCCTTTTTTAAATTTAAGTAATCTGAAAAAATAGTCAACTTAAATGATGTTCCAAAGAGGGTGTGTGTGTTTTCTGGGGGAGGGGGTATTGCATATAATTGCATGACTTTATGTTCTATTGTTTTTCAGTCTTTCTAAATGAAGTTTCTTTTTAAATTATGTTTATTGAGGTAATGTGGATTTACATCATTGTATATGTTTTAGGGGAGTAGTCACACCTCTTTAAATGTCTTACCACACTGTGCCCACCACCACGGCACCAATAGTCCACTGTAGTCCATTGAGCCCCCTCCCCTCTAAGAATTTTTGATTAATTGGTGAATTACAGAAAAATGTGAGTGTACTGAACAGGGTAATAGTCTCATTTTTAAGAAGGTTGCTCGTATATGAGGCAGGAAAGGGTCATTATATACTTCTTTATCATATAGCAGGCTTTTGGACTTTACTGAGAATTGTTATTTCCCCTAACTTCATAAGCTTGCTATGTTTTTAGCCTTGAGTTAGGGAATACTTAACATGTATATATCAAAATAACATACCATACTTTTATTTTCAGGCTCCTCCATTACCATCTTCCTCATCTTGATATTGTTCCATGGACATTAAATGAGACCTTTTCTGCTATTCAGGAAGTAACCCAGTTCTGCACCACTGATTTTTTTGTAGCTTATCTCGTAAGGCTGCTGGCTGAAAACTGTGTCTATGCAACCTTCCAAGTGCGGAGTGTCAACCAGCTGGACAGGGGAGAACACTGCTCCTACTCCAGGACTCTCTCAAAGCTGATCAGCTATACTTCAGAAAAAAAAAAAAAAATAATAATAATTTCCATGTTTTGTATATATCTGACAAAACTGGCAACATCATACAGACTACTGACTTGAAGAAACCTCTTTTATATTTCTCTATTTCTGGGCTGATGAATTGGTTTTCATCTATCTTTTCCCCCTTCAGAATTTTCCTTGGAAAAAATACTAGCCTAGCTGGTCATTTCTTTGTAAGGTAGTTAGCAATTTTAAGTCTTTCTTTGGTCAAGTTTTTTTTTAATGTGAAAAGTTAGGTAAGGAACTTTTTTACTGCTTTTATGTTTTTCTGTCTTGTTTTGAAACCATGACGGTTATTACACTTTTGGTTCCTAAATAAAATGTTAAAAAAAATTAACAGCCAAGTCACAAAGATAATGGATTGCACATAGACTAAGGAATAAACTTCAGATTTGTGATTTTTGTTTCTAATCTTGATGTAAATTTACACTATTTATAAATACATATTTATTGCTTGAAAATATTTGTGAATGGAATGCTGTTATTTTTTCCAGATTTACCTGCCATTGAAATTTTAAGGAGTTCTGTAATTTCAAACACTACTCCTATTACATTTTCTATGTGTAAATAAAACTGCTTAGCATTGTACAGAAACTTTTATTAAAATTGTTTAATGTTTAAAGAGTTTTCTATTGTTTGAGTTTTAAAAAAGACTTTTATGTACAGTGCCCAGTTTTTGTTCATTTTTCAAATCTGATTATATATATTTTATATATACTTATGTATGTATATATAATATATATAGAAATCCAGATATATATGTATAAAGATTTAGAACTTAAATTTTTCTCGTTTTAAGTTTCACATCTATGGTAGATTTTTGAGGTGTCTACTGTAAAGTATTGCTTACAAAAGTATGATTATTTTTAAAGAAATATATATGGTATGTATCTTCAAGACCTAAAATGTCAGACTGGTTTATTGTTAAGTTGCAATTACTGCAATGACAGACCAATAAACAATTGCTGCCAAAATGTAGTTTAATAGTAAAAAACAAATAGTGATTGAACTTAAGATTTTGAAGAGAATGTTATATGGGCTTGACAAATCTTGTACATCACTTAGTAGCATTTTATATGGTAAAAAAGATCCAGGTCAAGGGCTCTATTTTAGAATGCAAATAAATTAAGAGACTTTTTAAATGGTAGGTAGTTCTGAAATTTCATGCTTTCCTGCTTGCATGGCATGATTGGGAGGAGGGTGGTCTGCAAATTCCTTTCATCTCTAGTGAGATATAGCAAGCTATATTAACATTAATATATCACTTGTAGTTAATGATGGTATTTCATTTCATAATAATGGTATCTTGCATTTGGCACATTTTCATTTTATTATTACACTGTTCTTTTTAAGATATTTTTCAGGAAACTTTAGTGAAGAAGCATAAAGAATGCTATAAATGAAGTTCGATATCTAACTAAAGAGAATTGATCCTCTGAAAGCCATGCTGATTGCATTAATCAAGTACTCTTCTGATAGTTTTGGAGTATGTTGTCCTCCTAGAAAGTTTGAAGGTGTATAATAAGCATGGAGACAGTTAATAATTTGGTAAATTCTTAATACCTGTTAGCAGCATCTCTTATTTATAATTTCAAAAGAAAATAATTGCCATTGATTTATGATACTGTATATGATTTAGAGCTGTAAGAGCACACCCTTCAGTACCAACATTTTTAAAAGAACTCTAGGCAAACATTCTTGCAAATAAAAATTACAAGCGAGTTCTCCAGAAACACAGATTATAAGAATGCTGAAGCTACAAGTTCTAATTTATTAACAAGTTCTAATTTATTTTACTGAAACAGTGTCTCATTTTCTATGGCTTTATTAAGATGATTTTGTGCCCAGATAGTATAAGTTGCCTGAACATTTAAGAGTAATTTAGTGGTATTTCAACCCACACATATTTGGAAGATAGATGTCATCAAGAGTAACAGTAGTTCAGGAACTTGTAGTCTTTGAGTAGAGGGTAGGAGATAAGAAAACAGCATTACTCTAAAGTATATCCAAATGAGCAAAATTTTATGTAAACTGCTTTCTTTTTGCCAATTTATTGTCCTTTATAATTTACATTTTTCAGGTTTCAAGAGAAGTCAAATTTTTTTAACTGCTTATATAGTTCAGTCCCATTAAAACACACTCACTATAGGTGCATGAAAAATGAAACAACTTTTATTATAATACAATACATTGTTTCAAGAAAAAAGCTAATTACATAGTGTATGAAAAAGCAGATGTTGATCTAGAAAGTGAGAACTAAACTGCATTCTTTCCTCACTGCCAAGTAAAATAGGAAAACTTACACCATCAGTATAGCAACTCCACTTTCTTAACCTATTTTTAAAAAATTGACTTGTGGATTTAGAAATTTAAGTCGTTTTTCTAAAATAGCAAATTGACAATTAGAACCTTCAAAATAACAGTAACTGTCAATTGAAATTTAAGATCACACAATTTTATAAATTTAACTTGTTTGCGTCTCAAAGCCTAGTTATTAAACTTTTAGGTTGTATATTTTCCTTTAGTCAAATATTTAGCATGAATAAGTTGTGATCCCTGCCATTTATTACTTCCTTACATCTGTGGGAGATTCATGTAAATACATCTGACAAAAGCAAGAAGGGAGAGCAGTGTTGGAGCTTGCATTTCAGTGAGGTTTTACATTGTTACACCTTTCAGAGCAAGAGGTTTTGGGAACTTGAAGGGTTTGGGAACTCTGACTAAGGGGTTGGAAGAGTGTGAAAAAAAAAAAAACAAACCTGGTGGGCAGGAAGCCCCCCATGTTGGAAAGCCTCTTCTATCTTCTACCCTGACAGATGATTTTACTTTATGCGTAATATGAAACAATCTATGGGTTTAAACAGCATTGACTTTGCAGTAGTCTGTTTGCTTTAACACACTCCATCTATCTTCAACATAGCTACCAGAGGGATATATCTAAAGCACAAAAAAATGGTTTAGGTTTGAGTTTGGAAGTGTGAGGATGGAAATACAGATTTGGAAGATAAAGTCCACAGAACCCATTATCTGTCTTCAGGTGAGTGGGCTTCATCTAGCTAGAATAGGAAATAAATGTTTTGGAGGTAGAAAGTGTGAACTGTTGTAGGCCTGGACTTGGAACCATTGAGGTTGTTCTTAGAGCCAGAGGGCAAGTTGCAGTCATCCAGGAACTGTGATGAAGAAGAGATGTGAATCCAATACCTTCTAAACAATATTAACCTAGAGGAGATAGCAAAGGAGATGAAAGTTAAAGGAAACCAGATAGGGGTGATACTAGATGTGTTAGGATTTTAGAAAAATGATAAGCATACTGCAAAGATGTGAGGAAGGAATTCCTTTGGGTTGTCACAGGATGTTTGGTGACATTAGCAAGAGCATCTTCAGTGGAGTGACTGTCACGGATGAGAGGGGTCAGTTTGATCTTTACAGGAGCCTCAGGAAATTATATTGATCTTTGGTGAATAGCAAATGAACCAGTTTTAAGCAATTTGTATCATTTTCCTGTGCTTTGCACAGTAATAGTTTTGTATATAGTGAAGTGAACCATGTTTTGCTTTTGAAAGGGAGATACTTAATTGAAGAGGAGGATGGTGATTTTAGTGTGGTCCAAGGAGATGTATATTGTTCATGGAGTGTTGTGTAAAGCACAGTGCTAAGTACTTAATTATTTAATCCTCACATTGACACTGTGAGTTAAGTGCTGTTTTATCCCCATCTTATAAATAAGTAAATTGAGGGTAAGAGATCGTGATACTTAGCCCAAGGTTCATAGTTACTAAATGTTGAAGCCAAGATTCTGTGTTGATCCAACTCCAGAGCAATGCTATTCTACCTCACATTGTAATCACATTTTAAAGAACCTTTAATTTTTAATATTTAACAAGAAGATTTCAAATTTAATTGCAATTAGGTCAACCAAATCTTTATTGTCTAAACCCAAAATCCCTTTGCAATTGAAAGGGGGCACTAGTGGTAATTAAACTGAACAGACATAAAATGGGACTATCCTGGGCAAACTGGAATGTATGACATGATTATTTTTGCGTGGAGGTACTAGGGTGCAGGCCAGAGGTGTGGTGGGTGAGAGGATTCACCAAAGGCAGAGTGGGGAGCAGAACAGTCAGAGCTACTGAAATACACTGCTAAGGGGAGTGGCAGGCTAGACAGGAGAGGTCTGCTGAATCATGTGGGTTAGCTCCCTGGCAGGGATTGACCTCAACTCAGGTGGTAACGTTAAGGCTTAACCCTTAGGCCACCAAAGGAGGCCCGATTTTTACACTCTAGAACACATAAGAATCATGAATTAGGTTACATTAAGACGCACAATTGTGTTTGAAAAGATGAAGATCAAAGCATTGAATTAGAAAATAGTGGAGAAAAGGGAGATACCTGTTAAGTCACTGTGGTGTCTTCTGAATTGGTACCATCCTAAAATCAAATAACACAAGCTGTGTGGCAAGAAAATGAGTGAATATCCTCTGTAAATATGTTAGTATACACTTCTACACTCATGTTCTTAACTACCATTTACAAATCCAAGATGGGGATCTGATTTAACATTCAAAATTAGATTTTTAAGTCTACTAACCTGAAAAAAAAAAAGTGGAGTCATAATTTTCTCAGGGTTTTAAAACCATTCAGGGCCATGTAGTTTACTTCCAACTGATTGGATATGTATGTCAATACAAATGAACAGAAACGTTCCTGATGAGCATAAGGACTATCCTAAGGTATTTAAATTATAATTGTGTGTGTGTGTGTACTTCAAAATAGATTAAAATAAATGGTTAACATAGCAATGGCTCTAAACCACACATAGTTCCAAAAATGCCCAAATACAACATCTATTATAGTAAGGGGAGAAAGAAGGGAAAGGCAAATACAGTGATTTTGTAAACTAAGCATTCACTTTAAGCTCTCTAGTTTGTTGTATTAATACATTCGGCAGAGTGAAACTAGATGAGAATGTTGTCTTTAGAAAATGATACACATGATTTAAATATCATTATCTTCCATTAAGTGTACTTGGCTGCAAATTTTGAGATGTCTGCTCTTGGAAAGGAATCTGTCTAATGAATGGAAATCAGTACCCAAACCTTTGTACCAAAGATTTGAAAATACAACTGCTATATATGCACAGCCTGGATAGTTTTAAAATACTGAGTAGTCTGCAAATTATCCTCTCATAAGTAATTGTAAGTTGGATAGGGTTATAGACCACAAATTGATTCTTCTGCAAGACTATTTCTATCAGCTCCTCCAGATTAGATTAGTCTACTCAAAGTTTTATGAATAAGACCCCACCGAAGAGCTGTGTGTGAACAGTGGATAGTCTTCTAGTTAACAGTAAAGGCCTTGCCATACTAGCATTCAAAGTTGAACTTCTCCCTCCTTCCCAGTCCTTGTTTTTGTCTTGCTTTTTTTAAAACACCCCCCACCCCTTCCATGAAACTCTTCCATTATTCCTATTAAAGTATCATGACATAGAATATTTAAATTTTTAAAGCCTTGTATTGAAACAACATGCACAAAGTGTACAAATAATGAGTACAATTGGATGAGTTATTACAAAATCAACATCTATGTGACCACTAGCCATATAAATAAATACATTACCAGCATCACGGGAACACTATTCTTCTTCCTATCACTATGTCCTTCACCTCTGGGAAGGTAGTTTATCCTATTTTCTAACACCATAGATTACTTTCATCCTTTTGGAACTTTAAATATTATATGTATCCAACTGCTTCTGGCTTCTTCTAAGAACATTTGTTTTCTCTTTCACTAAAGTAGACACTCATTTTTTAGTACTGCTGAATTGTGACAGTTTCATGACAGTTCACCCCTAAATATTCATGTATTTTGTAAAAATATGGAATGTCTAACAAATGCACTTACACATCTAAGAACAAGAATTTCCAAATCATCTCATACAACTATTTGATATTTTTGTTTTATTATGTATTTTTGTAATTTAATTTTCAATTTCTTTGCTAGTTTATAGAAGTATGTTGATTTTTATTTTGTTTTTTTTTTTTTTTTTTGCATAAAGGAACTCGGGTATAGGCCAGAGGTATGGGGATGAGAGGATTCACCAGAGACAGAGTGGGGGGCAGAACAGATGGATTTACTGAAATACACTGCTAACGGGAGCAGCAGGTTAGCTAGATAGGTATGTTGCATCATGTGGGTCAGCTCCCTGGCTGGGGATCGAACTCAGGCAATAGTGAGAGCACTGAGACTTAACCCCTAGGCCACCAGAGATGCCCTACATTGATTTTTAAATACCAATTCTTAAATTGATTTTTAAACCTTGTGTCTTACAACCTACTAAACTCATTTATTAGTTTTAGTAGTTTTTCTGTAGATTTTCTGTAGTAAGCAGAAAACCCTAAATCTTTTGGACTAACTGCATAAATAGTTATCATCTGTCTCCTTCCTAAACTGGGTGCCTTTCATTCTTGCCCTTCTGCTCTGACTAGAAGAATGTCTGGTCCGATGTTGAATTAAAGTAGTGAAAACAGACATCTTGACTCTCCCCAGGAAAAAGAAAATAATAGTAATAAAGTTTTTCACAGGTGCCCTTTATCAGATTAAGGACATACCTTCTATTGCTAGTTTGCTCTAAGTTTTTTTTAAAATAAGAAATGTATGTTGAATTTTATAAAATCATTTTCTACATTAAGGAGATTATATAATTTTTTAATATAGTAAAATATAGTAATCCTTAAGTGTTAAACCAATCTTATACTCAGGATAAAATACACTTGCTCATGATACTTTATGTTATTGCTAAAATTTTGTTGAGAGATTTTGCATTTATGTTTATGAGAAATGTTGGTCAATAGTTTTATTTAGTGATGTTTTTATCTGTTTTTGTTATCAGAGGAATATTGTTATCAGAGTAATATTGTTCTCAGAGAGTGATTTGAGAAGTGTTCTCTCTGTTTAGTTTTCCTGAAGAGCTTGTGTAGAATTCCTGTTAAACATTTCTAGATAGAATTGATCAGTACAGCCATCTGGGCCTGAAATTTTCTTTGTGGAAAAGTTTTGAACTATGAGAGCATTTTTTAAAATATATATACAGTTTGCTCAGGTTATCTGTTTATTATGGAGTGAACTTTGGGTAGTTCATGTCTTTCAATTAATTTATTCTTTTAATATCTGTGGAATTGGTAGTCCTGTTATCATTCCTGTGATAGTATTTTGTGTCTTTTTCTCTGATCAGGCTGACAGATTTTCCTTATCTTTGCAAAGAACTAACTTGATTTTATTGACTTTTGTTTTCTTTGTCATTGCTTTTCTCCCTCATATTTGTTATTTTCCTTCCTCTGCTAGCTTAAGGTTTCTTTAGATGCTTTTATTCTAGTTTTTTAAGGTCAAAGCTGAGGTGATTGATTTTAAATATTTAGATTTAGATATTTTCTAGTAGAGTTACTCATTCCTATAAATATCCATCTAATTAATGCTTTAATGTCCTCCAAGAACTGCCACAGACTTGATGATTCACTAGAAATAGTCACAGGCCTCAAAAGTTGTTTTATATTTGGTTACAGTTTATTAATAAACAGTTTATTACAGAGAAATATATACATAACAGTTGTAATAAACAGCTAGTTTATTACAGAGAAATATATAAATTAAAATTACTTAAGGAAAAAGGTACATGGGGAAATCAGGTTTACGTTTTCAGATATCTCCTCCTCCACCAGTGGAAATGGCTGGAATGCATTTAGTTTCTCCAGCAACAAAGTATGACAACGTGTAAAGTGTTATCAACCAGGGAAGCACCACAATTTTTACTGGGGCGGGTGTGTGTGTGTGTGTCAATCACATAGATATGAAGTATGTGCATGACTAACCTCAGCTACTCAGACTCCAGACCTCCAGAGTAAATGCAGGTATCTTTATTATAAATCACATTAGCAGCATAAACTGTGGTCATACTGGTACAGCATGGTATAAGACCTTAGATGTATAAAAATGCTCTTACCACATAGAACATCTCAAGAGCTAAGTATTTAGTTCCGATGAACTGGACTAGAGTTTTTCCTGAGAATGCAGGATTTGAGCAACTCAGGTCTACTTAGTTAATCTTAACTACACAGCTGCCTTCCACAAACGTGGATATAATATATGTTCCTCTTCATTTCAAAATACTTTTAGTTTCCCCTTTGATTTCTTCTTTCACACATGGACTGTTTGAAAGTGTGTTACTTCCAATTTTGTAGAGCTTTTGAAGATATTTTTCTTGTTGGTTTCTAATTTAAATCTATTGTCAGAAAATATAATCATGTATGTCTTAAATCCTGATAAATTTATTGAAACTTTTTAATGACCTAGAATATGGCCCTTACTAAATGTTTCCTGTGTGCTTGAAAAGAATGTGTATTCTTATGTTAGATGGAATTTTCTATGACGGGGCAAGTTGGTTGTTAGTGCTATTCAAGTCTGTTTCTCCACTGATGTTCTCTTTGTTCTATCAGTTACTAAGAGAAAGCTATTGATATTTACAACCAAAATTGTTGGTTTGTCTATTTTTTTGCACTTTTTTCATATTTTACTTCATGTATTTTGAAGCTTTCTTATTAGGTACAAAAGCATTCAAGACTGTTGTGTTCTCTTGATGAATTGATCCCTTTATCTTTATGAGATGACCTTTATTACTGGTAATATTCTTTGCTTAAAAATCATCTTGATGTTAATATAGACATTTCAGTTTTGTTTAGAGTTAGCATGCTGTATTTTTTTATGCTTTAACTTTTAACCTTTAAGATTTAAGTAATCTTATTTAAGTAAACTTTGGATGTCTTTAAATAAAAGTTTTTTTAATGCAGCATACAATTTAATTTTGCCTTTTTATCCAATTTGATAATCTCTGTCATTTAATTGGAGGGTGTATTACTTTTACATTGCTGCTGTAACAAATTACCACAAACTTCATTGCTTAAAGCAAGAGGAGCTTATTATCTTATAGTTCTATAGATCAGGAAGCTAGTCAGTAGACTAAATTAAGATATCAGCAAACTGCTTTTCTTTATGGAGAAAAATCCCTTTAGTGCTCCTTTTGGTTGCTGACAAAATTCAGTTCCTTTAGTTGTAGGACTGGGGTTCCAATTTTCCTGGTGGCTATGGATGGAAAGCCACTTTCAGAAGCTGCTTCATTCTTTGCCTCATGAACCCCTTCCCTCCATCTTCAAAGCCAGCAACGGCAAGTTGAGTCCTTCTTATGTTGCATTCTCTTCCATGTCACATTTTGCTTCCTTCTTCTTCTGCATGATAGCACATAACTTTATCACTGACAACTTTGACCTTGATCATTTGGTTAAGGTGGTATTCACATTTTTTTTTCTACTTTACACTTAACTGTTTTTCCTTTCTATAGTCTTTCCAGGCAACTCACTAACACCAAACTACAGTAAAGAAGAGGGAATTAAGTTCCCCCTCCAAGAGGATGTAGTATCTATGTGTATATTACTTGGAATTATTCTGTAAGGAATATTTGTCTCTTGTGTTTAGTCAATCATTTATATTAGTACTGATTCATGCATAGTTATCTTAGTTTTATTTATAATGAAATACAATTATTATTTTTTATTCTAATTGTTCCAGTATTGGCCATTAGGAGTTCATTCACTTTGCCTCTTGCATTATTTGTAGGACTTCCTAATTTGTTGACACCACAAAAATGCTCTAGACTCATACTGTATTTTCTCTGCCTTAGATGTAGTCATTTCTCTTGGGAGCCCTGGTTTCTATTATTGAATAATAGTATTAGAAACCAAGATCTAGATGATAGGTGTGCTCACTGCTGCGGAAATGTCACTGCTTCTAAGCCCACTAAAGGACAGAATTAGGAAATGTATGTGTACTAGTGTGTGTGCACATATAAACATAATTCTGTTTCTATCTGCATATAAATTAAACATGAGTTCATTCACATAAAAAAGGCACAAGGAAATATTTGCAACAAATTAAAAATCATGACTTGCCTTCCCAATATTCCATAATAGTTTCAACTATAACAAAATTAAACAATATAATTATGTACATATATAAACATGGGTGCATACTGTTATCTATGACTTGAATCCAGCACTACAGTTGCTCAGTCTAGCCTTTTGTAACTGCCTCTTTATTTGTAACTACTTATTCTGGTACCATGGCTTCTATTAACTACAATTTATTTACTTATTTTTTCAGTCCTAGAATACACGTAGTTTCAGAAAGATTATCCTGTAGCCATGTGAGGGGAAAAAAAACTTTGCAAACTAGAGTACAGTATTTTTGTATAGTTCTTTTTCTCTTTAGTTTTGAATGTAACTAAGTACCAACCACTCTCCAAAGTTTATTGTGGTCAGTTCCTTTTATCCCCAGTCAACCCACTGAGGTTACATCACATATTTGTAATACACTTAGATTCATTGTCACAGTCTGAATGCCTTCCATCCTGGGTTCCCTTGACACCTTTATTAACTTAAAAAAATCATTTACAGTAACATTCATTTTGTATTGATAGTCATGTATCCTCAACTCCAACAGTTTAATCATCCTAAAATTTCCCTTTATGCCCTTTCCTGCTCTCTCCACTCCTCACTCTCTTATCCACCCCCAATCCAACCCAGGACCATTTACAAGGGATAGTTTCCAAGTTTGCAGAAACCAAAAATGACCCATTAAAACTGCTGAGGTACAACAGAAGAATGTGATTCTTCTTCCTGGCTGCCCTCTAGAAGGTGAGAAGCCTGTGACAGTACTCAGAATGAACAGAAAAGAAGATCCATCCTTCAGTTAGACCTTTATCTTTCTCATGTACTGTATAGTCTATTTGTTCAAATAGCGAATTGTTGGGATCATATATCTTCCTTCTGGCAAATGAGAAAGTGGGAAAATCTGCTCATTTAGTCTGGTGGGGAAGAAATCTCTTAATATTAAGAACATGACCACATGACCTAATCTTTAAGCAATCCTGTTAGAGACTTAGCAAGGCCTACATGTTAGACTAGAGACCTTGCAATTGGCAATGAAGTACTTGTAGCATTTTTTTATATGATACTGAATTCAACTGGAAATCTTTCATTTGGCTTTTTGTATCTCTAGTTATTAATGAGATTGGTTTAGAGTTTTCTTTTTTAATTGAGGTGTAGTTAACATTAGTTTCAGGTGTGCAACATAATTATTCAATATTTGTACATATTGCAAAATAATCACTACTCTAAGTCTAGTTAACATATGCCACATATATGGTCTACATTTTGTGTGTGTGTGATGAGAACTTTTAAGATCTACTCTCTTAGCAACTTTTAAATATGCAACACAGTATTTTCAACTATAGTCACTATGCTACACATTGCATTCGCATGACTTTATAACTGGAATTTTGTACCTTTGAACCACCTTCACCTAATTTTTCCCACCACCCACCTCCTACCTGGGATGGCCACCAATCTGTTCTCTGTAACTATGAACTTGTTTTTGTTATGCTATGTTAGGGCAGGTTTCGGTATAGATATTTTTCTCCTTTTGACATTGAATTTAGAATTCGGTAAAGATGACAAACAGTGTATGGGTAGCATAGAACTGGACTTGACAGCTGGGGATATGGGAGGGTGTGAGCTTCATAGGAGTCCTAGCAGGGAGAACTTGAGAGAACTATCAGGGAGATAGTCCTTGGGTAGACTGGTCAAACTGTGGGAAACAGAATGGGAGAACCCTGAGGAGGGGATAAGAATGAGGTGACGACTGGAAAAAGCTAAGGCCACCACGGCATGGATCTCAAAGTGAGGAAGAGGGAGTGGCACTAGATTCCCTCATGCCGTGGATCTTCTTTTCCCTTGGTTTGATTGTCTGGGATTCTGAGGCACCATCAGAAGATTTAAAGGTGGACTGTGTCCTCTCCATGCCTGAGTCTAGGGAGATGTGACAAGACTGACAAGACCTGGGAGGAGGGAGGTTTTTCTCTTGGAGTCTCAGTACTGGTAACTTTCCTGTTGTTATGTGTAGTTCATGAGGGGTGAGACCACTATGTTGGGTCCTGCTGTCCCTGTACTTTAGTGACTGCATTTTAACCCCGAGTAGAACTTATTTATCCAAGGGGGAAGGTCCCAGGAATTAGAGAAAAATATCAATCAGAATGATGATAACACATGTCCAATAAAACTTGTTTAAGGTTTCCCACTTGAGTGAAAAATTATGAACCTGGGAAGAATGATGTGTAGTGCAAAATGTTTTGTGAGTCAGTGTGACTTCCTCACTGCTCAATTCAGTAGCTGATTAGAAAACAAGACTGGTTATTATTGGGACAAAAAGTGATGGCTTTCAAACTCAAGTGGAAAAATTTGTTCAAAGCAGACAGCAAAAACACAAACATGGAAGCCACAAGGAACTTCTGAATTGCGATGGATATATGTGCAAGTTTCTACCAGAGAATAGAACTGCTGTGTGTTTTCACCTTTACCAGAATATTCCAAACCATTTTCCAAAGAGATGGTACCAATTTGCATGCCCATCAGCAATTATGAGTTACTTTAGCTGCCCTCAAATTTAGTATTATCAGACTTTTATATATTTTCCAAATTTGATATCTGTATAGTAATATAATATCATGGTAATTCATTTATTTGCATTCCCTCTTTAACAAAGAGGTTGAATAGATTTTCATGTTTACTGACTACTCAGATTTCCTCATTTTTGAAAAGGCTATTTAAGTATTTTGCCCATTTTTATATTGTTACTTCTGAGGCATTCTTAGCCTCTTGATTCAATTTAAGTTTTTTACTTTTGATAACAGACCAACCAAAACTGAGGGACATTCTACAAAATAACCAGCCTTCCTCTTCAAATATGTCTAGGTGGTGAAACACACACACACACTTGCATGTGCATGTGCGTGCACACACTATAAAACTGTTCCAAAATAAAGGAAGGTAGAGATATGACAATTTTATGCAACATATGATCCTGAATTGAATCCTGGAAAGGAAAAGAATTTTCTGTGAAGGACATGATTGAGGAAATGGGCAAAATATGAATAATGACTATAGTCAAAAAGTTAAAAAAGACAACAGACCTAAAATGGAGTCATTTAATGCTAAACACACGTGCCCTTGATCCCCCAGTTTTCACTATCACTTTCTGCCCTAATCTCTGTACTATTCCTACAGAACTTTTGATTGACTGTCCAGGAAAAGTACCTGCAATTTTTTGTTAGCTCTTAAAAGGGCCTTCACCCAGTCATTATCTAGCTGTGAAGGGGGAAAAGGTAATCTGGGATCAAATTGCTTCTTAGACCTTCTAATATTTATTTTTATCTCACATGCTCCTTCCCTGCACTTCCTTAGGGAACTAGAACATCAATTCCTCAACCCCTTGAGAGATTTTGTGATATAAATTGAATCAGTTCTGAGGATTGTTTGCTGCCAGCTTAGAATTCAGTTCTTTTGATCCTGCTAACTTATTTACTTTCTAGCTTTCAAACGTTAGTTCTTATTTTCTTCTCCCATTTTCCTGTTTGGTAGTTTATGCTTATTACTACTCTCATTAGGCATTACAATGTTTGATTTGTGATTTTTAGTACTCAGTCTGTGCGTAAATCTCTCTGCATTCTTGATTACTTCCTTTGAATAGTATCTCAGAAGTGTAGTAATTGGGCAGAGGGTACAATCCTTTTGGAGGTTCTTGATGAACTTTGCGAAGTTGCTACTCAGTAAGATTATATTCTCACCAAGTTTCTGTGACTTGACTATTTTTTTTTTAAGTTTTACCCACCTTGTGTAGGATCACTTAAAAATTGCATTATGTTGACAAAGGGAATATTAATTCACTTATGGTATACTTCCCCCTAAAGAAAATCTTTCAGAAACAAGTTCCACATATAGGCATGAAACTGAAAGGTGGATTCAGCTAAATAGTGGGGAACACGGGTGTGTGAAGGAGGGTTACAACTTGTGCAGACCACCTTCTCTACACAGCAGTGTTTGTAGAAGGGAAGGAATCAGAAGTAAGTGTATGAGCCCAGGTCTCTACTGCCTTCCAGTATGTTATGCTCTTGTATGGACACACTCAGTTGGGCAAATTGAAAAAAAGAGAAAGAGGGCCTCCCCGGTGGCGCAGTGGGTTAAGCAACACACTATGAAGCAAACCGCAGCCACTGCAGCACGAGTTCGATCCCTGCTGCCGGCCAGG
>JAGFMF010012069.1:1596016-1674698 GCA_019455555.1 Galemys pyrenaicus | reverse complement strand
CCTTCCAGTTCCATCCATGTTCCTATGAATGCGTCTAGTTTTTCTTTTTTGATTGCTGAGTAGTATTCCATCATGTATATGTACCACAGCTTCCCAATCTACTCATCTGTTTTCGGGCATTTAGGTTGTTTCCAGGTCTTACCTGTTGTAAAGAGTGCTGCTATAAACAGAGGGGTGCAGGTATTCTTTTGAATCAGTGTACTTGTGTCTTTTGGGTCTATTCCTAGGAGTGGGATTGCTGGATCCTATGGAAGTTCCATTCCTAGTAGATTGAGGAACCGCCATACTGCTTTCCATAATGGTTGGACCAGCTTGCATTCCCACCAGCAGTGTAAGAGAGTTCCTTTTTCTCCACATCCCCGCCAGCATTTGTTGTGCTACTTTTTTTGATATGTGCCGTTCTCACTGGGGTGAGGTGGTATCTCATAGTGGTTTTGATTTGCATTTCTCTGATGACAAGAGCAGTTGAGCATTTTTTCATGTGCCTCTTGGCCATTTGCATTTCCTCGTTGGAGAATTGCCTTCTGGGCTACCACTTTATTTCAAGGACCAGATAAGGCCTGGTATGTCTGGGAGGCCTACAAATTCTCTCTCTCTCTCTGTCTTTCTCTCTCATGCACACACATATCTCACGTACACACACACGCACGCACACACACACACTCAAAACAGGGAGGAAGGGATGGTTCCAATTAGTCTGAGAATCTGAAAGAGTGATGGGAGCAAGTATGCATAATTAAATGAGCTCCCTCCCCACCCAAAGAGAGAAAATCTTCAAAGCCCTACTATTTCACAGCCTAAGTGCAGCTCTCTCTCCTTCCTGAGACTGCTCACTGCTTCTCAAGGTATTCTGTACACTTGCTTTCTAATAACTTTGTTGCTGGCTTTATTCTGGTGCTTTGTCAAATTCATTTTGCAAGGACCCTCTGATGTTGCGGTGCCCAACAGACTGGCAAGGAGGTAGGAGACAAACTCAGATATACCTTCCCATTTAAGAAAGCATATGAGATTTTGGGAACCAGGACTGAGAACAAAAGAGTTAAATTTTACTGGCTAAAAAGTGGGTTGGGGACAAAGAAATGTGAAGTTGGCTAAAGTTCATTGTCTAGTCACAAGTAAGTTCATACATTAAAGATAATGAAGCTTTCATTGCATAACTGAAATCTGGAATTTCTGTTGATGCTCCTCTCCTCCTCTGGGTAGCACTTCTTCTCTGAGTTCTCAGTTTCCAGCTGGCCTTGGTGCTCAGCTCAAGGTTGTTGATAAGCCTCCAGCCTTTGTTGTGTTGCCAAAGGAAGTTTCATAAAATAGATTTTTTTTTTTACTTTTTTATACTTCAGGGTCTGAGATCAATATAACCATTTAGCCTTGGTTTCAGAATCATGGCCTAGAAAAGATAAAATCCTTACTCAGCTTGGGCTTCCATAACAAAAAAAATACCAATCGAATGGGTGGTTTAAACAATAGCAATTTATTGCCCCAAAATCTGGAGTGGGGAAGTTTGAGATCAAGACACCAGGATGGTTGGGGTCTGCAGAGAAGTCAATTCCCAGCTTGCGGCAGAGGGCCGCCTTTCACCAGGTCCTCATATGACAATGAGAGGGAGCACACTCTAGTATCTCTTCTTATACCTCCTGTCCTAAGGGTACTATTACCCTTGTGACCTAATCTAAGCCAAATCGCCTCTCAAAGCCGCCATTTCCAAATACTGTCATACTAGGGGGTAGGACTTCCTTTAGAATAATTAACTGCTTTTATCACATCAAGGGGCAGGTGAGGGAGGTCTACCAGATTCCTGCATTGTAAATGTAATATGTAACTGGAGAGGAAATGTTTTAAGAATATGCAAATATCCTACATTCATCAAACTTCCACCCACTCATTTTAGCATCCGTTGATGATTCTTATCTGAATCAGTTATGATGATGATGGTTGTCAAATGATGATTTTTAAATTCCATTATTCCCTCTGCATTTATTAGTTGGGCTTCTTTTTTTTTTTTAAAGAAAGCTTTTATTTCCCCCTACATATTTATTAACTCAATTGTATACATATGGATTATAGATTTTTACTTTATTCAATTAAAATGAATTATAATTATAATTTATTTTGATTCCCCAAATGGTCTTAGATTTGACCACTGGGAAAATTCCCAAGAAGTAGTGCAAAATGTCAGACTAAAAGTGAGAGAACCAGGGCCTCCCTGGTGACGCAAGGGGTTAGGTACCACACTATGAAGCATCCGCAGCCAGTGCAGCCTGAGTTCGATTCCCATCCAGGGAGGTGACCCACATGGCGCAGCAGACCTCTCCTGTCTTGCCCTCTACTCCCCTCAGCAGTGCATTTCAGATCTGCTTGTTCTGCTCCTCACTCTTTCTCCAGTGAATCCTCTCATTCCCCGCACCTCTGGCCTACACCCCAGCTCTTGTGTGCATAAATAAATAAAATAAATCTTAAAAAAGTGGGAGAACTAAATTTAATTAGTAATTAGTCCAGGAGGTCCAATATTCAAATAACAGGAGTGCCAGGAAACTATATCCATATAGATGGCATACAAAGATGCATGCCTAAAAACAGACACAACACAGTAACATAGGTGTACATACAAGGACATGTAGACACACAGACACATACACCCAAACACAGACTTGGAGACACACACATACCACCACATATGTAAACATACAAACAGATACACAACAGAAACAAACCAGACATATAGTCACACACACAGAGGAGGGAATCATCAACAAGAAAATTAAATTTCCTGGAATTAGAGGGCACTCGTGCTTACAGTGGAAGGACTTTTGAAATGCATGTTACATGGGTCAATGTTCAGAACCTTAGAACAAAGGAAAGACCTGTAAATTTTCAGAGGCTGGGGGCGCGGGGTGGGGTGAAGCAGATAGTGACATACAAAAGATCAGGAGTCAGAGTCACAACAACTTTGTACTTCTCAACATTAGAAACAACAACTTAAGAACAACTTAAGAATTAGAAACAACAACATCAGAAGACAACAACTTAAAAAATTCTGAAGGAAAATTATTTCCTACCTTCAATTCTCTATGGAAACAATCAACAAGTCCTATATAAGCTTTCAATTTCATACACCCAAATTCTCAGCAGTTTTCAATTTTAAGTTTCCTATCATAGAAAGTCATTGGAAGATGTGTTTTATTTAGCAAAAGGGGTCAGTAGACTAAGATAAAGGAGACCCGAGTTGTAGGAAATAAGGTATCCAGCTTGAGGGAAAGGGAAAATGAAACCCTAGATGATAGCAAAGGGTGGCCCGTTGAAATAGCCGTGAAACTCATAGTGTCCATAGGGGAGCATGTCAGAAGTTTCCAAGAGCATTTCCTTCAGGAAGATACAACTCTTACAAATTTAATGCATCTGACTCTTTTGGTACATTCAGATCATTGGTGAAGAATTTGGATTTGAACTAATAATAAATACATAGAAATCTAAGCAAAGGAATTAACAACACAATTAAGAACTTCTGAAAAAGGCCTCCCTGGTGGCGCAGTGGGTTAAGCAATGTACTATGAAGCAGACCACAGCCACTGCAGCATGAGTTCGATCCCTGCTGCCAGCCACGGGGGTGACCCACATGGCGCAGCAGACCTCTCCTGTTGCGCCCGCTGTTCCCCTCAGCAGTGTGTTTCAGTCAGTCTGCCTATTCTGCTCCCCACTCTGTCTCTGGTGAATCCTCTCACCCCCGCCTCTGGCCTGTACCCCAGTTCTTGTTTGCATAAATAAAATAAATCTTTGAAAAAAAAAAAAGAACTTCTGAAAAAATAAAAAGTTACAGAGGAAACACACAGACACATGCATTGTGTCTGTGAATGGTGCTGACTAGCCATAGTAATCTAAACACTAAATATTGATTTGACAGAATGATAATTTATAGCTATACTGGAAATTTGAGGAGAATATGCATGGGAGGAGGGGTCCTAGGAGAAGAAAAATAGAGCAAGACATATCGTCATTGTCCATCGTGGAGATGCAATAGATAATGCCTTCAATAGAAAAATCAAGATAGCTCCATTCAGACCTGTTAGAGAAGTGTGAGTAAATAGGCAAAAAGCCAAAAACAAAGAAACAAAAAACTAGCTGAGAGATGTTATTGCTCATGTGGCAAGGCAAATAGAATGGAAGAGTTGGGGGCAACTGGGTTTTGTAACAAAACCTTCAGTGCTATAAAATGGTGTGTGTGTACACACACACACATGCACACACACATATATGTATGTATGTATATATATATATAACTATGACAAGAGAGTTTTTGAAAAAACAACAGTAATTTTAAATAAAAGAAACAAGATTTGTGCATTGAAATTACATTCACACCATTATTTAAGATAGCAGAGAATGGATTATATTTAAATTCCCAAGAGTGGAGGAATGGCAAAGTAAATTGGGTTACACCCACACAATTTTATATGCAACTAAATTAAAATAATATTTACGGAGAAGTTATAATGTCATGAGAAAACGCCTATGATCCAATGTTAAGTGAAACTAATAAGTTATAAAATATTCTATAAGTGCTGAGTTTTATGTTTTTTAATAAATAAAATTTTGGAAGTTTGGAAATAAAAAATGGAAGTGGAGATACTAAAATATTAAGAAGTTGAATTTATATGATAATTAGGCTTTGGAATCTTTAAAATCATTTCTATTTTCCTGTATTTGACAAATACTGTTTGAGAACTTTAAAAAAACACTCTGAAATGGCCATCTTATCAAAAGCAATATACAGGTCCAAAACAATCCCTATCTAAATTACAATGACATTTTTTAAGGAAATAGAACAGATAGTACCAAAATTTGTATGGATCCACAAAAGATCCCAAATATTCAAAGAAATCCTGAGAAAAAGGAATGGAGGCATCATGTACCCTGACTTCAAATTATACTACAAAGGTACAGAAATCAAAACCATATGGTTTTGGAATAAAAATAGAAGGCAGATAAACAGAATAGAATTGCAAACCTAGAAATAACTGTGGACAGTTAATTTACAACAAAGGAACCAAGAATATGCAATGGAGAAAGGAAAATCTCTTCAACAAATGGTGCTGGGAAAACTGAATAACCATGTGCAAAAGAATGAAACTAACCCAGTGGGAACAGAAGTAAGCAGGAAATAAGAGATCTTTGGGCACTGGAAATGTTTCAGAAATCAGATGTCAACAAAACAAAGTTGTTAGCTATGAAGATGCCTTGTGATCAGAAAAACTCAACTTATTGAAGTCTGTAGCCCCTTGGTAGTATGTTACAACTGCTGGGATGAAAAACAGCTATAAAATGTGAAGATGTAAATATATGACCAGGTACAGCTTGACCCAATATGTCTAGAAAGATATTCATTAGGATAAAAAGAAACTAAATTAATTTTTTAATGTTTGTTGAAATAATTTTTACTTTTAAATCCAATTTTTCAATAATTAAGGGACTGTTAGAATTTTTAATTTTATATCTGTTTTGAAAAGTTGTGTTTTTATAAGAACGTGTTCATTCTATTTAAACTTTCAAATAGTTTATCAGAAAGTTTTTCAAAATATCCTCTCTTTTTCCCCCTTGTCTGTGGTTCTGAAATGGATGTTCTCTTTTTCATTCCCAACATTGCATATTTATACTTTCTTTAAAATTAGGGCATTCTCAATTTTATTAGTCTTTTCAATAAACCAAACTGGGCTTTGCTGATACCTTCTATTTTGTTTGGATTCTCTTTCATTGATTTCTGCTCTTTACTACCCAGTTTTCTCTTCTACTTTATAAGGTATATTTTTTGTTGTTCTTGATGGTGATGTTTACCTAAGTTTTGGAGATAGATGCTGAATCTTCATATGCTTCTAACAGTATAAATTTCCTTCTAAACATATGTTTAACTACCTTCTACAAGTTTTGACTAAAATATTTTTATCATTCAGTTAAAAAATGTTTAGTAGTCTTGGCTCTCAATACTTCTCACACATAAATTAGATCTGGCCACAAAGTTAATGAATTTCTTAAAGTATATGCTCTTCCATTCCTTATCTTCGATCAAGAATGTTAGAAAATAACCAGATGCCTGCATTATATAATAATAATTAATGCACTGTTTTCTCAGGTAGCCTATTTTGCATAAATCTTTATAAATGGAAGCCTGAACTCTAGAAAGAGGATGCAGTTTACCAGAATTTTCTGGTGGTCATTACATGGGTTTAAATCCTCTGAAAGACTATGAAATAAGCTCCATCACTAACCTTCTCACTTGAACTTACACAGGGGTGATTATTACAGTCATCACCATGTGTGCTGGGCTTCCCCCGCCCCCCCTCAGTTTTTTTCCTTCCTTATGGGATGATATCCTATATACAGCATATCATGCCAGTTCATAGAGATCTTTTTTTTTCTTTCTTTTCTTTTTCTTTTTTGTTCATAGAGATCGTTCTTATTCTTTTGTAGAGCTGCATAGTATTCCATTGTGTTTGGATGTACAACAATTTATTCAAACATTCTCCCAGGTATGAGTATTTCGATTGTTCCCAGCATTTGTAATTAAAAACAATACTGCAATGAATAACTTTGATGCACAGACTTTTTTAAGAGGAACTGGTACAGGATCTGAAGGTAGATGTGTGAATTCCAGAGCTGCTGTTCCCTCTCTGAGCCACCATGTTCCCTCTATAGTCATAGCCCATCTGCTATTCATGATTAACCCCCAAGCCTGGATAGCATGAGGTAAGGTAAACAGCCCCAGTTAGACTATCCTAGAGACCTGGGACCACCTGGTGGCTCCTCTGGCCTGAAGTAGAGCTTTGGGGTAGACATCAGTAGTATCTCCCAAGAGTCTATAGGACTCACCTTGGCTGAGCAAGGAGCCCTTTCTGCCAGGAGACTCTGTTCTTTTTGTATATTTGCCTTCAAGTATAGAACACCCATATGCACTATCTTCCTGAAAGACTTTGTATTATTTAAATATGATAATAACTTTACAAGCATGAATTTTTTCTTCCCTACTTTATGAATGAGGAAAGAGAGGCTCAGAGAAGTAACCAAGATTGTACAGTAACCAGCAGCCATGATTTGAAACCTCATATGGCTGACTCCAGATCTCTAGTTCTTCCCAAAAAAGAACACAAGCCCAACAAAGTATTCAACTTTAGAGGCTAATATAATCATAGGTTCAGTCTCATAGAATCATTTATAAGCAGAAGTCAGACACTACAAGGGATGACTAGAAAATCAGGAAACATAAAAACTGTTATTTTCAGCAAATCACTTAAACCAGCTTCCTCATATGAATAGTAGGACTTAAGTGTAGTTCTATTATTATGCCCACCAAATAGCTTCCATTGGTGGAGTCTTCTAGGTCAGTTCCTTTGCCTGGCATTGCTAAATATTCTTTATATCACCCCCAGTCCCATACCTACTCCCCTTGGTTCAATGAGACCTCAATAAACCATAAGAACACTATGCCAAGGTTCATGAGATTTAGAATTCTTAGGCACCCAAGGTCAACTTGGTCTATGCCATTGCACAGGGTCTCTGCTTAGTTTAATACTTTGTTGCCCCTGTCTTGCAATTGTTAATAACAGGAGGCTCCACATTTTCATTTTGTACTGGATCCCACAAATTATGTAATGACTTCTGCAGGCAAAAATGACAGTCTGGAGAGACTAAGAAAAATACTCTACCACTCCGATCAGATTGCACAGGATTGAGAATATACCACAATGATTTTGTTCTGCTTGAAGTCACTTGAGTGTTGACTCACCTGCCTCCTGGCTATTGAGGGAAAAGAGCTGATCTTGAGGAAGTGTCTCTGGTCTGTACACGGTCAGCAAAGTGTCTCAGACCATTCAGGCTGCTCCAACAAGATACCATTATACCCAGTGACTTACAAACAAAAGACATTTATTTTTCACAGCTCTGGTGTGTGGGAAGCCCAAATCAGGGCACCATCAGATTCGGAGTCTGGTGATTTCAGTTCATAGCCGGCTATTTCTCATTGTGTCCTCTTGTGGTATATGAAGGGAGGGAGTTCTGGAGTCCTGAGGGGTCTTTTCTTTAAAAGTCTAATCCCATCCATAAAGGTTCCATCCTCATGACTTTATCACCTCCCAAGTGCTCTACCTCATAGTACAACCACCTTGAGTGTTAGGATTTCAACATACGGGTTTTTAAGAGACACAAGTATTCAATCTATAGCACATGGTACATGAAAAACACTGTGCATAAAGGGCTGAAGAACAGTCACTAGTCAAAGCAAGAATATTTTCCGAGCACTGGTTCTGTGCCCAGTCCTGTGCTAGTTCCTACAGGGAACAAGAAGGACCACCCTCAGGGACCTCCCAGCTGGAAGAGATGTTGAGGCACATATCTATGTGGGTAACTTTGGGATGAACTTCAAACGGGCACAGACCAGTAATTCAGTGGTGCAGTGATGGGATTCAGAGGGGCTCGCTGGAGGCTGGACTGTCAAGAAGAGCTCTATGTCAGGGTTGAACTTAGGATGAAAACTGATACACAGAACTTAGTAAGTAGAAGACTGGAACCATCCAGATCTCAGCCCTAAGTATGGATGCTTATTCTCCCTCCTGTTGGGTCTTGCTCTTGACATTGCAGTAGAGTTGGGGAGTATTGTAGTTTGGGTTCCCTAGAAGGGGACAGTTAAGATGGAGCTGTGAGTGTGTATTAGTTTCCTGTGGCTGCTATAACAAATTTTATTACAAAGTGGGTGACTTTATTCTCTCATGGTTCTCCAGGTCAGAAGTCTAAGAATGAGTTTCTCTGGGTTGAAATCAAGGCGATGGGAAGAGTACTCAACCCTTGTCTTCCTGAATAGGCCAGAACGCAACTGCCTCAAAAGATTTTTAGGAAGCTTTAAGCTTGCCCTTCCAGAAGCTTGGCCTCTCATCTTTGTTGTCATGGTTGCCCTGTAGATAGTGCCTGGAATAGTCAAAAGGAAAACCCCAAAGACAAGCTAGTACACTACAACATGGGCTTTTCTGGTCTATCTTTAAATGTGAGTGAAATGACCAGAATTGAGTAGTACAGGGTGAGTCAGAGGCTAGCAGATAGTTTTGGACCTATTTCAGCAAGTCACTCTTCCTCTTGGGCCTCAGTGTCCTTATCTGCTGAGTGAGGCCTGTTAGGCCAGGCATTATGACCTTTATGGTGGTGATTCAGAGGTAGAAAACAGGACACCAACTGAGAGATCCCTGATGGTAGAAGCCTGGCAAGAAGTCTGGGTAACAAGGTCCTCACTAATGTTTGAGGGGTCAAAGCAAGAATGAAACATGGAAGACCAAATACCACCTGACTAAATATTTTAAAAGAGCAAACTATTGAATAAAATATGTACTATTTGGTGACCACGAGAAACACTTATAATGTCCTGTAAGGCCAAGTTTGTAGGAAAATTCTCAGGCCCTTTACAGAATCCAGCACTGGAGCCCGCAGTGTGGACAGAGCTGGCACAGGTTGCTGGCTGCAGTTCTGATGAGAATGTTCTCTCAGTTCCTAACAAACCTCCTGCTCTCGGCACCCTGTGCTGTGCTTGCTTTGAAATCAGTCTTTGCTGTTGGACCATGGGTTGTTACCTGGCAGTGAACGAGTGACGTAAGGGCTATCCATTCTTGTGAGACATGGGGCTCCACTGAAGGCTGGCTTTGCGACTACACCCTGACTGCTTGGCCCCACCTTCCTTTGTTTAGGGAAGGAAACCAGCCTAAGAGGCTCCTGCCCTCTTCTCTTTTACTTGGGCTCAGACTTGCAGTGCAACCTGATGGCCCTCCCAGCTGCCTCTGGCTTTTGCTTTACACTGGCATTTTCTTTAATACACTCCTTGCCCATTCTATGCTGTCTTGACATCTGCCCTCTGAGGACTAGACGGACACACTGGCCTCCTACCCCGCCCCCTTCTCTTCTTACCCTGACTCCTTCCCACAACATGAGATGCCTCGTGTCCTGTCCGTGTGTGCCTTCAGCCTACAGTCTCCTCACCCCGTGATGAGGGCTAGTTCCGGGCCACAGACAGCAGGAAGGGGACCTTTCTTGTCAGAGTCTAATACATTCCTCACCTTATTGCCTTCCTTCTACACCAGCCCCCCACTCCTTGGCTCTGTCTCTTGGCCCTGACTGGCCTGCCTTGGGAGCATGCTTTGTAAACACTGGCAGGGATAGGAAGTCCTTCAGATCTCTGTCTTTTAAACGAACTGGAGAATCTGATGGAGGACAGAGGACCCTGACTCTGAAAGAGGTCGAATGAGTGTTCACACCCGAGTGAGTGTTCTGAACCCGCTCCGGGGCTCTTCCATGAAGTCCCAGTCAGCAGTGGTTGGCGTGGCTGCATGTCAGACCAGGGGTGTTCCTCAGTCTCTGGGAATATCTAGATGTCTAAAATGGAGAAGCTTCTTTCACTCTTGCAGCAAATTGACTTGGGAATGGGCCAAGGATGTGGTTCCCGGAGGCCAGTTAAGCTCCAGCATCCTCAGAACTTATCATTATATTTGCAGTCTGGGTAGCGGTAGGCAAATCTGGGGTCGCAGGTTCTCAAGGGCCTCAAGATGTCCTTCAGTCGGCTGGCAGCCCCCAGAACTTCGTGGTCAGGGCGGGTGCCTTCCCCACACTGAGTGAGTGCGGCATCTATCTCCTCTTGTACCAGGGATGGAAATTTCCCCCGGAGAAATTGAGGTAGCACCTGACGACACACCAGCACCACGCTTTGCTTCTCAGGGACAGTGTCACAGGAAGGCAGCTTGGCCTGACAGTCAGAAACCAGGCAGCTAAAGATGTCCTTATTCTCTCCTACCCGGGTGGCTGCTTGGCTGCCTAGGAGAGAAATGGGAAATATTACACCTATTGCAACCTGTTCTCCCCGGGGCAAGCATCTCTTAGCATCTCCCACCACTAGGAGGCCTGGGGCTCAGGGAAACAGCGGCCGCACTGAGACCAGTAGGGAATCTCTACTGTTACAGATTGTGGTCAAGACATGGAAAGCCCACCTATTTCTCTAAGTTGGGCTCCTAATTGCAGGGCTCACATCCATATTGCGCTTCTCCCACTATTATTACTGAATTAGGGAACTCCGGAAATTGCTAGTGCCAGTTTCATTTTCCCTTTTAATACAGAAAGTCAGGATAAAGAGGGGTAATCTAGAATATACTCTCCCTAACAAGACCATTTTACCACTTAGTGGTTTATATATTCTGAATATTCTAGATAAAGTCTCACTTTTTCAAACTGGACTCTTCTTGATAAAAGCAACTCAGAAAATGAGTAAGTTGTTTTAATTGGTCTATCTTTGTAGACCTTCTTAAATACACATTATTGGAAATTGGAGAAGAAAATATTTTGTCCCATTATGGGGACCAGAAAATTTGACCACCCTTAGAGATTGGGATGTTCAGAGAATTCTAGCACCCTGGCTGTGCCTGTGCACTTAGAAACACGATTCATGTATACACCTCACTGGGTGCCAGGTTTTTAAATTTGAAACTTTATAAAAAAAGCGAAGGTGCCAAAATGGATGGTAAAATGTACCAGTGAATCATCCAGATATTTCAGTTTCACATAAAAGCTAAAAGTATCTGGTAAGAGAGGCTCTGAGGGACCATGGATCCCAGGGTGGTGTGGTGAGGGGGGCAGGCCAAGTCCCTGGGCCACCCAGGCTGAATTGGACAGCAGTGTCTCGGAGCGTGCCACGGAGGCCACGCCACCACACAAAACCCCCGCTTCTCACCATGGGCAAGATCATGTGCAGTGCTTCTCCAGATTTGGAATTGGATCAGAGACTCAGAATGGGGACAGGGACGTTTTTACATACCACCTGACATCGCCTGAACCTGGGCTGCTCTCACTGTGACACAGAGACCGGAAAGGCCCAATGGTTTGCTCCCCAGTCACCCCTTCCTAGCTCCTGCCACTCTGACTTCCTCTCTGACATCTGCTCAGTCAGGCCCATGCTGGGTACCTTCCTGCTTGTCGATGACACCCAGTGCGCTGGCATCTCGGATGAACAGATGCCCGTTGTTAAAGATGCCAAACATGCCTGCATCAACGTGGGTGAAGTAGAAAAAGTAGTTCAAGTCGTTGCTCCTCAGAGACTCCAGGATGCCGAGGAGCTGGTAGGCCAGGTCGGCCACCTGGTCTGGGGGTGCACCATAGAACTCCTGAAGCGGGCTGGTGCCGATGCTGACCAGGAATCGGCCACAAGAGCCCAGGTACTTGGGCAGTGGCCATCCCTCAGCGCCAGGGAAGATCTGCCAAGCCAGAAGGAGGCATTAGAGGATTCCAGAGAAAAACTCACAGAGACAGCTCTGTCTTTGCCTGTCACCACGAGCACACAGGAAGACCAGCCTTCTGCAAGCAGCCTCTGTCTCAAAACATATCCTTAAGGTGTCCCTCAACATTTTCCTATACCTCTTCAAAGTGGGTGCCCCTTTTTATTCCACCATTGATGGAGCCATTTAGAAAAATACGCTTTTGTTTTCACACAGTGGATTGCATTTCAGTGGCATTTCCCACACTGAGGTAACTTGCCAGTGAACTTGTTGAGATTTTACATGGTATTCAAAACTCAGGACTATATGTTGATGTTAAGAATGATAGAGTTGAAAAGACTGGCATTTGAGGTTTCACAGACATCACTGCTTAGGAAGAGGCCATGGGGAAACTAAAAGAGGGTCAATTTAGGTTGATTTAAGGAAAAATATTTTTTAAAATGACTGTCGATACTGCTTTCTGGGACAGGGCAAAAACCATGAAGGGGATCCTTGGCAACTCGAGTTTCAGGAACCGCTGCCCTACCCTAAAGCCTGTCCGCCTGTCCCTGGGCTCACGTGCCTGGCTAACTACGCTCTCACAGATGCCCCTACTAAGGCTTGCCCAGGGAAGCATACAGCTGTGAGGGTCTCTCCTGTCTCCTTGTAAGAACTCCAGACTTGTGGACCTGCTAGATGAAAAGGGAAGAGGGAATCCTGCCTGGTCTTGACTATTTATCGAAGCAGCTATATTTAGTATGGTGTTTCTTTAAACTATGGGAGGCATGACAGAAACTATAAATACTTAGTACTTTTTTTCTTATTATCCTTCTTAAATAAGTGAAGCTGCCCCCTCTCTGATGGCTTACCTTGGTTTTCTGCCCACTGAAACCCACCTATCACATTTCAAAGAACCCTTTCTGGCTCCCCTGCCCACCATTTAAAGGGCCAGTATGACTACATGTGTTTTAGTAGAAAACACGCCAACCCTATAGTCAGGCAGCTCTGGGTTTGGGTTTAACGCTGACACTGGCTAAGTGACTTTGGACAAGTCATTTCAATTCTGAGGCCTGCATACCTCATCTGGAAAAGGGGTCAGTAAGAATATTCTTGGGAGTCTGTTGAGCTGTCATGAGTATTAAATAAGATAACGATGGAAAGCATTCAATACTATGCCAGGCACATAGTAGGTGCTCAAGAAATGAGAGTTATTATGTATTTAGCCATCACCCCTTTGGTCAATAGTATCTAATTGTTATATAATTTATATATAATCACATATATATTAATTTATATATGATTGGCACAAAAAACTATGAAGTGAAAAGAAGGAGAAGGAAAAGAAGGTAGGGTAGAGGGATGAGGAGGAAGGAGAAAAGGAGGAAGAGGATCAAGAGGAGGAGGGAATCCCCATTTACTATAGCTAATTTTTATTATTACTTATATATATGGTTATATATTACATATACTACATATATAACCATATAAATAATTATTTTATATAATGAATTACAATGATATTAACTGTCTTCCTTGTGGCTTCTTCCTCCTCTATCTGCCTTTCATTCTCTCCTCTTCCTCCTCTCTCTTCTCCTTCCCCCTTCCTCCTCCTCTTATTCCTCTTTCCCTTCTCCTCTCCCTACTCATCTTCCCTTTTTTTGCTCTTCCCTCCCACATTGTAGTTTCTTTTGTGCTCATTATGTGGGTGTACTGAGTCTTTGGGTTTGGGGTTGATGGGTGTGACTGGGCTCCACATTTCTATGAAAGTTTGTTGACTGGTTAAGTGTCTGTGTCTACCACTAGACTGAAAGCTGCATGAAGGCAGGGCCCACCATGCCCAGCATGTAGACCAGTGTATCCCCAGCTTCTGGTGCACTGTCATTTTTTTGACCATTCCTCTATCGATGGACATTTAGGTTACTTCCACTTCTCTCCTTTCTAGGCATAGCTGCAGGGCACGCCTCCAGGTGGGCCGTTCTTTGACTTTTCAGCACCTCCCGAGCTTGCTTCAATCTTACTGATCTTGGAGGCACAGGCCAAAGTCGCCCTCCTTCACAAAGTCCTTCAGGCCTGTCTCAGGCACTAAAGGTGGCTGTTGTGCACCTCCCCATGTCCCTCTTGAGCACCTAACCTCTTTCTTCTGCAGTGATCATGCACTTACCCACTGCAGGAACCAATTCACATTCAGCAAATATCATGAAGATATAATGGGGGTCTCCCTAGTGGCGCAATGAGTTAAGCACCATACTATGAAGCATCCGCAGCCACTGCAGCATGAGTTCGATCCCTGGCTAGGGAGGGGACCCACATGGAGCAGCAGACCTCTCCTGCCTCACCCGCTGCTTCCCTCAGCAGTGTACTTCAGTCAGTCTGCCTGTCCTATGTGCATAAATAAATAAATCTTTTTTTAAAAAAAAGATACAAGGACTGATGGTCCCAAGGCATGAGAGAGCTCAATCCAACGGTTGGCCTCCTCTGAGTCCCATGTGAACACCCCCCCTCCTTAGGGCTTACCATACCTGTAGGAGGATGGGATGTGCATTGACAGCCAGTGTGTAGAGCAGGCGCAGTTTGTCACGGTCTGTGAAGTGGTCCATGAAGATGCTGCCGGCGTCAGCCACCTCAGCGTAGCGCCGGACCACACGGTCCAGGAGTCGCTGTGACGGGCAGCGCAGGAGGGGACTGGGCAGGCCCTGTGGGACAGGGGAAAGGGAGTTGGTGGGGGAGACCTTGACTTCTGGGGCCAAGTGGGCTCTGGGGGAGGAACCCCAAATGGGGATGGGGATGATGGGGTGCCAGCTGAGCACTGCTAGAGGAAAGGGCAGGAGAAGGGGGAGCACCAGAAGACTAGTCAAGCAGTGGTGGACTTTGGAAGGGGAGAATGGGGAGAGCCCTGGAGTGGAGAATGACTGAGTCATTCAGGGAGTTAAGGTAGTGGGCAGTGGGCAGTTAGCTTGCTCTCAGCAGGCAATAGAGGCCTTTGAGGCCTGCATCTCAACCACCATCACATTGCCCAGCCCTTCCGCAAGCAGCTGATCTCCGGCAGAGTGGTGGGAGAGTCAGCCCCCCTTCAACTGGCCTTCCAGCATTTCACCAGTTACAGCGCTACATGTGAACCTATTTATTCCGTACTGCTTTGTTCTCCTTAGGAAGATAGGGATCTAAACTTATTTTCCATTACCTTTAGGCCTTCCCAATACCTTTCTCTTCACTGAACAATGACAATGAACCTACCAGTAGAAGAAAAGAAACAGTAAAGAACAGAGCCCTGGGGGCCCTCTGTGGACCCTGCACCTACTACCTACAAGCTACTCCGAATCTCTGTACCTCCAGTTCTCGTCTAAAGTGAGGGGACCAGTAATAGCACCCTAAGTGGTTCATAGAGTCAACTCAGTTCATAGATATAAAATACCAAAGCAGTGTCTGGTGAGCAGAAAGAACTCAATGCTATCTGTGTTTACTAAATGAAAAAAGTGTAAATGACTAGCACAGAGAATAATGGTGGCAGACAATGTTAGTAAGAGGCAGGCCCTGTGAGTAAACAGGACCTGCAAGTTCCAAGAGCCTGCCTTTGATGATCACAAAGCAGGATCCGCGTGTCCTAGGGCAGAGTGACTGGAACGTGGTTTGCTGGCTGCCTGCCTAGCGGATGTTCCGGCTGAGCGAGCCACAGGGGTAGGTGGCTAAGGGCAGTCTCCAGAGCCTTGGCGCCCTAGCAGGGAACAGCCAAGCAGCCTCGAGCCCTGGTATCCTTTGGGGGGCCAGTAAGGTGGAAGGACCTCTAGGGCCTTTGAGGTCGGAGAGGTCATAGACAAGCAGAGTAGGCTGCCCAGCCATCCTGATGTTTTGGGATTGAAGATTCTTGGGTTGTACAACCACAGGGCCACAGCTGGACTGTGGCTGGAGGCAGAGTATGTTTTGCCTGTGGACCAGTCCAGATTGGCAGAAGATAGTATGGATGTCTGTCAAACTGCCACAGCCAGGGCGCTGGGCGAGCTCCCGGACTCCACAGAGAGATGGTGGGGATCGGGGTGTGAGGCCACTGGTCAGGATTCTGAAGTGAGTAGGCATGATGGGATGTTGCTGAGGTTGCCTGTCAGTGCTTGGATGACCCCCCTCACCCCTGCCTGCAACCACCCCAGAGGGCTGAGTGAACAGGCACACAATTCAAGGAGGGAAAATTAAGGGACTGTCCATTTTTGTGCCTCAGAGCCTGTGAGTGCCAAATCCACATGTGCTCTATGCTTTGGGAGAGTTTTTAGAGGAGTGGGGATGAAGCCATCACGTTCCAGGCAGTGGCTGGGTATTTCATATGCGGTTGTTTCATCGTCTTAGGCACTCCTTGAAGCAGGTGCTGTAATCAACCCCATTTTGCAGCTCAGGGATTGAATCTATTATGGTGCATGTTTGTCCCCCATAGCATCCCCTACCAAAAACATAGAAAGCAAACCAATGTCATATGCTCTATAGAAAATGCTTCCCCTACTCTTCTGTGCATTATTTAAGTCTGATTCTCCTCTAGCTCACATGCCAGGCTTGATCTTGGCCAAGTGAAAAGCCTCAGTTTCTTCCAGATGTGCTGGACTGAAAGCACATGTATTCTTCACACTTCAAACTTGTAATAGTATCCCAAATGCCAAAGCCCTTTAAAATAAGCCGAGGTTGTTTTTTTTTTCCTCCAAAAGCAAGAAAGATAGCTTTAAAAGCTATATTTAGGATTTGGATATATGCCTGCAATAGCACCAGTTTTTTTTTTCTCTTGGAGAGTAGATCATTCTGGGATTTTAGTTCTGATAATAACAGAATAACTGGTATCAGACTTAACCATTCTGCTGTAAATAGCGCTAAAAGCTGGAAACAATGTATACAACTATTTGCAGGCATTCCGCTGACACAGGGCAATGATCCTTGTAATAAAGGACCAGCATGAGATGAGTCCCGTATTCACAATCTCTTTTTTCCCTAAGACCATTTTCTAAACTGTAATTCAGGGTCTTGCTAGGTAGAAGAAGCAGCTATGGGGGAGGGCCAGTCAGAGTAGCTGATCTTTGTGGACAGGGTCTTGTAAAGGAGAAAGGCACAAAACAGGAGCCTGAGGAATACGTGAAAAAATTCTCCTCAGATCTTTGGCTAACCCCTAAACTGCGTAGGAGCAGGATGGGACTCTAGAGGCCTAGCAGAGAACCACATTAGAAGGCTGCATCAGGGAGCAGAGATTTCAGGGCTTTAGAGCGCTGGGGAGACGATGGCTAGAGCTCAGAGTACATACATTAGTGAGCACTGTGGGCTTTCGACTGAACCTTAGAAAATCCACATTCTAGCAGTAAAGAACCCTGTCGTCATAGGAGTAAGAACAAAACTGAAAGCGACCTATGCTCACAAAGTCTAAAACCCACTCTCGACAGGATTAAGGCAGTGGTTTTCACCTGGTGCCAATTTTTCTCCCCAGGTGATATCTGACAACATATAAAAACAATTTTGGTTGTCACAACTGGGAATGTGCCTAGTAGGGTGGAGGTCAAGGACACCTCTAAACTTTCCATAATGCACAGGAGGCCTCTCTCTCCCCTCAAGCCCCCAGCAAACATTGATCTGGCTCAAAATGTCACTAGTTCTGAGTTTGAGAAGCCCTGGATTTAGGTTTCTGTGAGCAATTTAATTGGCTGCTAGAACAAAAATCAACAATCCTGAAAAAATTAACATAATTCAGAACCTCAACAATGTATTATCCTTAAAATTCAATTGTCAATAAAAATTACCAGAAAATACGAAGAAGCAAGAAAAACTAATTGATAATTAAGAAACAAACTATAGAGGTAGGACCAGAACTGGAGTGGTGCATGTATTAGAGTTAGCAAATGTGGAGTTCCAAGGAATTATGATTAAATTTTTAAGAAAACAGAGGAAAAGATATAAAATTAATGAAAGGGGAGAATTTCAACAAGGAGTTGGAATCCATAAAATCAAATAGACATTCCAGAAATATAAAATGTAGTATCTAAAATAAAAGACTTACTGACTGCATTTAACACTGAAAGATACAGACAGAGCACAAGAGAAGACCTAAGAATAATGAACTATAAATGAAAATGGTAAATGTTTTCTAGAAGTAAATAAACAAATTACTTTATAACCATAAGACAGATAATAAGGATGCTTAAAGTACTAACCCTAAAATAGTGAACAAATTGGACTTCATTGAAATTTAGAACTGCAGTTCATCAAAAGAGACAAGTAAGCAAGTGAAAAGGCTAGCCATGGTCTGGGAGGGGATAGTTATAATATATAAACCCAACAAAGAACTTATATCTATATGAATATGTCTTTTACAAATCAATAAGATAGATGGATGGCCAAATTAAAGGCAAACAACTCTGTTACAAAAGATGAAACCAAAGTCTTCAATAAATATATGAAAAATGTCTCTATTCTTATTAGCTATGAGAAAAATGCAAATTCAGACCATACAATGAGATACTGCTGGACAGCCACCATGATGACCAACATGAAAAACTAACAATATCAAGTGTCGATAAAGATGTGGAACAATGGAACTCTGTTTTATTACTTATAAAAGGAAATTGGTACAACCATTTTGAAAAACTGGTTGTATCTACTAAGTCTACCATATGCACATGCTATGTTTTCATTTCTATATGCTGATATTTACATATATAAGAATGTTAGCAACAGCATGAATTCACAATAACTCTAACTAAATACAACCCAGATCATCAAGAGTTGAATGAATAAAGTGTTACATCATCATTCAATGGAATCTTATACTGCAATGAAAAAAAAAATCTATGGATTCATGCAACAATGGACAAATAGCATGACAGCATGTTGAGTATGAACTGTGGGATTCAAAACCAGGAAAAACTAATGTGTGGTGACTCAGGTCAGAATTGCAATCATTGGGAATGGACAGAGTGATCATTGCTTCCCATTTGCCTGGGACCAAGGATTTCCTTAGAGTGGGCCTTTCAGTGATAAAACCAGGATAATCTCAAGAAAATCAGATGGGAAGGGGATATCCTTCAGGGGTCTAGAAATGTTCAATTTCTTAATGTGGATGGTGGGTACATGACCAAACATGTTTAAAAAGAAAATCTAGCTGTATAGTTAAGATTTGTTCATTTAACTATAAAATTTGCATTTTGATTTAAAACTTTAAAGGGCCTCCCTGGTGGTGCAGTGGGTTGAGTGCCGCACTGTGAAGCATCTGCAGCCACTGCAGCATGAGTTCAATCGATCCCTGGCCTGGGAGGGACCCACATGGCGCAGCAGACTTCCCCTGCCTCGTCTGCTGCTCCCCTCAGCAGTATTTCAGTCGATCTGCCTGTTCTGTTCCCCACTCTGTCTCTGGTGAATGCTCTCACCTCCCCCGAATCTGGCCTGTACCCCAGCTCTTGTATGTATAAATAAATAAATCTTTAAAAATAAATAAATAAAACTTTAAAAAGATGTGTTTTACAGGTACAAAGAAACTAAAGACTAAATTTTGAGTAGAGCCATGGGGAGAATTTTGTTGATAACAAAATAAAGGCCCAATTTTCATTCTTAATGTTTGCTTGTCTTTGCAAGTGTTGGGCCTTTGATCTAAAAAAGGTGGAACAAAAAGTGAGAAACGGGAATGGGAAGCCATAATGTGTAAAGGAAGACTTCATTGTTCTGAATGAGTTTTCCCACCTGGAACATTCATAGAGACCTTGCAAATGATATTGCTGAACCGCGGGCAGTGAATGCAGAGAACATGAAAGGAGTAAAAGCCCATTTCTGATATTCAAAGGAGCAAGAGGGTAGATTTCATTAATTAGTGATTAGTGGAGTGCTTCTGGATCATAGGGAATATTCTAAAACAGGTTATTAACAGGATGATTTGTGCACCTTTAGAAGAGGTAGTGACAATCCTAAGGAGTTACTAAGGATTCAATTAATCAAATCATTCTAGACTAACAACTTTTTTCTTTGAACTACTTATTTGATATTTGAATAGAATAATGCAAAAGATTTAGAATATATAGACTTTAGTCAGGCAGTAATTCTCGTGATAACTTTATAAAAGAGATGGGGATGTGAGTGTTTGGCTGCAGAGAAAATTAAGACAATTAGGGGCCTCCCTGGTGGTGCAGTTGGTTAAGCAATGCACTATGAAGCAAACCACAGCCACTGCAGCATGAGTTCGATCCTTGCCACTGGCCAGGGAGGGGACCCACATGGCGCAGTAGCCCTCTCCTGCCTCGCCCGCTGCTCCCCTCAGCAGTGTGTTTCAGTCGGTCTGCCTGCTCTGTTCCCCACTCTGTCTCTGGTGAATCCCCTCATCCCCTGCACCTCTGGCCTGTACCTCAGTGCTTGTATTCATAAATAAATAAATAAATAAAACCTTTTTTAAAAAAAAGATGATTAGTAGTTGGTTAACTGAGTTTACCTCACAACTAATGGATTAATCTCCAAAGAATACGAAGACTTTCTCTTGGGTTCTGTTCTGTTTTACTCTTTTTTTTTTAATTAAATAGGATATAGATAAAAGTTGTGCTCATCAAAATTAAGATGATATGTAGTTGGGGGTGATAGTGACTAGGGCAAGTAGCAGAATCAAGTTGACAGACTAGATTAATGGATTTAATCTAAGATCATATTGAAAGGGATAATTAAAAGCTTCTGTTCTTAAAAACTAAATTTAGCTGCAGAAGAGGTTGAAGTTGACACATTTGCATCTATATAGGGGAATGACCAAGATTTGAAAGAGAATTGCAGGTGTTTAGACTGGAAAGTCAGGATTAAGGAGGTGAATGTATGGAGGAGGGAATATGTTATATATAACCCCAAACATGTTGAAATAATTTAGTAATTTAAATGAGTGGAAGAAGCTATAAGACAGATTTGTGGGCCTCCCTGGTGACAGAGATGGTTAAATCACAGCTCTACAAAGCTATTGCCAGCATTGCAGCACTAAGTTCGATCCCCAGCCACGGAACTGACCCACATGGCACAGCAGACCTCTCCTTTCTCACCCGCTGCTCCCCTCAGCAGTGTATTTCAGTCGATCTGCCTCTTCTGCTTCCCACTCTCTCTCTCTGGTGAATCCTCTCACTCCCCCCCCCCAAAACTCTGGCTTGTACCCCAGTTCTTGTATGCATAAATAAATGAAATAAATCTTAAAAAAAGACAAATTTGAGGTGAACTTTCTAATTATCTATTCAAAGAAGTTATAGGCTGTTTTTAAAGGTAGTAACTTTCTTCTCACTGTATGATAGGACAAAAGATGTACATATTTTGAGTTTAAATTAGTGAATTTTCAAGTTTCAAACCCAAGCACCTATGATATATGTATGATTAAGTGGATAGAAATATATTTTGATCTTTAGCAAATCCTTGTACTGTCCTGTGATATGCTCTTTTATATATAAACCAGAGATAAGTGTACTTATTTCTTATTTAGTCCACCAAAAAGGTATACAATCTAATCTTCCACAGAAGTCTTGGTAATCCATAGATGATGAGCTAACAAAACCAGGAAAATTTTCAAATTGTTATAGGTAGCCCTGAATTAGGACCAAATTGACATGCAGCTCCCCAAATTTATATTATTCCTTCACATTAATGACTAAACTTGTATCAACTGTCTAACACTAGATTAGGTTATTTCCAATTTTCCTCTGAACAGTGATTTGGCATAGGTCAAATTATGGAGTCCTGTAAATGAGTTAATCAGTCTCTACCTTATTTCAAATTCCCTTTGCCACAAAAGCTGGGGTGATGAAGTTTCAGAGGTCTTCACCCTAAACAGAGACCATGATTCGAAAACTTGGTTGTTTCAAATCTCAACAATTTCATGACCGGAAGTGAAACAGGAGCCCCATGGCTGCTGGGGCTGCAGGGTGGACTTGGTTTGATGGCTGATCCTGGTTTCAGCTGGGTTTGAGGATCAGCCTTGGAGGGGGCTGTGGAGAGAAAGAGGCCTGCAGTTCATGGGCCAACCACAGCTCCAGGGGTGTCAACCTGGGCTGCGCTGTGGCAGCTCCCAGGCCACCCTGGCGGGCTCCAACTTTAGCCATGACAGTGATTGCCTGCCTGACCTCAGCATTGGTTGGTCTGGGCAGCTGATGGGGGATTCACTTTTAAATGACATGCTGGAATTGTAAATGGATCAATCAGGCTTGAAAGGTAGGTACCCTGAAGGGGATATAAGCTGAGGTTCCAGAGAGCTTAAGACACATTTGTTGGGACTCAGACCTTTGCAGACAGATTTGTTGAGGAGATTCATTTGGACTCTGATCTCCTCTTCAAATGTCAGCCTGAGTGCTGCTTCTGTGCCCGGTCTCTGAAAGAGCTGTCTGCTGCTGCTGGCTGCTGCATAAGCCAGCAGCTCCCTAAGAGTTATAGCACTGGTGTCTCTGCCATCGCTGCCTGCTGACCTGTGACCGGCACTGCTGACCGGTGACTTGCACTGTTGACCTGTGTTCGGCCATCTCTAAGAGCTGTTCCCTGCTTCCCACCCTCCACCACTGCCTCCTGGTACTGTTACCTCTAGCACTGTTCGGTCTGGTATCGGGTACTGTCCAGTCCAACCTTTGGACTGCTGCTGTTGCTGGCTGCTGTGGAGTCACTTCAACGGCACCACCTGTGGTCACCTCCAGCTGTCACTGTGAACTGGATCCTGGTCCACCACTCACTGGCACGTCACCAGCTCCAGGCTCTCATCAAAGGGATAATTCCATCTCAAACGAGCAGCCTTTGGTTTGGAAATGAACACTGTGGACACTATCTGGGGTCGGACAGCTGGTCATTTGTGGCCTAAAAACTCTTTCCTGTTTTCCCAATTACTTCTTTGTTAATAAACCCTGTTGTTGCTGCACCCTCAGCTTGGATGGTATCTTACAATTGTGAGTGCACGGGTGAGAAACCAAACAGTGACTTAAGCCTCTAGACTATTTTAGGAGGAGAGAGTTGACTAAGGGGGCTTATATCTGTGCCATATTATCTCTTTAGCTGGCTCCCCAAATTCCCATGGGCAACAAAGCACCGTGACTGCCTTGCAAGGGTCACAGGGAGCAAGTTCTCCTGTCTCATAGTCCTGATTACTCTGAAGGTATTTTGCTTTTTGAAGTCCATTCAGCCAGAGGGTGTGCGCTGGTATCCTGGGATTTTGCCATATGTGAGAACAGTGCATCTCCTTTCAGTTGCTTAAATTTCTTTTCACGAATAATCATTTTATCTGTGACTCCAATGTTAGAGGAGTGTAAAAATGGTATAGCCACCAATCAGCTGTCTTTCTTTTCAGCATCAATACAGGTACACTATTTTTTCAATAATGAATGCAATTTTCTTTTGTAAAGGCCCTTGACCTGGTGGCTTGTGAGAGATAAAAATATTTATATTCTGACAACTGGATGTGACTCGAATATAAAATTTCCATCTTCATTCAAATACTTCACATAACCTGCTTTGTATAAGAATGAGTCAAATATAGTCTCCCTCCCACACTGTGATGTCATCTCCCAGAGTTCAGGGAGCTTGTCTCGGACAGCTTTCTACCCTCCTATCTATGCTAGGGCCTAGCATAGATTCTGAAAGCTCCCCTTAAATATTTGAATTAAACTTAAGCAAAACTGAATTTTAGCGTTTAGTAGTTACCTTTAAACCCATATTGTGGTTAAATGATTAATATGCATTTTGGTTAATTTTCTTATTTCCCTTACTTACCCATTTAAAAAAATAATTGAAACACTGGAAAGTAAAACTGCCAGCCATCCTTGTTTTAACAAAGCTGCCTGAACACTCCATGCTGCCATCTAGTGGCCATCTAGTCAGTTCCCGCTCGAGGAAGTAACAGGGACTGTCCTTAGAATTGTCAAAAGTGGCTGGTAGAGGGGATGCAAAGGGGACATGATGGAGGACATGTGTTTACCTCTGATTATTCACATGCTGCTGACGGTAGTTGCCTTCTTGCACTTGGCATTATAACAGAGCAAGCCTTCTTTGTGGTTTTGCGAACAAACAAGTAATGATAAACTCTTGCTGGCGCTCTTGGCTGTGGTTGTTTATGGACTAATAATTTAGGCTGTGGGATATTTCCATCAGAACAACAACAAGCAGCTTTTAGAGGAGAAAAGTGCTAGTTTTATTAGCATAAATGCTGCACACACACACACACACACCCTGCATTGTTTTATATTCTTGCTGGTCTTCTCTTACCTCCTTCACAGCTCTTTGGTTCAAGACAGTGTCCCTAATATAAAACTACACTTGGTCCTGAGGGACAGAGCTGTGGTCTCCCTGGTTCAGCCTCTTAAGTTGATTACCAGGGCTCTTCATTCAAATTGACAGGCAATCAAGGTCTGTCACCCCTGCAAGAGCTAGATCCCTCCTGCTTTCAACTTCCTTTTATTTCCTTGTTTCTCCTCTCTTCTCTTGCCTTGACAGTTCTCTATACAAAACTGTGACTTTCTTGTGTCCCCTTTTTTCTTTCCTCAGACACACACATGCAGACACACGCAGATGAGCACGCTTGAGGACTCTGGCCTGCTGGCAAGCTGTTCTTGAGGGAATCAGGGAAAACCCCCTTAAGTCTGAGCCCGGGAGACTCCCCAGGGCTGGCTGTGGTAGTAGGCTGAGTTGGCTTTGTGCCATCTGGTATGAGTCGAAGGGTGAGGCAAGTCTCTATCACCATCCTACAATCTCTCTCCAGTTGGTTCCTGAAACTCCCATATAAATAGAAAAGCGTAAGAGTTTCCAAACTAGAAATGAGGACTCGTGTCTGGAAGTTGGTCAGAACGATGGGACAGTGCTGTTGGGTTAAATCTGGAATGAATGGGCACTCATAAATAGGATTCACCTCATAGTCTAGCTGAACTCACATCAGGAACTGCTTGCTTGGAAACTGCTGAGAAGGATTCTGGGACGCTAGTTGGGTTTGGGAGGGGGGAGGAGTGCAGGGGTGTATTAGGCAGGTCTAAGATAGGTCAGTGGAAAGGGATCAGGCTTTTCTGCCTTCCTGCCATTGATATTGATGATGGACACCTGCGGTCCTGCACGCATGCCCAGTGGCGGGCACCTCAAGTAGGGTGTGGGCATGTGCAAGTGGGAGCACCTGGGCTGAGACACAGGCATATGAGGGTGGCATCACAAGGGCGCCAAGAGAGAGCAGAGGGAAGAGAGAGAAAGAGGAGGGCAGAAGCTAGAGAGCCCAGAGAGTCTAAGAGGCCTGCCAGCCCTCCGGCCCCCCTGCCTGTCATGTACCTGGTCACTAATGATGTAAAGAGAATAAAAGCCCAAAAAAGCCACCGAGGGCTCCAGGACTCCTCCTTGACCCGTCTGCTTGGATCCTGGACAACCTGCCCTGTGCCCTCCTGGCACGACAGATAGCAATGGGATAGGCCAGTGGAGCATTACAATATGGCTTCACACACAAATGTTCCTTGCAGGGTTGAAAGTGAATGGTATTAGCTGTTTACATCCTCATCGGCATTAAATGATTACATTTGCTGCTCCCCCTCACCTTTGGTGACAATGAATCCATTTAAGCTGCCTGACAGGTGAGTTTTGCTAAGAAGAAAAGAGCAGGAGTTTGGGTGTTGCCTGCATGAGGCAGGCTTGGAAAGGGTACAGAGCGCCTTGGGTATGCTGTGGACTCCCAAGGCAAAGGGGCTCTGGAAATGAAGAAGCAAGGGAGGAACCAAATGGGATGGTAATGACCTCGAGCTTGGGGACTAGAAGAAGAATGGAGTTTGTCCAGAACTTATGACACAGCTGCTGATATTTACCTGTCTTTTATAAGAAAAGGGAAAAATCTCTGCTAGAGAGGAAAAGGTGGATTAGGAGAATGCTTGAGAAAAGTGAAAATGGTTATGGTTTCGCAATGTTTTAACAGGGTGTTGTTAGTGGATTTTTTGGGGGGACAGAAAGAATATAAGCTTGTTCAGCTGCATGTGACTGACTGCAAGGTGACAAACTGCAAGGTGACAAAAGTGGCAGAGCAAGTTGTAGCGCAACAAACTGAAGGAAGTGACGTATGTAATAGTAGAAGTGGTGGTAGTAAAATAATGCTGTCAGGTATTTCTACAGTGATGGGCTTTTTCTAAAGCATCTCCAATCTGTAAGCTCATCAGCGTGACCAAGTCAGGTAGAGCACTATTTACTGCCATTTGAGAAACAGAAAATTAAGGCATGTACCTGGAGATTCGTGAGCATGTGTTCAATAATCAGGGATTGTTAAATAAGTGAGTAGACTCATATCAAGTTAAAGAATGTTAGAGCTGGGAGGGTCTTTGAGATCATACAGAAGCCACCCCCCAATGCATTTTGGGGGGGATGTTGGGGCCACGTGGGAAAGTCCTGGCTTTAATGTCGGGTCAGCTAGTCTGAGAGTGAAGACCCTCTACAACATGACATCATAACACCCTCTGCATTATCTGTGTTCTTATCTGTCCTCCCCTCTGGGCCACAGGCTGCTGGAGGAATGCGGCATCTCTGTGTCATCAAGATAGAATACAGTCATTGAAACTTGTGTGGCTCCTGTCTTCAACTTTGTTTCATGACATTTTTGTATCCCTCTTTGGATATACCACAACCCCCTTTCTCCACACTGAGCTGTGAGATGGAATTGGATATCCTCCCCAGCCCTTGTCTTTCTGCACCCCTCCCCTCATGGTCTGCACACTCACCTGCACCAGGTCCGGAGTGAGGCGCTTAGCCTGCAGCCATTTCTGGAATCTCCCTGTTTTCCGTAGGATGCGCTCTATGCTGCAGGTCTTTGAGGCTGCTGCTGAGGCACAAATTTTCCTGTCAGAGATCTCGTTTTGGTGTTTGCTGACCAGCCTCGAGATCTCCACATGGCGCCAGGTTTTGGAATCATCTGAGTAATTTGCAGGGTAAGAAGGCAAGTGGCCTGGAGGTGGTCTGAGGTGGGAAGCCAGCCAGTTGTCAAACCTAGAAGAATAGCCCTTTTAGGATCCGCCTGGGAGCTGGAGGGATAAAGGGGCTAAGCAAGGACCAGACACAGTGCCAGAGCCAGAGGTCAGCAGAGCCCAGACAGGGAGACGGGACAGTGTCTAGACTGGGGTGCGCCAAACCTTTTCTGTGAGAGGACTGTTTTTGTTTCCTTAGACTTAGGGAAGTGTAGCTGCAGTGCCAGAAAAAGTGAGGGAGATACAAGCCAGACACAGACTTGGTCATCTTCATGTAACTGGCAGGAGAGAGCTAACCCTGATTTTCTGAACTTCTACTGTATGTAGAGAGCAGCTTGACCCAGGCTTGTATCCTGGATTCTCCTGCTATACCACCCCCACTTTACAACCGTGGAAACTGAGGCTTACTAGAGCTTAAGTACCGTGCCCAAGATCACACAATATTTTGCTAAGCAGGGTTGCAAACACAAGGCTGTCTGTCCGCAAAACCCATGATCTCACCCCGTCCCTAAACTAGTTCTAGCCACTGCCCACCCTCTAACCAATGGCTGGGTCTTGGAAGCACAGCTCTTGGAGAGACTTCTTGGTCAGCACTGTGCAGACCTTGTCTCTCCATCTCTAACCTCAGCAACCCCGTCAATTTTGTTTTCCGTCCAATGACTCAAGTTATCAATACCAACCAAGTATTAGGGAACAGTGACTACTAAATAGTCACCAAATTCCAAGTTATCTGGAACCCAGGTGTTATGTAATTCCACAAAAAGGTCTGGTTGGTCCTTCATTTTCCCCAGTGGAGGAGAACTTACGTGCTGGCCTATTAGCATCTGCTGATTTCCTAGGCCCAACCTTGACCCTTTTCTCTAGTCATTCTTTTCTGTACAAACATTTCTGTGAGGGAAGAGTGTTAAGTCTTTAAGTATGAAAAATTTACTAAGAAAAAGTTTATCATCATAATTATCATCATAATTTTGGTGATTTGGGGGTACTTTTATTTATTTTGTGTATAAAGTAAAATAATTTACCAGTGATAAATACTCTTTAGAGTTTGGTGTACAAACCTTTGAACTCTTCTGTATCTGCAAAGTACACACTTATAAACATGTGCTCATGGATATACCCATATATTTATGTGTCTGTATAAGAAAAGATACACACATATGTATGCAAAATCACATATATGAACAAAATCACATATATTACAAAGTGGGTTAATTTCATATATATTGTTCTCTAGATTGCTATTAATGTACACCTTCATTGCTATTAATAATTAAGGATCATATTGCAAATGAAAATTAGGACTATAAATTTTATATTTAATTTTAATAAGAATCCTTAAAATTCTTATTATTGGGCATTCCTTTGCAACCTTACGATAATGAGTTTGGGAAGAGTTAGCATTATGATTTCCCCCAGACCCTAGTTTATTTTGTTTTCTTGCTTACATGATAAAGCTTTACCATAAGAGACTGCAAACTTTTTACAGAAGATGCTCTCGCAAGAACAGTAAATAAGCACCTTCCATAATCAGGACTGTTCCAATTGCAGTGGAAGTAGGCAAATAAATCCTGTTCGAGAACATTGCCATAATTATTTTTTAAAGAAGCAAAACATTGTACACTTGCAAGAACTGAATTTTACTAGAAGTTTCAAGAGAACCATGAGAAATAATTTTCCCTGCTAGGAGGTTAAGGAAGCGCCTAAGACCCCAAGGCAGGTCTAGCTGCCTGTTTTCTGCAGCTGCTTTTGCTCATGGGGGTCAAACTCCCTGAAGGTCTCTGACTAAGGCTTTACAACTAGGTAGTGCTCTTAGATAATGATAAAAGTAACACACATTTATGAAACACTTGAGCATGCCAGTCACTTTGCTAAACATTTTCTGTTTATTAATTTAGTTAGACCTTTTAACAAACCTATGAAGTTAATATGTAAATTAAAAAAATTATATTAATAAAAAAATTAAAAAAAAGAACATGGGGAGAGAAAGTGAAAAAAAAAACAAAACAACAAACCTATGAAGTTAGTATTATTATTAACCATGCATATGAGGGAAATGAGGTGCAGAGAACTTAAGTGAATATCCCAAAGTCACATAATCAGGAATTTCAAGAAGTAGTATTCAAGGTTCCAAAGTGTACAATCTTAGCCACTTTGCCATTATTTATTCCTCTACCACCTGTTTTATGAATAAGCTCTTGGGTACAGATTGGGAACGTTATTAGGGTTTATAGTGAGCTGAGTCTTTGAAGATTATTTTGTCCCTGTCTTCCTCCCCATCCATATTTTGAGGATGAGAAAAATGAAGGCACCCTCTTTGAATACAGAAATTAAGAAAATAACTCCATTTAAAATTGCCTCACAAAGAATGAAAATCTCAGAATTAACATAACTAAGGAAGACAACTACAGATATTATTAAAGGGCTTAGATAGTGACATAAAAAAATGGAATTGTATCCCATGCTTATGGACAGGGGAGAATCAGTATAATCAAAATGGCTCTTGTGCCTAAAATGAGATAGAAATTAGATGCAATTCTCATCAAACTACCAATATTTTTTCAAAAAAATTGAACAAAAATATTGAAATGTATATGGAAACACAAAAGGCAAAAGTGATCTTGAATGAAAAGGAAAGAAACAATGGATCATGTTACATGACTCCAAACAAATTCATCTTGTTATTAAAAACAAGATGAATTATTAAAAAAAATAAATACAATAACCTATGGAACAGAATTGAAAGCTCAGAAGTAAATCCATACATATATCAATCAGTCCCTAATGAGCGTACAATGTAGAAAGGAGATGCTGCTGGGAAAACTAGAAGGCCACACATAAAAGAATAAAGTTTGATTGTTCTCTAACTCCATACACAAAATAAATTGCAAATGGATGGATGATTTCGATATAAGACCTTCAACAAGAAAATTTATAGATGTAAACATGGCAATATATTCCATGACATCAATGATAGAGATGTCTTTAGAGATTTAACCTCTATGGCAAGGGAAATAAAAGCAAAAATTAACTATTGGGATTATCTCAAGCTAGAAAACTTGTATAGAAAAAATATTTATAAGAACATTAAAAAGATACTGTACTTAATGAGAGAAAATATACTATATATGACCAACAGGGATAAATATCCAAGATATGTAAGGCAGTCTACCATTCAACAATGGAAAAGCAAACAACCCAATTAATAAATGGGCAGCAGATGTGAACAGACGATTCACCAAGGAGGATATCCAGGAGGTCAAAAATATATGAAAAAGTGTTCATCAATGTTTTCTGTAAGAGAGATGCAGGTTAAAACCACAATGAGATACCATCTCACACATATGGGAATAACACATAATAGAAAGACCCCTAACATCGAATGCTGGAGAGGATGTGGAGAACGAGAAACCATGTTGCACTACTGGAGGGAATGTAAATTGTGCAGACATTATGGGCAAAGATCTGCATTTATTTCAAAACAACTAAAAATGGAAATACTATACAACCCAGTAATCCCACCCTTGGGCATCTATCCAAAGAACATGAAACTAGCAATGCAAAAAACTATATGCTCTAAAATGTTATTGAAGCATACAATATGGAAGTAGCTTAAATGTCCATCTTTAGATGACTATGAAAAAGACGTAGTATGTATACACTATGGAATACTGTTCAGCTATGAGGAAAGATGAAATGCAGCCATTTACAACAAAATAGAGGGAGTTAGGAAATTGTGGCTAATAAGCAAGTCAGAATAACAAAGACAAATATCTGATGTTTACACAGCAGAGATTTGATAATGTAAAATACTTACAAGAACTAGCAAACATTAGTAAACGCAGTGAGGACTCAGAATTAAGAAGCAGAGCCTCCCTGGTGGCGCAGTGGGTTAAGCAACACACTATGAAGCAAACCGCAGCCACTGCAGCACGAGTTCAATCCCTGCCGCTGGCCAGGGAGGGGACCCACATGGCGTTGCAGACCTCTCCTGCCTGGCCTGCTGCTCCCCTCAGCAGTGTGTTTCAGTCAATCTGCCTGTTCTGCTCCCCACTCTTGTCTGGTGAATCCTCTCACCTCCCACGATTCTGGCCTGTAACCCCAGCTCTTGCATGCATAGATAAATAAATCTTAAAAAAAAAACAGAACTAAGAAGCAGGAGAGAGGGAGAAGAGGATAAGAGGATATAAAGGATGGTGGTGGAGGGAAATTAAAAAGAAGAGATACAAATCCTAATAAACCTGAAGGAAGGGCTGAACGCAGAAGAAATACAAACTAAGAACATTAGTAATATTAAATATTTCTGAGTGTGCAAGAAGTGACCTCTATAGGTAGAAGTCTCCATTTGGAGATACATATCAGAATCCTATAAATTTGCTATAGTTTTTGACCCAGAAATTCCAGTTTTAGGAATTTGTCATAGGAGTTACTCAGTAATGTGCAACAGTTTTATGTGCACAGAGATGTCCAACATAGCACTATAATACTAAAGTGTGAAAGCCTAGATGTTTCACCATAGTGAATTAGATAAATAAATTATATGGTTGATTGATGCAGTTGAACACTATAAAGCTTTTAGAAATCAAATTGTGCTTTTGCCTCCTGGCAGCCTGAGGATCCACCGCCATCACGAATGACCCAGTCACATCCGGACCAGGAAGCTCACGACCGACCGACTGTTTCACCGGAAGAGCAAATGGTCAGTGACGTCCTTCACTCTGGGAAGACAACGATACCAAGACAGAAATTTGGGGAAAACTAGCCAAAATGTGCAAGACCACCCCGAAGCCATCTTTGTATCTGGATTCAGAACCCACGTTGGAGGTTCTGACGAGACAACGGGCTTTGGCATGATTTACGATTCCTTGGAAAATGAACGATTCCAGTGAAAAACGAACCCATAGACTTGCAAGGCCTGGAGAAGAGAAAGACCGCAAGGACACAGCGAAAGGACGAGCGCAAGAACAGAATGAAGACAGAGGGACCGCCAAGGCCAATGTGGGCGCTGGCAAGTGACGAGATCGGACCAGAGAAGGAGTAGTTTCTGCGGTGACTATCTGTGGTGATTGTGCAGATTTTTCATGAGGGGATTAATAATAAAATCTTTTATGTGTTTGACTGCTTGAAAAAAAATCAAGTTGTGGAGAAGAGCAGTCAGTGTGGAAAGGTATTCCCAATACATTGTTAAGTAAAAGTTCATAAAAGTATAGACATAGTAGAACTATAGTTTTGTTGGGAAAAAATGAATTCATACGTAGAATGAAGGTGGCAAGGATGGTGGATGGTGGTGGAGGACTATGGGTGTTTTGGTGGTGTGACAGCTATTGTGACCACACGTGAGACGAAAAAATCTCTACTGTCAAAATTTTAGCAAGGATGTAAAACAATGCTACTTCGTTAACAATAAATAAACAAATAAGCAAGTAAATAAGAAAGTAACAGAGATATACTCCCAAATGTTAACAAGGGACTGACCTCTGTACAGGAATTGTATGTGATTTTTATTTTGGGATTTCTTTAATCAATATTTACTAAACTTCTAGAACAAGCAGATACTATTTTTTAAGTAAGGAAAAAGTTATTTAAATGTGGAGAAAACTATCAAGTCCACATCTTCAGACCCACTTACTGGCTTTCTGTTTCTTTTCATTCTCCACATGGACAACTGCTAACCCCAGCCTGCCCAGCTGGTGCTTTCCTGCTTGTATTTGCACACTTCCCTTTCAGGCACACATGGAAAATGAATTCTGAGGGAGCTGAAGTAATATCCTGAACTTTAATGGAACCCAAACCTCTTGGGGAAATGTTTCCTGAATTTCAGTCAATATGCGCCTGGTGAGAAAAACTTCATTTATTACCATCTGGCAAAGAGTCAATTGTAAGAGTCTTTTACTTAGCTGACATAGGATGTGAACCTAGAATTTTTTTTTTTTTAGCGGAATTCCTTAATTTCCGTTCCTCCTATCTTAAAATGTGTCTATCTTCTCGTGGCCTCCTTTCTGCAAGGAATCAGTTCCACTTCACTCGTGTTTGGGTTCTCTCTATTCAATTTCTCAGGTGGGAAATCTCGATTTCACTTTCAACATCTGCCTCTGTATTTCCTCTCATATCGAGGTGGTCCACAAAACAAGTCTCTGTCTAAATAATCAGCTTGCATCCTTCCTGCCCTGCCTTATTTCTGATAACCTTTCTCCCAGGCTGGGAGAACTGGTCTGCCGCCCCTGCCGGCATCACCAGTGTACCTGCACACTGCTCTCCACCAGCTCTTTCCAAATCACAGGTCTCATCTTGCCCCTACCCACTTAGTACCCTTACTGTCTCCTGGCATGGAGCTTCCCCAATAGGAGGGTCTTTCAACCTTGTCGCATTCAAACTACCTTTAAAAAGCCTTAATAGGCCAGGAAACAATTATTTTCAAGGAAGGACTTGTGTGGCTAATAGCTTTGCCATGCTGCTTTCTCCAGCAAAATGATGGTGGCAGGTAATTTTCCATGGCACATACCATTTATTTACTCCCCTCTTCCTCCTCTAGCAACAGCATCAAGGACAGTGTGGAAATAGACATTTCTCCAAGGAAGACATACAATGGGCAACAGGCACATGAAAGCATGCTCATCATCATTTATGCTCAGGGAAATGCACACCAAAACCACAATGAGATACTACCTCACACCTGTGAAAATGGCCCATATGAAAAAAAAATTAGAAACAACAAATGTAGAGGAAAAGAATCGCTGGTACACTGTTGGTGGGAATGTAGTCTGGTCCAGCCTTTATGGAAAACAGTATGGAGGATTTTCAAAATATTAGAAATTTCAAATATTAAAAATTTGTCTGAACACTTCTCTCTGTTAATAGTAATCCCTCTCCTAAGTATCAACCCAAAGAATGCAATAAGCACTAAATCAGAGGGATGTACCACTCACTCATATGTTCATTGCAGAGCTATTTACAGTAGCTAAATTATGGAAACAACCTAAGTGTCCAGGGACAGATGATTAAGAAGACATGGTATATATACATAATGGAATACTATTCAGCTATGAAAAGGTGAAATCTTGCCATTTGAGACAACATGGATGGCACTGGTGGGGATTATGTTAAACAAAATAAGTAAGGAGAAAACAGATACCAGATGATTTCACTCACTGTAGAATATAAAAAGCAAAACAAAGGAACAGACAAAGGCAGGCTAAAACAAACCCTTCAAATATGACTGTAGAACTGAGACTCTTGGAGGTGAAGGATGATGGATGGAGAGTAAAGGGTGGGGGGACCCAATGGATTATGGTGAAGGACCATGGTTGCCTTGGTGGTGGGTGTGGTATAGTAAAAGATATTCGTGGAGATATGAACCAAGATATGTAGTGTATAAATTAATGTTATCTCAGTAAATATTTTATAGCTATGTATATATGTACATATATGTGAGGAAGTCAGCATGTACCTCTTGAATGCTAAATTAATGACTCTTAATAGTCAGATACGGATACTCAAAATTAAATCTTTCAGATTTAATCAGAGACCATTTTCCTCAGTCCTCTGGGAATTCCTCACATGATGTAGATTGTTGTTGTTTCTGTAACATATTTCACAAAGTTTCAGAGGCTGATGCCTTATCCTTTCACTGTTTTCCCCACCATCTCCCAGTGCCATAATCATAACCAACTTGAAGAAGGAGTTTGCAGTGCCTGTAAGTCAATGGATTTAAGAGCTGACTAAGTTAGAATCAGCTGGGATGCTTTAGATAATGCTGATGCCTGGTACCTCTGCCTGAGATTCTGATTTAATTTGTTTGAACACTTCTCTCTGCTAAAAGCTCAATGGAATCAATAAATTCAAGACTTATTTTGGGAATAGTAACTTCTTATTTGGTGGAATTCCTGGACAATATGAAGGGACACGTGTGAGTGTGTGTATATGTGAGTGTGTGTGTATGTGTGAGTGTGTGTGTATGCATGTGATTGGGAGGGTGAAGGAAGTCTTATATAGGTTTTTAACGTAATGTCCATCCTGGGCCTCCCTGGTGGCACAGGGGTTAAAGTCTCAATGCTATCAAGCTATTGCCAGCCACTGTGGCATGAACCATTGTGGCATGAGTTCGATTCCTGGCCAGGGAGCTGACCCACATGGCGTAGCAGACCTCTCCTGTCTTACCTGCTAGTCCCCTCAGCAGTGTACTTCAGTAGATCTGCCTGCTCTGCTGCTGCTCTCCACTCTGTCTGTGGTAAATCCTCTCACCCCCAGCACCTCTGGCCTACACCCCAGTTCTTGTATGCATTAATCAATCAATCAAAGAAAAACCTCCATAATATTTCTCCCTGTACTTCAGCCACATTTCACCTCTGCACGTTGCACAACTGCACACCTTTTTTTTGTTCTGTATACCTGAAAAGCTTTCTTCTCACATGCACACTAGGATTTTTTTTTCTTACCTCCTCCAAAAAGCCTCCCCAAGTCCCCTGGTCAGAACTGGACTCCTGTAAATCCATCTCTTGGTACCTGGATTTCTCCTTTAGAACAAATGCTACAAGATTACTTGGCATCTACCCGCTTCCTGACCCTATTATAAACACCAGGAGTGCAAGATCCATCTCTTTATTAGTCAAAGTTGAATGCTCAGTGCCTATCACTGTGCCTGACACATAGTAAATGCTTGGTAACTAAAATAGAAAGTCTAACAGGGAAAGTCAACATCAACTTCATAAAATGCCACCTCGTAAAATAAGTTCAACATTTTTGCTTATATTTTCTATTTGTTGTTTTGTTTACTAACTTAATTAAACAATGAAATAAATCATTGGTTAAATTATCTTGTACATAAAATTATTATAAATAAATGCCTTTTGTTTGGTCACCAAATGTTATCAACCCAAGGTAGGTCCTCGAAAGAGGGCAGAGGAGAAAAGAACTATTACCAAAGGTCTTTGGTACTGAAAAACCTAGCTCACAGGTTCAGGTCCCTATTCTTTGGTGTGGCATTCAAAGCCCCCTGCCTGTCTGACTCCCCGGACCTCCCCCTGCCACATATCCACGTCTGTCCCATGCTCCAGCCAGTAAGTGCTTCATACCTCTCCTTATAGCTCTGGACCTTTGCTGAAGCTGGTTCCTCTACCTTAAGCCCTTTCCACTCCCACTAAATTTCAGCTCATCCTTTAAGACCTCACTCAGAATACCTTTCCCTGGAGAAGTCCTTCTCTGGTTCCCACTTGGATTTAATCTCCTCTTCCAAGAGCTCCCAGATAGCCTTCACTTCTGGCCTTCATCAGATTTTAGTGTCATCATTTATAATAACTCCCTCCTCCTGAGCCCCTGGAGCAATGATCAGTGTTCCAGAAGTGTCACTACAGCACCAGCTGGGCCATGGCTAGGCGGAGTGGGTCGTTGTGTTGACAGGTGTGGATCTGAGTGTAACGTTACTCTTTGGTACGAGCTATGTGCATTGCAATTCACTAAACTTGGGTTTTCCTCTGATCAAGGGAACAACTCACAACAGAAAACTGGTTCCAAAGCCTTGGACCAGACTGCCCTGGTTTGGGTCCCAAATCTGACACTTATTAGGTGGTGACTTTGAGCAAGTCGCTGAATTTTACTGACTCAGTTCACTACCTGAACGATACATGCAACACCAAAGAATCTCAACACAATCGTGAGGAATAAATAAAAATAGCTTTAAAATGTCGGTTACAGTAGGTTTTCTATACATTTATTTGCCTCCCCCTCTGAGATAGGAACTTGGTGAACTCAACAGTTCCAGGCTACTCGACTCACAGGAAATCAAACTTTAAACTCCCGCTTAAAAGAAAACTTTGAATTTAGCATTTTGGTCTGGAATTTGTCTTTACATCAGCCCTCCACTTTCTACCCTAACTTCACCCAATCGTCACTACGATTAAATGGCTTTGCTTCAGCTCCCACCCATAAATTACATCCAGACTCATTTCCAACAAACTCCTTGATATCTTCACGTGCAAGGAACAGAATTTTGCCCTTCAAGTTATCTCATTGAGATTCTGACCTTATTTCTTCTTTAAAGAACTTCTTGCAAATAGATGTCCCGATGCAGGCATTACATTTATCAAGACCGAGGAAAGTCCTTCCAAAGTTGTAGCTCGTTCTGACTTGGGGCATCAGAGAAGGAGAGGGAGAGGCCGGTGAGGACACAGAACAGCTCAGGACCGAGACCCACAGCAGCAGGGCTGGCCAGCCCCGGCGGAGGACGGCAGCTTCAGGCCCCAGTCGGGGCTCCATCTTGGCCTGGGACTCCAGCTGCACCTTCGGCTACCCACTCAGGGCTGTGCAGAGGCAGGTCTTGGCAAAGAGACGGGGCTGGCTTTGGGGCGTGGAGTCCATCCCAGTCTCCTAGGTCTCTGAGGATGCTAAGGAGCTTATGGCTGACGAAGCTGGGGAGGAGATGAGGAAGTCCATGTAGGATACTGATAACAACGTTTCCAAAGTTATTCTTCCTCTCCCTGGGGTGACTGCTGCAGGCTGGGGAGGGGCTGACTGGCAGATTTGGGGAAAGACAATGGTTATGCCTTCCCTATGCGGTCATTTTGACAAACACAGGATATCCTGGCTGGGCAGAAAAGGTCCATGCAGGATGTATGTCCGACCTGGGTTCCACCTGGGAGTTTCAAAGGACCGTGAAGGTCTCCACCCTTCACTGTTTCAATTCTGGGTGTATCTGTCCCTGTGGGACACACACACACACACACACACACACACACACACACACCCCAAATACTTCCCCCCCTCTGCAATGCATCATTTGACCTGACACATAACGAGCTGTAAGTCCCCCACTTGGACGTAACCAGCCATAACTCCTTCACTTTGACCATATTTGACTGTGAACTAACTAAAGGTCAATTTACTCACAATCCTGGCACCTTTAATATTGATTTGAAGGGTAAAGCCTTTCCACTACTAAAGGAATAGAACAACCCAGGTTAGTCCATCCTTCAGCTTCTCTTCCTGACCTGAGAAGAGAAGGGAAGGAAACTGATGGCCTCTGGCATGATGAGGGGTGCTCCAGAAAACCCCACTGGCTTGTCCATTCCTTTTCCTCATGCCTGAAAGTTCCTCCTCTTTTACACCCTGCCTTCCTTCTCAGTGTCTGGCCTGCCTTCGTGGGTTTTCCCTCCTGTCAGCAAGACAGGACCCACAGCATTGGTCCTATGAGGACCGAATCAGAGAAGGTAGCTTGGGCTGGGAGAGGGAAAAATGGAAGGAAGAGGCTGCTGGGATGACCTGAAGAGAACTGGGAGTTTTGGTAAAAATTGGTAGGAGGAACAGGGTAAAGGCAGTTTTCTGATATTGCCAAACATATATCCTTCCCAGGGAAGTGTTTGCTTGTACTTGTCTTTTATTGTGGAATTTTCAGAATTCTTCATATAGTCTAGTAATCTAGGATAATTGTGTCTAGTAAAAATGCTTCTTTTAACCTCTCCACTCTATCAAGACCTATTTTCCCCTCCAATAGTGTGCCGGAAGGTGTTCACTGGAAACATGGATTTCCACCAAGGCTCTGTCATCATGCGTGTTTGTCTAAGACCATGTATTCCAGGGGCTCCTGTAATGCGACTGAGAAGGGCTGGTATTAGTTCACAGACGACTGTAGGGCCCACAGCCAAGCTTGAGGCCTGCATGCCTGTTACCACTGCACAGATGGCAAAGAGTTCTTCTGGGTCCCTTGGTATATGGTGCTGGATCCCACAGCTTCCACATGGGCACCTTTGTAGGTGGAGGCCAAGCTTTTGAGGTGGGGACATGAATGAGGGATGACTTATTCAGTCATGATGTTGACGGCACTCTTGGTTGGGTTTTAGTTTTAGTTTTGGCAATATTTTGGATATCATAGTTTAAAAATTTCTAGTTCTATCATCTGCAACTTTTATCAGCATGTCTTTTTTTAAAAAGATTTAATTTATTTTTGTATAGGAGAACTGGGGTATAGGTCAGAGATTTGGGGGGTTGCGAAGATTCACCAGAGACAGAGTAGGGAACAGAACAAGCAGATCGACTGAAATACACTGCTGAGGGGAGAGCAGGAGAGACAGGAGAGGTCTGCTGTGCCATGTGGGTTAGCTCCCTGGCTGGGGATTGAACTCAGGCCATAACAGTGATAATGCTTAAACTTAACCCTGAGGCCACCAGGGAGGTCCTATAAGCATGTCTTTATGCCATGTGTTGATAAAAATTATAGAAATACTGAAAAAGTTACAAGATCAAGTACAGAACTCTCGACAAAGTACTAGAAATGCTGTTCCAGGTTCAGTGTTGTATAACATAATATTTATTGTACTTACTATGTCCAGTCTTTGTTTTAGGTACTGTATGTGGACTCAGCAGTGAAGGAACCAAGACCCCAGGAAAGGAGTTCATGGTCAGTGCAGCAGGCTTGTTGCAGTGAAGGACTGACAACTCCTGAGACCTTAAATTATAAGATTGAAGAACAAACTTTATTTATTTATTTATTTATTTATTTATTTATTTATATTTGACATCAATTGCAGTTCCCATGGATTTCCTGCCACCATTTCACCAGTGCACCATCACTTCAGTCCCTTGTGCTCTTTCTAAAGGACAAACTTTAGAGGGCTTGGAAAACACTATGGAAGCAGACAGAACTGTAGGTTATGCACACACAGGGTTTTTTCTTTTTACATTTTTCATGTCATTAAATATTCGATGAGACCATTTCTAAGTTCTGCATTCTATTATATAGATATAGCACATTTGAAAAAAAAAAACAACAAATCCCTCAAAGATATTTTGGTTGCTGATGGGTACGAATTTTGACAGCTGAAAATCTAAAAAATGATGAAAAACAGTCATCTCCCCATTTTCAAATGTCACAAATTGTAAGAGCCAACATCAATTTAAATAGCAGTTCTTTTTTAAAAAAAGTACTTAAAAACTTCATCAAGTATCAATTAAAAAGTGATCTAGCACAAATTGATCCTTATACATTTTAATACGGACTACTTTCCTTTTTAGTATCATGAACACATTTTGAAAGTATTTTTTACATTCAAAGCCTTAGGAATTTCCTGAATTGGTCTTCTCAAGCGTTCCAAGTGGCTTGCTGCTTTTCATCATGTTCTCGTGATTCTCCTTCTCCTTGGCACCTTTAATTTCATGACAGGGTAAGTATAGCTGGTAAAGAGTTTGGAGCTCTGAGCTCATATGTGTAAGACATATAGTGAGACATTTTATAACTTAATTTCCATTCTGAGACTTCCATCCTGGATAGGAGGAAAATATCAACATGGTTCTCTCTTAACTTCTTCTCTTCTCTTCTATAATTTCATTATTTTTCTAGGGACTTATTCAACCTACATGGATGGGATGATTTGGGGTCACTGTTGCCCTTGCTGTGGCCTGTCATGTCCAAACCTAGTTGTTTCTTAATCTCTCAAATTCCACTTGGGACATGTGCTCTGATTTGCAAGACAGCCTGCTGTGCCTTGAGATATTAATATATTCTGATTTAATGGGGCATGTTCAGGGTGGAATGGTCGTGAAATAGATATAATTTGAATGTCATTTCCTTAATGGGATTGTGTTGGACCCTGCCCCTTGTGTTCCAGAACAGTCAAGAGGTGGGGCCTAGATCCCTTCTCTGTTAGGTTATGAGTATTTTCTACCTGGTACATTCCCCCCTAAGGAGAAAAACAAGGAACCACTCTGCATGAATGGAGGGGTTGGGTGGGACACAAAGGGGAAAATACAGAGGTAACAAAATGCAGATGTTTTTCTGTCACAAAAAAAGTCTAAAGAGTTTGTCTATACATTCTGTTTCGTTGGAGCCATAGTTTCATTTTTGCCCCATTTGAATTACTTGTCATTAGAAGTTAAAGAACTTTTCTTAAACATCAACTTGACCCTGTGACAGATTTTTTTCAGGATCTGGTCACAATTTTTCATGATGTGTGCTCCACCAGAAGGGCAGGCATTTTATGTGCCTTAAGCATCCAAAGAAGTTTCGAGCATTTTCTTCTTCATTTTAAGTAAAAATTAAGAATTCAAAACTAATGTACAGTTGCAGTGATAATTAAATGAACCAATCCCATTGGATTTATTATCCCATTAGAAATTTATAAGAAACGTATGAAGGAGGCTACAAAGTCAAATTAATAATAATAATAATTGTCTATATGAGGAAACTGAGTATAGAGATGTTAATGGATAACCCAAGTCTTAGAACTAGTACATTCCAGACAGGAAGCTTGAACTCAGCTCTCCAGAGCATAACACAGCACACCACCCACTCCACCACGCTGCCTGTCAACACCTGGTTTGAATTTGTACTGGTGGTTTCAGCATGTCTAACTTGCATCCCCTTATGTGCGGAAGTAGCTTTGGGTTCTTGGAAGGTTTGCTACATGCTTTTGCAACACATCTAAGGAAGACGACGTAATTCTAAGTCGATCAACTGGAGCCAGCCGTACCGTCTCGGCTCTTCTGGGCAGGAACCCCAAACGAGCCGCTGGGGCTTGCAAAGACCCCGCTACCTTGAAGTGCCCACAACTTCAGACACCCACGACTTACCTGAGGGGAGAGGATGCCAGTGACAGGGCTTCTTGGCGTTGTTTCTCTTCCTTCTTAACTCTGTTACTTTTCTCCTTTCATCATCACCCTCAAGATGCTGGTTTTAAATTCTCTCTGCTTTTTTATCTTGGCTTCCCTTTTGGTTTTTTTTTCTTCCACACTGCAAATAACTCCTGTTTCCTTTCCAGTAATTTATCTCATAGAAGATGTTCCTCAGGCCCTGTCTTCTCTCCCGAAGTCAGAAGACTCAGCTGACAGTGTGTGGCTCAAGCCGGAAGACAACCCTAGATATGCGCATCAGGAAGCTGGAAACTTCTCACATCATAGCTAGAGAAATGGTTACTTCTTATGACTTCAATGACGACTCTGCCCTGAATAACTCAAAAAGCTGACCTTTTGAAACTGAGGTTGCTGCAGTTTTGCCCACCTTCTTCCGGTGGTGTGTCCTTTGATGCTGGATACTTTGTCCTTTCCCTGAGAGGGAGGAAAGAGGAGGAATACTTGATGTAGCCAGAGTTACTTTTCAAAAGAACATCTATAAAAGCAATGCTGTATCTTCATAGAAAAAGATGCAAAAACCAGTAAGCTTTCTGCGTTTTAACTTTAATGCTTTTAAATGCATTTCTACAATGCTTGCTTTTTTACTGAAAAATACATATAAGTAATTTTTTGTGTCATTAGATTTTTTTTTCTAAAGGAAGATTTTCCATGGCTATATAACATAAGCCATAATTTATCGAACCCATTCCTACTATTGATCTATCTGTTAAAAATTATGCATGACTTAATTTCTTTAGTAATAGGGCTTCAAAACAAAAGATTTTGTTTTGGTTCCTGAAATCATTTGCAAAGTATACCAGAAGATATCTTTAATATTACTACTGAATGAAATTGGTCTAAATACTACAAAATTTATCATCTCATGTAAGAAATCCAGAGACTCAGAGGTGTTACCAGGCTGCAGCCAGAAGGAGGAGTGGTCTCTGGCTCTCCTGCAAGTTAGTGTGGCAGTCCCTCCTGAGAAACCTTTTATATAGCAGTGTGCTGCCTGGATCGTGGAACGGACCAATTGGGTGTGAGCTGTGGGTTGATGTACACCAGGACTCTGCCTCTCACCACAAGTCAGTGGTAGCAGAGCCCTTCTTGTAAATTACACTTCCTGAAATCTGGAACAGGCCAAAATGGACCAATCAGGTGCAGGATTGGGAAATGGACCAATCAGACCGTGGGTGGGGGGCACCTTGAAAGTCAATATAAGGCAGGGTCAAAGGAAGCATTGGTAATTGGAGTTGGGATTCATATTGGAATTTGGAGCGACCTGGAGGAGCAGACAGAGAAGCAGCAGCCCAGAGGAAGAAGGGGTCCAAAGAAGCAGCAGAGGAAGAAAAGCTCCTGCAGAGGAAGAGGAAAAGACGGTTCCAGCTTTTGAAGAAAGGAGGGAAGCCTCCGGCAGCTGCCCTCTGAGGAGGGGAGAGAGACTGAAGGACTTTGTAGGGACTGGGACTCGGTCCTGGCTGTGACACTGACTGGAAAGGAGCACCAAAGGCCATGGGCCTGGTGTCTCAAAGAGCTGTTTGTTGGTGGTATAAACCAACAACTCACAAGAGCTGTAACACTGGGTGTTCCTGAACACTGCTTCTGCATACCCGTAGTGGTCATTGCTACTGGACAGTGCTGCCTAGAACTGGTGACTAGTGACTGCCAACACTGATGCTGACCAGATGAAGCAGCCAGCCTCCTGTGGATATGTAAGAGTTCTTGTTTCCCCTGCTTGTAAATAAACCCCATGGTTGTTTCTGTAGCCTGAGGTCCCTTGCAATTTTGCGCGTGGGTTCTCACCCATTGACAGTCACCTGTATCAGGCACCCTGCTCTGTTAGTCTATAGCCCTTGTTGCTATAGCCCTTGATTCTGGTTTGTGGCCTTTTGGGGATTTTGGGGGGCTCTTTGGCCTCGGATCATCTTCTGCTCTCTGTCTCAGTCAGAGCCTCCTCTGCCCCCTGTTTTAGAGGCAGCTCAAATATACCATCAAGAAGGCAAGATCATGCCATCTTTCTACTCTACATATCAAGTGAATTGTTTTTTCTTTCCAGCCAGGCTCCCCTGGTCATAAGTTGGTGGCTGCAGTTTTGGATATCATGTTCAGATAGATATGTCAATTTCCAGTGGAAGAATAAGAGACATCTCTTTGTTTTGATGCAAGGCATGATTTCCCAGAATTTTCCCTTCAGATCTCATTGACTACAATCAAATCAAATTCAACTTTATTTCTAAGATGAGGTTTGAAATTGTTGTGATTGGTTTGGTTTTATCTCCAGAGATGGAAAAAGGAATGCATTTTCTTGCAGGGTAGATAGCTAAACCAAAAGAAGGTGTGGTTAGGCAGGAAGAAAGTGGGGAAATGAACATTGGCCAAGTATCATGGTTTTGGTTTTCCAGAAACAAATTCTGAAATAATGAGCTGAGTACAAGTAGATTATTTAGGAGGTGATCCCAGGAAATACTGGTGGGGGGAGGACTGCAATAAGGAAATGAAAGAATTACAGAATAGTGAATTATGAAGGGCACTATCATGCCAACAATGGGCTCCATCCAGTTGGGGAATTCTGGAAGAGAGTGGAAAACATAAACTTGAGAGTTTTTCTTTTTCTTCTTTTCTTTTATTATTTTTTAAGTAATTATTTATGCATACAAGTACTGGGGTACAGGCAGGAGGTGCGTGGGGTGGTGAGAGGATTCACCAGAGACAGAGCAGGAAACAGAACAGGCAGACTGATTGAAATACACTGCTGAGGGCAGCAGCAGGTGAGGCAGCAGAGGTCTGCTGTGCCATGTGTGTCCCCTCCCTGGCCGGGAATTGAACTCGTGCTGCAGTGGCTGCAGATGCTTCATAGAGCAGTGCTTAACCCCTTGCACCACCAGGAAGGCCCCTCTTTCTCTTCTTTTATTATTGAAGTAATATTGGTTTATAACACTGTATATGGTTCAGGACAACAGGGTCACACCTCCTTAGATGTATATCACCAACCACGTGCACCACCTGAGCATTCATATCCCTTTATCATATACCACTGGGCCCCCTCAACTCTTTGTTTGCACCACACCCTCCCTCTCTAGTAGCCTCAAATTTGCAGTTAGGTTTCTTGGCTTTGTTTTGGTTTAGTTTTGTCAGTTATTTCATTTCTTTATATTCCATATATGAGTGAAACCTTCCAGTGTCTGTCTTTCTTTCTGAGGCTTATTTCACTTAGTATTAAGTGAATAAGCATGGAATATATTTCCATTTCCTTGTGTCTTGTATTTCTTTTAGCAAAGTCACAATTTTCTTTGAATAGGTCTTTCAACTCTGTTGTTAAGTTTTTAGCTAGGTGTTTAACACGCTGTGATATAACTTAAATGGCTTCTTGATTTCTTTCTCTTCTACCTGATATTTGTAAGAGGAGTGTACCAGACTTTTGTCTATTGCTATTGTATTCTGTCGCTTTACTATATTGATTTTTTGTTTTTAATAGTTTTTTAGTGGCGTCTCTAGGGTTTTCTATATAAATATAATCATGCAACCTGCAAATAGTGATAGTTTTATTCCTTTTTCAATTTTTATTCCTTTTATAACGTTGTTTTGCCTAACTGCTCTAGTTAGGACTTCAAATAATATATTGAATAGTAGTGGTGAAAATGGACATCCTTGAATGTACTTGATCTTAGAGGAAAAGCTTTCAGTTTGTCAGTGGTGAGTATGAAACTAGCTGTGGGTTTATTGTATTTGGCTTTTATTATATTAATGTTTGTTTCAACCATATTTTACTAAGAGTTTTTATTATAAAGGGATAGTTGAATCTTGTTATGTGCCTTTTCTACATCTATTGGTATGGTCATATGATTTTTGACATTCCTTTCATGGTATGCTAAATGACATTGATTGATTTGTATACATTGAACCATCCCTGCATCCCATCTGGTCATAACATATGATGTTTTTAATATAGTGTTGAATTTGGTTTGCTAAAAGTGTGTTGAGGATTTTTGTATCTGTGTTCATTGAGGATATTGGCCTCTAGTTTTCTTTTTTTGTTATATCCTTGTCTGTTCTTGGTATCAGGATAATGTTGGACTCATAGATTGTGTTCGGTAGCATGCTCTACTCTTCAGTTTTTTGGAAAGATTTGCAAGAGATAGGTATTACTTCCCCTCTGAAGGTTTTTTAGAACTCATTAGCGAAACCATCTGGTCCTGTGCTTTTATTTTTGGGAGTCTTTTGATTACTGTTTTAATTTCCTTACCTATCGTTGGTCTGTTCAGGCTTTCTATTTCTTCCTGATTCAGTCTTAGGAGCTTGTAATGGTACTACAAATTTTCTGTTACTTTCAGAGTTTCCAAATTGTTGGCATAAAGATGTTCCTAGGTCTCTGTGCTCCTGTACAGGTGTCTGTTGTTACTTCTCTTTAATGTCTCATTCTATTTATTAGTGTTTTCTCCCTTTTTAAATTTGTGAGTCTATTTAAAGGTTTGTCTAATTTGTTTATTTTTTCAAAAAAACCAGATAAATGATTTCGATGATCTTTTGAATTGTCTGCTTTGCTTCTATTTTATTTCTGCTCTAATTTTTATTACTTCCTCCCTTCTAATGGCTTATAGTTTCATTTGTTCTTCCTTTTTTAGGTGGTGGGAAATTCAAGGGGAAATCATAGAATGTACAAATACAAAGAATGATGCAATAAATATGCAAAAATAAAACCAAAAATAAATCGCTCAAATAAAAAAAAAAGGTTAAATTATTTGTTTGAATTCTCTTGATATGTCTGCTCCCCTCTACCCAGGTGCCCTGACTGAGCAAACAGCTATGCCACTGGTGTCTTCTATTTCAGACCACAGCCCCCAGCTTCCTCTTTTCACGCAACTCTTGCCCAGTGTACTGGGAATCACCTCAGTGTTGACTCTTGAAGTTTGCTTTGGTCTCTGCCATCCAAAGGATAATCGGTCCCACTCCCATCCACAGGACTGTCTCTCAGATCTGTGTGCCTCTGGCTTGATCTGGCTACTCCAAGAGCTACAGTTACTTGGGAACAGGTCCTGTTACTGACTCCTGTGGCGGGCAGCCAGGCTCCTGTGGCTGGAGACTGGCAGTCAGAGTCCCATCACTGTGAGGGTACCTGTACTTCCAGAGCTGGTAGCTGGTAGCTGTGATCTCACGGGTGGACTCTTGTGGTTGGTGGCCGGTGGAAAGGAGTGACTGGGCTCTTATGGCTGGCAGCTGGCAGCTGGTCTCCTGTAGCTTGGTGGCTGGAAACACTGAGTTCCTGCAGTGGCTGGTGACAGGACTGGCTGCTGGTCCCAGTGCACATTGCAGTCTTCTGTCTCACATTCAGTAGTTATTGGTTTTATACTACTACAGTCTACCTGAGAATAAAAGTAGGTAAGCCTGTATCTTCATTCTGCTGTCACCTTGCTCTCAGCCCCCTCAGGGATTTTCTGACCATGCAGCATGGAGCTGGGGTATTTATAGATCAACTTTCACCCGCCCTTGTTTGAGGGCTGCTGTGGAGGTTTATTAAATTCATGGCAGTTCCAGCCTGCCCCATACAGGCTGAGTGAGCTTTTATGGTCAAAGAAATCTCAGGTAAATCATTGCTGTGTCTGAAGTCAGAATCCATCAGTTCGGTGGAGAGAATGGGAAGGAAGGAGGTGCTAAGAACAGTTGGGCATCCACAGCATCTGCTAAGTTCAGAAACTGAAGGTGTGTACTGTAGTATACTACAGAAAGCCTTTTACTCCCCAAGGTCAAGCTAACAATCAAGGTCTAGCTGACATAGCAAGAGAAATCACAGATAATTAGGGATGGAAATAATTTTAGTAATTATCTAGACCAGTTTCACCTCACATGCTATTTTGCTACTAAAGGCAAAAGAAGCGAATCTATGAGGTTTGTGTCAATGAGTGGCAGACCGTGGGATAGGACTAGTGTTTATGGGACTGGCAGAGCTGGCATGGTCCTTTTTTGGCAAGAACATGATATTTCAAATATTGAAGTTCTCATTAGGGAATCATTCTGAATTCTGTTAAGTTTCTTTTTATTTTACCATTTGTGTTGGGTTTATTTTGAATTATAATGTATATGGAGAAGAGCTTGTAAGTTTTTAGGGCTTTGGCCTTCTTCTAGGGTTCCTCATCTAAACTTGAACCCACGGCTCTGCACTCAGTCTAGTGTGCATGACCCAACGCCATGCTGCTTCTTCTAAGGGAAGGACTTTCAATTGCTCTGCGCCAGACCTGCTACTGACACCAAGTTCACGTGAATGGGCCTGGGACCGCCTTGCTCTTATGAGAGTATTGTCTGCTGCAGTGACTCACCACCAGGAACCACACTGCCGAGTGGGAAGATACATGTGGATTTGGTTTGGTGTTTTTTGAAGTGTGTGCTATGTAAAAACAAATTTGCAAGAATGCTTTTAGGTTTTGCAAGAATACAGGCTTCCATGGTTGCGTAAGTGTGGTTTTTGTTGCTGCTATGTTTAACTGAAGGGTTTTTAGAGCCCTTGAAATGTCAAAATGTTCTATGAAATTCCAAGAGAAGGAAATAGTATTCAGTGTTTCCCACATTTTTTTTGAACAAAGAACACTTTCTAGCAGAAACTTTTGCAAGCAAGTGTTCCTCACACACCCCCCCCCCTCGGAAATGCTAATATGGTCTTTACCAAACCAGCCTTCCTGTGAACATCTTAGGTTGCCGGATTCTTCCTGTAATGGGGGAAAGCTCTGGATGGGAAATTGAGGTCTGAGTTATGTTTTCTTTCCCAGTGGGACATTGTATTATTGATGCTGTCAGAGAGTATGTTTTGCTTAGTTTTCCAGGAGTGGTTGAGGGTTTGTGTCAATCCAACTATAGTTGCTTACTCTGCAAAACCAGATGAGCCACAGAGGCTATGTTCCAACCAGTTGAAACAAACATCAATGGCCCCCAAGAGCCTGGGACAGGGTATAGTTCTTTTGGTTTCTTTTTAATTGTGTTTCCTAACTGTCTTCCTTGGAAAAGACTTCTGTGATCTGCACGAGATCAGCCAGTGTCTTGTATTTGCAAGGCGTCTTGCTCAGCAAGGAGCTGAGATTCAACAGGCAAAAATCTCTGCAAAATTACCAAGGGTGGTTGGAAAGTGATCCTCGGAACCTTACTTTCAGCCCTGACGTGCCCTCAGTGCTTTTCTTCCAAAGTCTTCTCATTCCCCAAACGCTTTCAAGCTGAAGTTTCCTTTTCTTTCTTGTGATGCAGTCAAGGGAGGCAGCTTTTTGCTGTGAAGGAACATACGTGGAATCTGCCTTCTTTTGTTGGAAAAGAGAGAATTAATTTAGGCTGCCTTTGCCGACTCTTCATGCGCTGCACAAACTACACGAGAGTCCCTGACTCATGGGCGCAAGTGTGTGCTCCTCACGTGGCTTATTATCACCTATAGATTTGGCCAATCACGTAATTGGAAAAAACTGCTTCTCGCGGCACTTCCACCAGTCATAGGCCATAAACTTGGCAGAAAGATTCTACAACATGAGAAGGGAGATGTGCCATTTCATTGCACTTGTTCTTCATATAACCCTTCCTATCTCATTGGTACCAAGTCCAAATATACTTAGCTCAGTAAATCAATGGGACATGGAAGACAATTAAATGGTTGTGTGAACAGGATGCTGTTCTCAGAGCCAAGAATAAATAGACTCTAAAAGTATTTCCCAAAGTAGCTGCGGTGAAAGAGAAAGGAATATATGTCTTTGAGAGGAAATAAGATGTTCTTCATATTTCTCTAAACTCCCAACGTGAGTGAAAATGCAAGCTGGTTTTATCAGAGGATAGTAATGTGCATCGTACCTGGAGGTCATCATTTGTGTTCTGCTCCTTCAGCTCTACTACCTGCCTTCCAAGTGTTTGTGAGACAGGATTAGTCTCAGTCAACTTCCAGTTGTCCTTTAACAACATTGGTTTAAAAAAAGATAATACATGCATGAAACAAAAATAGACTCAAAATGGATAAAATAATGAACATAAGACCTGAAACCATAAAATATATAGAAGAAAATATAGGTAAAACACTACATGACATGCATCTCAGTAACATCTTTAAAGACATGTCCCCAAAGCAAAGAAATTGAAGGAAAAGATAAACAGCTGGGATTACATCAAACTAAAAAGCTTTGTACAGCAAAAGAGACATTAGCCAAAGCAAAATGATAACCTACTGATTGGGAAAAAAATTTTGCACTCCATTCAACTGATAAAAGGCTATTCACAAAGCTCTACAAAGAGCTCACACGACTCAATCAATCCAGACAAGAAATGGGGAGAAGAGATAAAGGACACTTCTCCTAAAAGGAAATGCAAATGGCCAACAGGTATATGAAAAAAAATGTTTAACATCCTTTATAATCCTATATAAGGGAGATGCAAATCAAAGTCACAACGAAATACCACCTTACACCAGTGAGAATGGCACATATTTATAAAAGAAGCAACAAGAAATGTTGGCAAAGATGTGGAGAAAAGGAACTCTCCTATACTGCTGGTGGGAATGCAAACTGGTCCAGCCTCTATGGAAAGCTGTGTGGAGGTTCCTCAAACTACTAAAATGGAGCTACCATATGACCCAGCAATTCCACTCCTAGGAATATACCCAAAGGACACAAAAGCATTAATTCAAAAGGATACCTGCATCCCTATGTTTATTGCAGAACTATTTACAATAGGTAAGTTGTGGAAACAACCCAAATTCCCAAAAATAGGTGTCTGGATCAAGAAGATGTGATATATATATACACAATGGAATACTATTTGGCAAAGAAAAAAGATAAACTCATGCCATTCACAGCAATGAATGAAATAAGGGAAATAAGTCAGAAGGAAATAGGTGAAATAAGTCAGTGAAGTAAGTCAGAAGGAAAAAGAAAAAGAAAAAGATTGGATGGTTTCATTTATAGGAGGAATGCAGAGGAAGTAAATAAGGGATTGGGGAAAAATAATAACAAAAAAATTGGCAGTAAACTATAAATCAGAGACATTCTGCAAGGGAGGGGGAGGGAGAGGGATCAGAGCAGGTGAGGGAAGAGCACAGGGGACTATGGCGATGGCGCATGGGTGAATTGGTGGTGGAAATTCTATGGGGACTACACATGAGCGGAGAAAGCAACCATTGTAGAAAAATGAAAATGATGTAAAATATATGTAAATAAACAAATCATATTTAAAAATAATATATGCATGAAAGGCAACTGTCATGTGTTGGTGGGACCCTAATAAAAAGCACAGCACCTTAAGTGGGGTGTGGGGATGATAGCAAATGGGGAAAGTAAGTAAAAATCTCTACTGGCTCATCCTTCTTTAAATCACTGGACTTTTAACATGTCTTCCAACCTCAGCTAGTGGACCTTAAAATCAGACTCCTCAGGGCTGGTGCGGGTGGTGTGCTCCAGTGGCTCCTCTGCGGACATTTAATGGTCCTCTCCATAGTGGGGAATACATTTTCCTCAGTCTCTGTGTTCTATACTACTTCTCAATTCTGTCAATTCAGGTTCTCCCCATGCAGGCTTCATTGTTCTTCTTGAGGGTCTTCTTATATAATACTTAAATAGTTCCAGAAGAACTGTCTCTCCAATGCCATTATGGGATTGTGTGCTCAGTCCAACACACTGCACTTTCCCCAGCTAGCAAAGCTCTCTCCTATGAGAGGTTTTGGCATGAGGTGGACAGCAGACCATTATTTCTCCCCCAAGTTCCAGGAAGCACACTTCAAGCATTCTAAGAGGTCCTGTTGAAGTCCTTTTGTAGGCTTAACGTGAGAACCCACCTTTAATTCTGGGTTCTGAGAAAACAAATATCTCAGGACAAATTGCATCTAAAACCCTTCTTCTTCTTTTTTTTTAATCTCCAAGGAACTCTACTGTTTTATACTCTCAATGAAAGAGAATTATTGGATTGGTTTTTGGAACCCATCTTGAAATGTTCCAACTCGCTTTGAGTGTGATATCTATCGCCTTATGCTCTAGGATGAAATTTTCATTCAACATCTTGGTCTGGTTGATTACTTTGAATGTAAGGAAATGTTTTCTTTAAAACTGTCAGTTTGCCATCTCTAGGAAGCAGATGCTGAGACACTTAGGAGTGCAGGAGATCCACTCTGTGGAGATTAGCCTTACACAAGGAAAAGGAAGAAGCAGGTTTGGGGTGTGGGGCGACTATGTCAGACCTCTTCCAAGTCAGTGGAGAATCTTGGGGCAGATGGCCCACTTGAGGAGTCCTGCATTGGGTGGGGATGGCTAGATCCTTTACACTTTCTTACTCAATTGCTGGATTCTGCCCCAAAGGGAACATGCCCTCAGCTCCTAGTGTTTTATTCAGTCATTGACCAAAGGCAATGTCTGTCATACCCTGAGAAAGTAAACCCAGACAAAGCTAAGAGAGGGAGACTGTTTATTTATCATACTTCTCGAAACTCCACAGCAGCTTCTTATTTTAAGGAGGCTCTGAGGAGCACATCTTCGTGTCTGACAAAATCCCAATCTCTGTATTCTGAGAATGAACATGGCTACCTTGGAAAACTTCTTCTGTTGTCCTGTCTTTCTCTTCCTTTGTTGGCTTGTTTCTCTATGATCTCTGCATGGCTTTCTCTTTCATTTCATTCAGCTCTCTCAAAGTCTTCCCTCAGCGACTTCCTCTTACCACTCTGTCTTAAATATCACCCCGTCTTCACTCTCTATTCTCTCACTCAAGTGTGTTTTACCTACATTGTTCTTTTACTACTTACAATTTTTTTCCATCATTGTGTCTTTCACCAACATTCAAAGCTGGACCTTGTTTGTTTCATTCCTTAAACATCCCAGAACTAGTACTCAATAAATAAAGAAATATGTATTACTTGGCTGTCTTCCTGTCTAGTCCCCATGCTCTGAGACTCAGTGTACCGGCAGCTTGGGTCACGTGGCTGATGCTCACGGAGGAGAGCTGCTGTGTGTGTGGGGGTTTGTTCCTACCTGTGGCTTCCAGCTCTTCTGGGGGAGGATCCTATTTCTCTGTTGCTCTGGTCTCTAGCAGGAGTTCTTGGATATGGTCCCCTTTATAATAAATAGTTTCACTTGCCTCTTGGTATCAGAAAGGAGATGAACGTGGGGAGCATCACACTTCCTTTTGCTCTCAACACTACCAAACAATGCTGATCAAGCTTTCTAAAGACTCAGCGATAAAGAAAGACTCAGGGATAAAGAAGGAAAAAATTCTGAGGGGAGCAGCGGGCGAGGCAGGAGAGGTCTGCTGCGCCATGTGGGTTCCCTCCCTGGCCGGGGATCAAACTTGAGCTGCTATATGAAGCAGGGTTTTTTTAAAAGTTAAAATGGGTGTTCTTGATGCAAAGATTTAGAACATTACCAAGGGCTTTTGTTACTCTATATCCTTTCCCCACTAGGACCTCCCACTCTGGATGAGGAATACAATGAGAATTCCTCCATGTCATCTAGCAGGACACTAGGGAGCCAGCCAGAGGTACTCACACCCAAGGCACAAGTGTCAGCATGGCAACTAAAGGGCACTCCAGGATTCCCAAACTTGCACGTTCTACAGGAGTCCAGCCATCTGTGTGCACAAAGGCAAAACATATTAGTAGTGTGAAAGCACTTTAATAGAAGTAGTGTGCATAGAGAGAGAAGAGAAGAAAGATTATCAGTTTCCCAATAAATCACTCCAATTTACTCATCTCCTCATGGGAAAATGCCTAGCCAACCAGGGTTGGCCATAGGCAGAGCCACTGAAGCCTGAATCCTTGCCACAGGTCTGAGGCACCTCTTGGCAGGGAGCTATAGGAAAGGGGTTCTGAAGCAGCCCCTCGAAAGCTGGATCAAAAGGAGACACCACATCAAGACAATGGCTGCCACTGTCAGTCTCCCCATGTATCTCTCACCCATGTGTCTCTTTCAAGTTGTCTCTACATGGCTCTTCTTCACGTGTACACTTCCATGTGTCCTTCCCAGCGGTATCAGGGTGCAAGTCAGGCCCTAAGAACAACAACTCTCATCTCTTCTTCTCCTCTTTTTCTTCTCCCTGAGTCCACCTGCCTTCTGTGTTATACAGCTTCACCTGGCCACTCAGCTAATCCTTAGGGAAGTACGGAGGTGGGGTGGGGAATGTTACCTCCTCCCTTTATGGAGATGTCTCTGTAACAGAAAGAACATCACATACAAATTTCTTAAAGTAGGAATAATTCTAGGAACAGCAAGAAAGCCAGTGTGGCTGAGGCATCGTGATCGTGGTGGCGGGTTCTATATGAGATGAGCACAGAGGGTCAAAGTGGTCAAAGGAGTTTAAATTTCACGTCGAATGTGGGAAATTATAGGTCTTCCTTGGCTTCCTTGGTATTCATCTGTCTGAGATCATTCTGCTTGGAGAGGAGAGCAGACTGTAAGAAGGCTAGAAGAGAAATTGGAATAAAGGAGACAGTCACAGCAGTCCAAATAAAAAGTGATTATGGCCTGGTTCAGGATGCAATGGCGAATGTGAAGAAAAGGAAGATATCAAGGTATACACAGAAAAGAGAGCTCAAGTTTGAGTTCAAGATTTTATCTTGAGCAGCTAGGAGGATGGTTATGTTATTCACTAAGATGGGGGAAGGCTCAGGGGAGGATTGAGGTGTGGAGGAAAATGAATACTCTGATTCTGGACATGTTGACCTATCAATTTGGTATCCAAATAGTGATGCCCAATCACCAAATGGTGATTGTTAGATATCCAAAATAAGGTCAAAGGGAAGGTCCACACTGGTGATAGTATGTAAGGGGCAAAACTATAAGATCAATGAGAGAAAAGTATAGAATGACCCCCAGGACACTCTAAAGGTCAGGAAGAGTAAGAGAATGCAGCAATAGAAAGGAACAGCTAGCTCTCAAAGACAAATGAAGGAACTGTCTCTATAAAGAATGAATGATCGTGTCAAGTTTTGCTAACATATGGCTCTCATTTCTATTTTAAACAGTTCTGCAGTGAACATTCTTACGTTGTCTCTTTCATAGAGTAGAACCCTAAAGGTGGAATTGTTATGTCATGGCATATAAAGATCTTTAATTTTAACAGGCAGCACATGATTGTGCTCCAAAGTGGTTGTACCAACTTACTATACCATCAGTACTCTGTTTTCCTCTATAACCTCACAACCCATGTTATTGAACATTACTTTTTTCCAACTTGACCAATAAGAAGTGTCTTTTCATTCTTTTTAACTTTCATTGTCCTCAATATTATTATCTTGGATAATCATCTCATATGTTTATTGGCCATTTGACTTTTTCCTTTTTGAATTGTCTGTACCCATTTTTCTATTTGTCTGTTTGATTGATATAGTAGTTCTCTCTATATATTCTGGATACTAATCCTCTATTAGATCTGTGTACTGCAAATAATCTTCTGCCACACTGTGGTTTATATTTTCACTGTGTTTTTGGTGACTTTGTAACCTTTCCAATTTTTTATTCTTGCTTTCTTTTTGTGTAATTATCAATAACTCTTTTATTACCCCAAAGTTATTAATATAGTCTCCTAATCTTTCTTCTAAAAGTTAGATTAATTTATTATATTTAGGCATTTAATTTATCAAAAAGTGGTTTTTGTGTCATAAGCTACTTTAGTCTTTATATATCTCCAGGGTTTACAGTTATACTTAGCAGAGGGAAAAGGAAGTGTGTCTATGTAATCATACTAGAAGTAAAAATGTCTCTGTGTTTTTGAAATAAATAAAATCTTGAATGCACATTACATTTATTTGGTCTTATCTTGGAGTCAAGACAATTTGCATTTGAAATTTTGCTGGACTGTTAGCCAGAAGCGTAACATAGTCTGGGCCTCAATATTATCAATTATAAAATGAGAATAATAATATATACTCAATAAGTGTATTTTTGAGGTTAAGTAAAAAATATATGTGAAATACAGTACTTAGCATACTGTAAATATTCAATAAGTGATAATAGTAGTATTCCAAAATAACTAGGTAATTTGTCAGATTCATTAATAATCTCTTCCTCATTGACCTGTGATTCTATCTTCATCACAGATCTTATACTAGTAATTTTCTGTATTATTTTTGGTGGTATATCTATACTTGTATCAAAATCATATTGTTTTTATTATTAGAGTTTTATGATGTGTTTTAATGCCTGGAGGGATTAATAACCCATCATTCTCTTTTCTTTTTAAAATTAGCTTTAACCATATTTTTTCTCTGTGGTTTTTATATTTTTTTCCTTGTTTATTCTGTTAGATGATCTTTAAAAATTCTTTTGAAAAATTCAAAATCAAATCCCACTGGAACTAAAATTGGAATTTTGTTTGCTCTTTAAATTATTTGAGAAAAATTAACATAAAATACTATAGAAGTATTGTCATTATGAAAATGGTGTGTTTTCTCTGATCATTGAAATAATATCTCAACAATCTTTTGGAATTTTCATAGCATTTCTTAGATTTATATTGTTTATTTCTGGCTATTTCAACTTTTAATTGATAATTGTGTATTTTCTTTGTAATGGGTTAACCTGCATTATTTGCTAATTAGTTTGGACAATATTTTAAATTAATTTTCTTAAAGTTTCCAGATATGACATGTAAACTGGCCTCCTCCTTTCCAGTAATAGCTCTTATTTCTGTTTTACGTATTATTGCCTCGGTCCAGGCTCCTAGGATCATATTAAAATTAACAATGGATACTAAACATCACTGTTTTGCTTCTGCTATTTATAGAACTCCTTCCCATACTTTTAGCTGAATGTAAAGTTTATTGGATTGAGGTAAAAAGTATTTACTCACTAAGTGATGTTTATTAATTTTGGGTAGATCCTAGTCCCCTTTAAGGATCTGATTGACAATTTTATCCATCTTTCTTCTAGACACATATGTACAATTTTGCATACAATTTCATGGGATCACAACTCCTTCTAAACTATCTCCTTCTTGATATTCTAGGGATCTAGACTTCTAGAAAGTTAATTTAAGAATTTCTGTTATGAAAGAAATATCTTTTGATTCTCATCTTTTCGAGATTGGTAGGTGGCAGCTTTAATAAGCAAAGGAAATTACATAGGAGACTTGTCTTCCAGGGCCACAAGATGAGTTTATACCTGGCATAGCTCTCCCCCAGCCCTCCAAGATCTTAAAAGTTTATGTGTACCATCCAAGTAGTCTCAACAACCATCACTCTCTCAGAGTGGCTGCTAGCATGGGAACATTCAGTAGAATAAACATTCCAGGGGGTGGTAAGGAGCCTCCTATTGCTTGAATCCAGCTCATGGGTCACACAGAGGTCATGCTGACCTCCTCCAACAACAGGAAAACCAGGAGGCTTGAGGTCCCTCAGGAAACAGATGCTAAGATGGAGATGCAGGGAGTGCTCTTGGGAGCTTAGAAGGTCAGGGGAGAGCAGCATTGTGTAGAGGGGGCAGCTGAGGCTTCAGCTGACCGGAGTACTCAGAAGCAGGTGTATCTCTTCAGAGCAGCCCCAAGTTGAAGTAAAGGCTGAACTTCATGCCCCCTCGCCAACAAATCATTGCAAAGGTGCCCTGCCAGAGAGCAACATAACCGTGGATGGTCCTGCTCCTTTTGTCAAATACTGGAGCCAGCGGTAAGCTAGACTCCTCACAGTGAGGTAATAAGTATCTCAGTCTTAAACGGGGCCCACTTGAACCACTACAGCAGAGGTACCTGCTGCCTTAGAATCATGTGGGAGAGATAAAACAGAGGTTGGTAGGTGCAAAACAGTCTGTGATTCCTTAGGTCTGGTTTGAGGGTGGAGCATTTGTATTTCAAACAAGTTTCCAGGAGCTGATGCTACTCTTCTGGGTTGTCTTTTGAGAAACAGCACTCATTCTTCCAGGCTAACTAGCTTATTTTTTTTTCCAGCAGAATAAGGAACAGAGGTATAACACCTAAAAGAGAATAGCAAAAAGGTGAACTTGCAAACATACAGATAAAACTTTAGATGAATCTTGGAAGGGTCGTTCCTCTCAATTTTCACTAATAAAATGTCCATCTGAGATAAATAAGTGATCGCCCAGGGTCAACTTGATGGACAAGCTACACAGAGCAAGTTATGGAGAAAAGGTGCAGAGTTCCATGCCCGCTCCAGGCGTGTTATTCTCCCCCAAATCATCACATATCCACCAACCAGAAGTTTCTTTTGATTCATAGTGGTAAAGGTTTTGATATTTAATCATGAATTGGATTTGGACTTAATTAAAATGCTTTTAAAGCATTCAGTCGTGATAAATTTTCTTATTTAACCTATTGATGGGACATGTGTTATTTATATAATTCCTACTATAAATTAAATCTTACGGAGTTGGAATAAATTCTGATTAGGTGTGGATGTGATAGGTTATTAGTTTAATACTGTCTCATTTGATTTTATATGTTATTTATGCATTCTACTTCTTTTTAAAAGCGCTAATGGTTTATGTCTATAGACTTTTTCTAGGTGTCAGATTTAGTGTCACACTTATTTTAGTTACATAAGACAAGCTGAGTAAGTTTGCTTTTTTGTAAAATTCCTGGAGCAATTTATGGAGCATTAGAAATGAGCTCACTGAAAATTTGAAGGGGCTTGATGTAGGACTTGCTCATTAGACTTCTTTTGAAGGCACTTCTTTGCAAACTTTTCTTACCTTACTGGTTAATGGTCATTTTGGATTTTCTCCTCTTTCTTTATATTTTCCAGATAATTGTTCTTATCATAGTCCCCTTTAAGGATCTGATGATAATTTTATCCATCTTTCTTCTAGAAAATGCTTGCAGACACATATGTACAACTTTGCATACAATTTCATGGGATCACAACTCCTAAACTATATCCTTCTAGATATTCTAGGGATCTAGACTTCTAGAAAGTTAATTTAAGAATTTCTGATATGAAAGAAATATCTTTTGATTCTTATCTTTTCGAGATTGGTAGGTGGCAGCTTTAATAAGCAAAGGAAATTATATAGGAAGGTTGTTCTTATCATCAAAGATTGTCAAACCCACACATGTGTTTTTCCTAATGTATTTGTTCTATTCATTTGTATTCCTCCTTAAAGTTGTATCTGGTGAGTTTTGCCTATTTTTTGAAAATTCTAGAATAACGCTTTCCAGATCACAGAAAGTGGTAGATTAACTGAATGTTGTGAAATCAGTTTAGGTTGTGATAAGCTGAAAAGAAAAAGCTAGTCTAGAAACACACTCAACAAACAATGCTTCTGACAGATATTCACGGATCTTTCTCCTTTTATGATCTAGGCTGTCAAACCTCACCAAACAATCCCCTCCCCCGACGTTTTTCTTTTTATATTATTTATATTTTAATATTGTTGTTAATTTAAAATTTTTATTTATTTATGCATACAAGAGCTGGGGTAGAGGCCAGAAGTGTGGGAGGTGAGAGGAATCACCAGAGACAGAGTGGGGAGCAGAACAGGCAGATCGACTGAGGTACACTGCTGAGGGGAGCAGCAGGCGAGACAGGAGAGGTCTGCTGTGCCATGATCAAACTTGTGCTGCTGTGCCTGGGATTTTCTTCCATACATTAAAGTGTCTCTTCATTTTAGTTACAGTCTCTTTCACTGTGAAGTTTTGTGGTTGATGTAGTCCCAATTGTTTATAATCACTTCTGTTTTCCTTGCTGCTGGGGACAAATTCGCAAAGATGTCTCTGAAACGTATGTCATGGAGTGTTTCTTTTATGTTTGTTATGGTTTCAGATGTTACGGCTAAGTCTTTTAACCATTTTGAATTGATTTTTGTGTATGGTGTGAATGGTGCAGTTTCATTCTTTCCCATGTGGCAATCCAATTTATATTTGTAAGTATTATATCTTGTTATATTAGGTCCGTAATCACTTTTTAACACCCACATGTGCCTCATTACTTTTTAAGCTGTAAACTGCAACCTATTTTATTTAAAAATAGTGGTTCCTTCCATTTTTGACTTCCAGTTGCTTGTGGTATTGTATCCCAGTCTTTTTACTCTAAGTCTGTGCTTTTATTTAGATATATGATTGTTATAGGGCAGGGAGAGGACTACCCCAGAACCCCCAAACCTGCCCTCTCTGAATGGGTTCTGCCATCTGCCGCATTAAGACAAACATAAAACCTTTAATGGAAAGGAACTTTAATACAATTAAGGTACAATACAGAAAGGACAAAGAACATAGTTACTAAGTTAAGCACACAAAGTTACCCATCTCCTTGAGAGTAAAAGTCCAGCCAAATAGGATTGGCCCAAAGCAAGGCCCAAAAGCCTGCCATGCTTCTAAAGGACCTTTCAGTAGAGACCCACAGAGAAGGGTCAGAAAGAGTCACATAAATCCGGGAGGAAAAGAGCAAAATCAAAACCAAGATCAAAGCTGCCATTGTTAACCTCCCCACGGGTCTCTCACCCACATCTGTTCTAACCAATCCAAGACCAAAAAGCAAGCGCAGTTTCTTCACATGTCCCCTCTGCTCCACGTGCCTCCTCCAGGTCTCCTTGCTGCTCTCCATCCTTCTTCCTTCATCCTCCCTTCCTTCTGTCCTCTTCTCTGCAGAATTTTCTTTCCCTGCTCAGCTCCACCCGCTTAGGATTCTGGAACTTCCCCCTTTCCTGGGGACCACCCTGTTACATGATGAGTCTTCTATAAATAACAAGAGGTTAAAATTTGTTTTATTATCCACTCAGCCCCTCCATACCTTCTCATTGGTAAATTCAAAACAAGTATTTACTCTCTAAGTGATGTTTATTAATTTTGGGGAGATTCATATTTGCACATCATAATTCTAACAAGGAACTGATATCAAATATCTCCAAAGAGCTCATACAACTCAACAGATAACCCAATCAAAAAAATGAGCAGAAGAGTTAAATGGGTATTTCTCCAAAGAAGACATACAGAGGGCCAACAGGCACATGAAAAATGTTCACCATCACTTATCATTAGGGAAATGCAAATCAAAACAACAACGAGATACCACTTCACACCTGTGAGAATGACCCATATTAAAAAAAAAGAAGAATGTGGAGGGAAAGGAACTCTGCTACACTGTTGGTGGGAATGTAGACTAGTCCAGCCCCTATGGAAAGCTGTTTTTTCACTTTACATATTTAATTTAATGTGACAGTATTATTTAATGAAACATTTGATTCATTTATATGCATGGGTCATGTTGTAAAATACAACTATTTAGGAGTAGAACTTTATACCTTCATAGTGTACATGCTTAACTTACCCTTTAAACTCTTCATGAGATAAATTACATGCTTTTGCTGGATTTAGATTTTTCTTGGGTGTTTTTGTTCCACTATTTGTGCTATATTCCTTTCTCCCTTCATTTTTTTGTTTTTAATGGGTTCAGATAAAGAGCTTTCTTTCCTTACCTTGGTGTATTAGCCTTATGTTAATTAAGATTACAAGTTGAATGTATAATTCTAGGAACTTATTTTTTTGCGCAGGACCCTGGGGTATCTTTGGCTTTATAGACAGAAGTTTCTGAACCCATTTTGATGACCAGAGCTCTAGTGGCAGCAATAAGAGGTAAGAGGTCGAAGTCAAGGCAGAGGGGGACTAAGAGGTTGCTGCTAATGAATACTAAGATTTCAAATCTCAAAAGGAGGAATTTAAGGGTGCATTTGTGTGTGTGTTGAAGTGGGCACTTCCTCTAGGAGAGGAAGTGGTTAACTTCTCTGGAAGTTGTTATTCACCTTAGCAGGGCTGAAACCAGAATGAGACAAGTGAAATACTCGGTGCAAAATTTAAATACACGCCAAACACTCAGAAGTCAAGATAATGGTATTTTTAATGTAATATTTAAAAAATCAAGTTGGCAAATTCTAGCCAACAAGCTAGAGTTTATTGGTTATTGTAAATAAATAACCAGGGCCAGGATTAAGATAAAGTGAGGCAGAGCTGGGTTTGTCTTTATGTTACAGGGTAAGGAGAGGAGTATTTAGAATTTTTAAGCTTGCCCTCTCTGAATGGGTTTTGTTATTTGCTGCATTAAGATAAATACATAAAATTTTTAATGGAAAGGAACTTTAATATAATTAGGGTATAATAAAGAAAGAATAAAGAATATAGTTATTAAGTTAAGTATTTAAAGTTACCCATTTCCTTGAGGGTAAAAGTTTAGCTAAATAGGATTGGCTTAAAGTAAGGTTTAAAAACTTGGCACACATTTAAAGGATTTTTTAGTAGAGACTTATAGAAAAGGGTTAGAAGAGTTAGACAAATTTAGGAGGAAAAGAGTAAAATTAAAATTAAGATGAAAGCTGCCATTGCTAACTTTTTTACGGGTTTTTTACCTACATTTGTTTTAACTAGTTTAAGATTAAAAAGTAAGCATAGTTTTTTTACATGTCCCTCTGCTTTACATGCTTTATTTAGGTTTTTTTGCTGTTCTCCATCTTCCTTTTTTTTTTTTTGCAGAAATTTTTTTTCCTCCTTAGCTCCACCCACTTAGGGCGGAACCAGGATTTTGGAACTTCCCCTTTTTCTGGGACCACCCTGTTACAATAAAAATATTGCTATTTGCTTGATGATGGATTTTTGACCCAACTTGGATTTTTAAGAATATTGCATTAAGATACTGCTTTTGTCACTCCCTCAGGTTTTGTGCCTGAGGTGAGTGCTTCCTTTGCCTCACCCTCATTTGGGTGTCATAATGTGTTGGCCTGAGTGTGGGCCCTCACCGCCATGCTTAGGGACTTATGAGATTCAACTACAGGCACATGCAAAAGGTTAATAAAAGGTTTATTCACAAAAAGGGGAAATGAAGAGAGGAATAACTCAGGGAGAAAGAGAGATAAATTGGTAAATTCGTCCTACCAGTTCGGCTGAGCTGGGACACCAATAACGCACTTGAAGGCTGGTGAAAACCCCAGCAATCCTCTCTTTGGTGGTGATGACATTATGGGATTTGTAGTTCTTGGTGCCTTGGATCTCTTTGGTCTGGGGTGGGGAGTGGGGGCCATAAAACCTGTGTTTGTGGAGTTCGCTCAGGACATTCTTTTTCTCCAACAGTCACATCCAAGAACCACCTTAAGGAAGCTGATTTCTGTGAGAAGGTAGGATTGAAAGGCTGTTTTCATACAGCAAGTTGTTTGGTTGAATTTGGAAAGCCACATTTCCTTAGTTGAGGGATGATGTTGATGGCTCTTTTAAAAACCTCCTGATGTAGGCTAGGAGTAGGAAATTTGGAAAGGAGGCATCACAAGACCAGAAACTGGCTCACACGAGGCCAGATGCTGGAGGTGGGGTAGAAATAATTAACATAGTCCTTAAACAAGCTAGCTAGTATCCTGAGGTGAGACTGAGGTGCAGATCCTGTGGGCATATGGAGGTTGAAGGCCATTGTAAAAGAATCACCTGTCCTTCTTTATCCTTCTAAACTGACTGAGTCAAAGCAAATATAGAAAAAACGCCTTAGGCTCCTATCCTAGAAGTAATTAATTAGACAGCAGTTAATCCCACAGGAGAACGAACCCCTCCCAAAGAAGCAGCTGCATCAGTGCAGTCTCTGCACTGGCAAGAGGCAGCAGCTCTCTGGCCTGCCTGTGACTGAGGTGCTTCTCTGCCCTCCTTCTCCCTTTGCAAGGCAGCAGAGGCAGCTCCCATCCCAGGCTGCGTGCCCGTGTCTGTGCAGGCCTCTCTTTAGCAACCCTGTCTCTTTTGGGGGCAGCTCCTTCTGGCCGCTTGTGTCCGTGCAAATGTCCTTCCCTTCCTTTTTTATAATAAACCTGCCCTTTTGGATATAATGAAATGTCTTTGCCTGGGAAACCTGCTGTGTCCACTGAAAGGGGAGTGATCTCTGCTGAAACTTTTCTCAGAGGCAACCCAAGGACCTGCTGTCTGACGTCCACACCTCTAGGGCCCGGCATTGATACCAAATGCCAGCCTCAGCTTCCCTCAGCCGATTTTAAAAGGAAACAGTTTGAGAAGGAAAGTCGTTTAATTTGTCAACAAACTGGGGAGGGCAGCAGACTTGTGTCTGAAAGATAAGTCCTGCTCTTTGGCAGAGGGCAGGGTGTTCATACAAAGGCAGCAAACAGAAGGGAGGGGGATGGCAAGGGTCGGCATGTAATAAGGTGGTTTTTAGAAAAAGGGGAAGTTTTAGGATTTTGGTTTTGTTTTAAGTGGGGTGGAGTTCAGTAGGGTTAAAAAGATGTTGAAGAGACGAGATAGGAGAACAGCAGGAAGAAGGAAGGGAGGAAGAAAGAAGTAGGATAAAGAGTAGTAAGGAGATGTGGAGGAGGTACATGGAATAAAGGGATATGTGAAGAAATTGTGTTTGTTTTTTAGTTTTAAATTGGTTAAAATAGATGAGGGTGAGAGATTTGTGGGGATTGGGACAATCCTATTTATCTGGACTTTTACCCCCAAGGAGATGGGTAACTTTAAATACTTAACTTAGTAACTTTATTCTTTATCCTTTCTGTATTGTTCCCTAATTGTATTAAAGTTCCTTTCCATGAAAGGTTTTATATGTTTGTCTTAATGCAACAAATGGCAAAACCCATTTTAAAAAGGCAAGTTTGGGGGTTCTGGGGTGTCCCTCTCCCTGCCCTGTAACAGGCATGCCCTTTTGATGCAGGCAGACAGATTTCTGGTGGGCGCCAGCTTGCCATAACACCTGATGTTTAACTTCCTTATTATCCTCTTAAGGATATCCTTCTTTTTCCTTGGAATGCAAGAAGACAAACTTGTTAAATGCAACAGATAGGAATGCTTATCTGATGGGGCAGGAGGAGAGAAGTGTCCTGTTTCATGGCACCAGCATCACCCCTCAAACCCTGTTTTCTGGTGCCATGTGCCTCTCCCTCAACTTCCGTGCTCTGCTGCTGATGGCCTGTGCCTGCAACCTTCTGCACAGGATTTTCCCTTGGGTTACTGGGGCTAGAGAGGCCTGATCTAAAGCTTTATGTCCTTGGAGTGACCTTTAGTCAATGTGGGACAGATGCAGAAGTATAAACACCCAGCTCACTTCTAAACCTACCAGACTCTAAAAAGAAGTTTTTGCCTTGGAGATCCTGGAAGGATCAGCTGAATTTGGGGCAACTCCTAAACTCATTCCTTGGTTCGGTTTTCTTATCAGTTTTTCTAGGGAGCATCTCTTGAATGAATCATTTCTGCCTGAATTCTCATCTCAGAAGCTTCTTCCTGAAGAACCCCACCACTCAGTAAAACTTAAGAGCCCCAATTTAAGTGCCCCACAGAACTCTTCATTTCAAGTTCTGTCTATAAAATTAGGTTTCTATAGCAACTCCACTCATCACTTTGGGAACTATGAGTCATGGTTACCAAGGCAAGCTCAACTTTCTGAAAAGAGAGATCAACACTCATCATCACTTATCTTGGTGCCCCTTCCCCCAGTCTACTTTTCCTCTCCATTATAGTTTTGTATGTGCTGTGGGTTTCTTTGCCCTTTTAAAATATTGTTCTTTTCCATGAAATTTGCAAAAGTGGATCAGGCATATATGACCGATGTTACTGCTGCTTAGCTGCCCCTTGGATTGCTCAGGACGGAACCCCATGGTCCCAGCTAGATGCCAGGGGGAAACACAGGATCAGATGGTATGTGGAGTGAGGCAAAGACGTCAGAACCAGTGCCCAGTGCCAATTTGCTCTGCCAGTCGCTCCCCCATGGTATCCAGGAAAGAAGGTGGTAGAAGGTGGTTGCAAATGTGACATCTTAATATATAAAGCTTTACCAGAATTTCAAAATGATGTTTCAATAAGAGATGTTGCTTTTTCTTTATGGCACATACATAACTTACTTTTTTAAAAGTCAAAAGAACCTATAAAAAGCAGCTAACTCTGCATAAGGCTTTGTTCTTGATGGTAACTGTTTTGGATTTTTCCTGCAAATCTTCTTTCTTCGGGGTTGACATTGTGTGGCTTCCTGCTAGCTCAGGCCACCTTGGCTGGTGAGGTAGCCTGGTGGGTGGGCGGGTGCCCTCTTGCCATTCTGTTCTACTACCTCCTGGCTTCTCCAGAGAGCAGTCCAGGGGTCAGGGTTGAGAGAATGGGGTCATTTTGCTGGCTTTATTTTTGAAAAAGCAAATCACAGCACAAACCTCTCTATTCTAAAAAGCCTTTCTTTTTCACTGTTCTGTTCTCTGTTACCATGGAAATGGAGATAGTCACCAGCCGATAAGTCAGTGGCTAAAATGGTTGTATATTGTTCTTTGTTCTATTATCTGTGGAGGAAAAACACCTTGATTTCTATTTGTTCTCTTTGTCAATGGTCAGGGGACAGTCATTGCAAAGTCCCCAATCAGAAACAGTCATGAATGGGGCTAAGCAGAGGGAACATATAAGCTTTTAGAAGAAAGTCCTTCTTCCTCCTTGTTGACACAAAGTTCTAGAATAAATGCATCTCAGGGAGCAATTAATGATGGAGGAAGCAGAATTAATCCAGTCTCCCTAACTTCTGCCTTCATCCTAGAGACTAATGGAGGTGGTGTTCCTAATTTGATGTGGATCCTTAGCTGTTTGATTGGTTGTTATTACAGAGAAGACATGACTCAGGTGGGTTCATATTGAGAGTAGATGTGCTGGTGTAGTAAACACTGTTGGTACCTTACCTAGACCCTTTCCTTCCTTTTACCAATGCGGTGTGTGCAGCCCGCAGCATCTTCAGTGTTTGCTGCTAATGACTGGTACCTGTGACCTTCAAAAGATTGTCCCTGGGCACAAGAGTCACCACACCTGTACCTCTAGTAGATGGTTAGCAATTGGCTCTATAAAAACAAGAATGCAACTTTCCCCCTCCCCTCAACCTAAGTCCTGGTTAGTAACATCGTTCATTTTCCAATGTGATAAAACTGAATTGGGAGTTGGGAATAATTACTTCCTGAGAGCCAGTACAATCCAGCTTCAGCACACCACTAGTGGGAAGGACCTAAGATTTATATTTCCAACTGCCAGATAGCCAATGGCAGACTAATGTGGGGAAATAAAGCCCAGATCCCTTTCTCTAGGTGGGACAAACTGCATTTGACATCCCAGAGCTCCTTTTGGGAATCTGATTAAATCTGAGATTTCACATGAAAGAATACTTTTGCCTCGTTTCCTCCTCTGTCTTAACTTGTTGCTTCTACTCTCTTACTGGTTTCTTCTAGGAACACTTATTTAATGAGTCATTTGTACAAAACTCCTCATCCCAGTGTCTGCTTCTATGAGAAACTGACCTAAGACTCCCTGTTAAATGCCGTGAGTGAGCAAATGGGGAACAGTGTGGTAGGAGGCAAGGTCAGAAAGATAGAAAGCTGGATTGTACAGAGTCTGACATAGACCGCGGAGGTGATGTTGGCTTTGACTTTGAGCAAGATGGGAGCTAATGTAGGGCTTTGCACAGAGAGAGGTGTGATTTGGCATATGCTTTAAAAAGATTTCTTTGGCTGCTGTGTGCGGAGAATAGACAGAAGGGAACCAGGGAGGCCAGCAAGGCGATTATCACAGAAATGTAGGTGAGATGTGATGTTGGCCAGAGTGAAATAGCTGGGAAAATGGTGAGCTGGCTGAATTACGGACAAATTTGGAAGGCAGTGCCTAGCATAACATCTGCTCATTTAACCCTCTCAGCAACATGATGAAGTAAGCACTTATTATTCCCATTTTGCAAACGTGTTCAGGTAGATTAATAAGCTTGTCCTGAATCACACATTTGCTGGTAGGATGTAGACTGAGGCCTGGCACCTAAGTTTATCCAGGGTTGGCATTACTGATCTTAACAACCGACCTAAAGGTTATTTATTTTATATAATATAATATAACAATTATATAAATTATAATAACTTATCTACTAACTGTGTCATCTACTTTATTTCAGTGTTAGTTTCTATTGATTTTTTTCCTCTTCCTACTATGATCTTTATTTTTGCTTCTTTCAATCACTAGTAATTTGATTCAATGTTAATCATTGTAAAATTTATATTGTAAGGTGTTGGATACGTTTTGTATTTCTGTTATGTTCCAGAGCTTTGTTCTGGTGTGCAGTTACTTGGAAAAAATTGATCCTTTCCAAGTGGTATTTAAATTTCATGTCAGTCTAGAGAAACTTTTAGATTAGGGCTATTTTTTTTATTGTCTTATATCGTTGTTCATTTTTGTACAAAATTTGATTTCTCCCTTCAAGTGTAATCCCCATAAGTCTCCCATCACTACCTCATCTGTGAAACATCATTATAGACCCTCATACTTTTCACTCCCCTGTTTTGACCGTCTCTTTCCTCCTCCCCTGCTATATGTCTCATATCTATAATTTGCCTGCTAATTTTGCTTTTTATTCCCCCTGACCCTTTATTTTCCTATATTCCTCCTATAAGTGAAACTATCTAATACTTTTCTTTTTCCTTCTGACTTATAACATTTCACTGAGCATAATCCTTCCAGCTCCATCCATGTTGCTGTAAATGGCATGAGTTTATCTTTTTTCATTGCTAAGTAGTATTCCATTGTGTATAGATACCATATCTTTTTGATTCATAGACTAGGTCTAACTTTAATCCACTCCTGAAACTATATCCTTCAGTACTCTACTCAATGTACCTTGAATAGTGAAGTTATCTCTCTGACTGGTGGAAACGCAAACAATTCACCATGTGTAGTTACTATCTTTGCCCTACCAAAGCATCTAAAAGATTAGGGAAACGATGAATAACTATGGAGAATGCTACTGATGCATTGAAATCATCTTGTCCTCATAGAGTTTTTGGAGGCAATAAATACTGTGATCCAGATATGGAGAACATATGAAAGTATCACAAGTTGTCATCTTGGCTTATGTTTTCAGCAGAATTAGGTGAGAGGTGGATTACATGATGGGAAACAGAATGGTAAAGAAGAACCAGCAACCACAGTGAAGAGCTATGTTTCCTCTTTTGTAAAGATTATTGCAAAAAATTTCTCTGAATAACCCATGAAAATGGTCCAAAAGAGAGTCAAATTTAATCTTCTAAATATCCAATCAGGTACACCAATTCTACCTGCCAAGTCCAGATAGCATGAACTCAGGTAAGAATTGTATTCTCAGCCCCGCCCCCTTCTCTTATAGTCATTTGTCCCATTCCCCCACTTTTCCCTCTTTTTTTTCCATTTGACTTTTATTTCTTTAAATATTTATTACATCATCCTTCATATTTGTACAATGTATGATTTCCCCGTGAAATATTCCCACCACCAATTCACCCATGCACCACCACCATAGTCTCTTTTTTTTTAAGATTTATTTATTTATGTACACAAGGGCTGGGGTACAGGCCAGAGTCCAGGGAGGTGAGATGATTCACCAGAGACAGAGCGGGGAGCAGAACAGGCAGACTGACTGAAACACACTGCTGAGTGGAGCAGCGAACGAGGCAGGAGAGGTCTGCTACACCATATGGGTCCTCTCACCGGCCAGCAGCAGGGATCGAACTCATGCTGAAGTGGCTGCGGTTTGCTTCATAGTGCATTGCTTAACCCACTGCGCCACCAGGGAGGGCCCCACCATAGTCTCTTGTGCTCTTTCCTGTCCTGATCCTTCTCCCTCCTCTTCCCCTACAGAATGTCTCTCATCTATAGTTTCCTGATGATTTTGATTTTTACTTAATTATAGTTACTTCCCCTCTTCCACTGATCCCTTATTTTGTCCTTCTACTTTCCTCCTATAAGTGAAACCATTCGGTATTTTTCTTTTGTTTCTGGCTTATTTCACTAAGCATAGTCCCTTCCAGCTCCATCCCTGTTGCTGTGAATGGCATCAGTTTATCCTTTTTGATTGCTGAGTTATATTCCATTGTGTAAATATACCATATCTTCTTGATCCAGTCATCTATATTTGGGCATTTGTGTTGTTTCTGTAGCTCACCGATTATAAATTGTGTAATTGTGTTTCAATAAACATAGGGGTGCAGGTGTCCTTTTGAATTGAGAATGGCACATATTAAAAAAACTAGCAACAACAAATGTTAGTGAAGATGTAGAGAAAAAGGAACTCTCCTACACTGCTGGTGGGAATGCAAACTGGTCCAGCCACTATGGAAATCTGTGTATAAGTTCCTCAAACTACTTAAAATGGAGCTTCCATATGATCCAGTAATTCCACTCCTAGGTATCTACCCAAAGAATACAACAACATTAATTCAAAAGTATACCATCCCCCTCTTAACTTCAGTGCCCTTAGGATGTTTATTAATGTCCACTGGTTGTTGAAAATATTTTGTTATCTAATTGTCCGTTACATAGATATCTAGCTTTTCTTTTTTGCATTTTGATTTACTTTACCACACATAATTCTGTCAAATTCCCTCCAATGTGTTGAAAATAACTGTATTTCATACTTTCTTATGGTGATTTAGTACTTCATAGTGTGAATATGATACATCTTGATCCAATCATCTGCTGGTGTACATTTAAGCTGCTTCCATGTCCCACCTGTTGTAAATAATGCTGCTATGAACATTGTGTAACATATGGGTTTTTGTGTTGATGGTTTCATATTCTTTGTTTATATGTCCAAGACTGAGATTGCTAGATCACACAGTATTTCTATTTTTAGTTTTTTAAGGTAAATGCAGATTGCTTTCCTAATGGTTACACTAGTTTACATTCTCACTAACAGTATAATGGTGCTCCTCTTCCTCTATATCCTCTCCAGCACTTGTTAGACACACTAAAGGTTTAATACCCCCCTTTGATTTCACCCTACTTGGCCATCGGCTGGCAGTGTGGCCCGTGAATGGAAAGGGTTTGTAATGGCTTGAATGGCACTTGCACAAACAAAATATCCATTCCAACCCTCAGAGCCTGTGGTAGGGACTTAATTGGAAAAAGGATCTCTGTATATATACTTAAGTTAAGGGTCTTAAGATGGGGATATTTTCCTGGATTCTGTGGGTGACTCTAAATTGAAATGACTGGTCTCCTTATAGCCATAAAATAAATAGAAGAAAAGATAAGTAAGACATTTTCATGACATAAGCTTTGGTGATGTCTTTAAGGATTCATCCTGAAGAGCCAGGAAAACAAAAGAGAACATAAACATCTAGGACTGCATCAAACTAAAACTTTCTGTACAATTAAAGAAACTATAAAATGAGAAGACATGCAACTGAATGGCAGAAAATATTTGCACACCATAATCTGACAAAGTGCTGATATACAAAGAACCCATAAAACTCCACAAAAACCAAACAAATAACCCAGTTTAAAAGTGGGCAAAAGATATAGGCACTTCTTTGAAGAAGACATTCATGTCACGAATAGGCACATGAAAAAATGTTTACAACCATTTACTATTAGAGAAATGCAAATCAAGGCCACAATGAGTTAACATCTCACACCTGTGGGAATGACCCATAACGAAAAGAACAAAAAGATGGATGAGGATGTAGAGAAAAGGGAACTCTCCTACACTGCTGGTCCAACCCCTATAGAAAGCAGTATGGAGGTGTCTCAAAACATTAAATGTGGATCTGCCATTTGACCCAGTAATTCTACTTCTAGGCATCTAGCCCCAAAATTCAAAACCACTAATTTGAAAGGAAACCTGCACTCCCATGTTTATTGCGGCACTATTTACTATATCTAAATTATAGAAACAACCAAAGTGTCCCAGGACAGATGAGTGGATCAAGAAAATGTGGTCTATATACACAATGGAATATTACTCAGCAATCAAAGAAGATAAACTCGGGCTATTGCCACAACATGGATGGAGCTGGAAAGGATTATGCTCGGTGAAATAAGTCAGAGGGAGAAAGAAAAATACTGGAGGGTGTCACTAATATGTGGCAAAGAAAGTAAATAGACTAACAGTCAGATAAAAAACAAAATAGGTGACTACAGAACTGAAGCACCATGGGAGGAGGAGTTGGGGGAGGGGTAAGAACAGAGAAGGAAGCAGACTTCCCCAGATGATGTGCATCTCCATAGTACTGTGGGAAAGCTAGGCCAGAACATCAGTAAAATCTCTTCCTACATCTTCTTTAGCGCAAATGTTTTTACTTTAAAATATTCATATATAGTTTTAATCTACTATCTGAAATAAAACATTTCTATTGGGTATGCCTTCGTAAGCTATGTTTGGGTTCTGGGAATACTACTATCATTAGATTATATAGGAAAATATTTAACATTCTCAGGCACCCAAAAGAACAAAGACCTATGGTGGTGATACCTGATGGGAGTACCCCAATATTACCTCAAGTTCAAAAAAAGGACTAGTTTACTATTTTTTTATTTAATGAAAACAATGCCATTTTCTCTGGTTTAGCAGTGTTAAGTATAAGCACACACTTTATTTTACTTAGGTTTGTTCTTTCTAACTTATAGAGATTTACAGACCAAATAAATTATGTAAATCTGTCCTTAACCAAATTGAGTAATTATTCTGACAAATTTACTTAAACAGATATTATACTTTGTAGTATGTTCGTTTGAATATAATTTCCCAGATTTTTAAGGAATTATGAAATTGACTGATATTAAATGAAATAATTAATGGATATTTCTGGATGCTTAGATCTTTTCTAAATGAGTTAGAATACTGAAACATTGACTATTAAGCATAACTTTGTAAGCTTGTGAACTTTTGCTTCTTATTTTTATATGTTACAGAAAGGCTATGTCTTTGGATCTGTTAAGGGATGTTCATTCTTGCCACATTGAGAGTTTGTATAAGGAATGAAGAAGCTGTGTTATTTATATTCACGAGCTCTTCAGATTCACTGAAGGTCTGCTTTGTGATGGACAGTTCTCAATTATTTCTTCTTCTTCCCTAATTACTCTGTGAAATACAATTTACTTTGGTAGTAGTTATTTAGGGGAGAAAAAAATTTTCCTCTCTCCTCTTATACTTTGTGATGAAGGAATACAAATTAAATTGGCCAAGGACAGACTAACAGAGAAAAAGAGAGATTTAATTTGTGCATGCAATACACATACACAGGAGAACTCAATGTTGAGTAACTCAAAAAGGTGGTTAGGATTTGGGGCTATATACCAACTTAGCAGGTTATCAGAAGAGGAAGGAAGGGCACTTATGGGAAAAATAACTTTCTTGAAAGATAAATATTTTTTCAGAACAAATGGCTGATAAGTTTGTGATGGCTTTTTTTTTATATAGGTATGAGTGGTCTCCTTCATAGGTGATATAACTCCCCTGGAGAAGGAATTTAGAGTAGATTTTATTGGCATCCTCCTTTTTGGTAGTAGATCTAATCTAAAGAGAACTTTATGGCAGCCTTATTTCCTAAAAGTTCCTTCTTTTTGTCACATAAAGGCAGTTCTGAGAGCGCCCACATCCCACCCCACTTAAATAATCAACTTAATATACTCTTTAGACCAACTCTGGGGTTCTGAGTGGGTTTCCAATGTTATAATGAATATAAACAGTTAGGACTCTACTTGGGAATAATAGTTCCAAAGAAATTCACTTGTGGACATAGTGTTTCAAGGAAAAAGTTAGTTTTGTCTTAAAGTAGCAATTTTCAGAGGTGGTTTTCTTATTGTCTCTTATACTCTTCAAACTTACAGAGGACCAATATTGAAAATTTAAAGCAAACAATTGTTTAAGTGTGTAAATGCTTACTGATTCATTTGAAGGCATCAAATGAAGGGCACATTGCATATTAATAGCATCTTAGTATTATTGCTAAATTAGTTCTTTGATCAGTCCCTCTGAGATCTACCCTAAACTGTTAGTTTATTCTAACATGAATAAACATGAATAAACACTACAAAGGACGAAACTTAGAAAGTGAATTTTATTTACCTTAGTTTATAACACTTGATGCTTAAAAGATATGAGATATGTGTGCTAATGCATGTAATATTTTAAGACTTCAGCTAACCATGGGTAACTTAAAACCATGGAAGAGGGAGGACTACTCCATATATGTGCTTTGGATGTGGGTCACACTACTAATATATATTTTATGGGGTTGTGGTGTTTTTGTTAAATGCTTTAAAATGTACATGATATATGCTTTTAAATTTATAAATTTGTAATATCGTGGTCTGTTTTTTAGAAAGGACCTTCAAATGTGGTTACGTTCTACAGCTTAGGTTCTGGAATGCTTGGTGACTGGATTTGGTGGATGGCGCATTAGGGCTAAGCTGACTTAGCAGGGATCTTGTTAAACTGGTCAATACAGAGTTGAACACAGAAGATCAAAGTGGAGGCCAGAACTGGAGTCCATGGAAGCCTGAGTAAAGTTAGATCAAGGGGAGATTTTTTGTGATAAGTAGTGGTAGGAATTTGGCAAAGGGAAGTTGAATTGGGGACATATTTAATTTGGGCTTTCTGGGCAATAATTATGTATATTTTGCTATTATTTTTGAAGTAACATTGCATTATAACATTATGTAGCTTTTATGTGTGCATCATTAATCAACATGTGGCCATACTATATTAAGTTCACCAGTGAAAGTCAAATGCTATACTTTTTCAGTCACTTCTGTCAAATAAAAGCAAATTCATACTTGTGAAGGTGAGGCTTGACTTCACAGAGTTATTGCCAGTGGGACAGGTGGAGGGGGGCGGGGCAGAGAAGGAACTATTCCAATAGGGGAACACTCTGACCAAAATCTGCCTCTCAAGGGTGAAGTCAAAGTGGTTTCTGTTATAGAGAGGCGTAAACAAAGCTAGAAGGAACTGGATGTGGGAAAGTGTAACTGGAACTGATAACAGATCAGAGAACATTCTGCCCAGAGGCCAGCGTACTTTTAGGGGGAGCTATGTGCTGACTCAGGCTGAGTGTGGGCTGAAGTTCAGAAACTTGGAGGAAGGAAAGAAGCTTGAGCAAAGTTTGCTAGCAAGTGTCTGTTCTGACTGGTTAGGGAGTGACGAGCAGTTCAGCTACCCATCGATGAGACAAACAACAGGAATTTGGAGGGTCTGTGTTTGGCTTTGTCCGGAAACCAAGGGGACATACATGCGTCTTAGTATATAGAGAAGGGGGTTCCTTGTACCAAGCAGCTTCCCAGAGCATAAGGGTGGTGAGATTTATGAACCATCACTGCATTCCATGACCACAGAGCACAGTGGACTACAGTGGAGGACTGTGGGCGATTTGGTGGTGGGAGAGCTATGTTGACCACACCTGGGGGAGTCTTTTACTGTCAAAATATTAACAAGGATGTAAAAAAATGGTACTACGTTAAAAAATTAAAGAATTCAACACTGTCACTTTTGAATGAAGCTATTTCTAGCTATCCCAATGTAAGACCTGTGTCTAGTGACCTTGCTGCCTAAGTACTGACCAAGGCTTTGCTGTGATGGGAAAATGCAGGATCACTCTTTTTAAAAAAGATTTATTTATTTATGCATATAAGAACTCCGGTCTAGGCCAGAGGTGTGGGGGTGAGAGGATTCACCAGAGACAATGTGGGAAGCAGAACAAGCAGTCTGACTGAAATTCATTGCTGAGGAGAGCAGCAGGCGAGACAGGAGAGGTCTGCTGCGCCATGTGGGTCTCCTCCCTGACCTGGGATCGAACTCCTGGTGCAGTGGCTGCAGATGCTTCATAGTGTGGTGCTTAACCCCTTGTGTCACCAGGGAGGCCCCAGGATCACTCTTTATAAGAGGCATTGATAAATCCCTCACAAAAGTATGAGGACGGTCCCGGGTTGTGGTAACCAATTAATATAGAGGAAGGTGTTACAGAATCTACTGGAAAAAGATTTAAATTTTTGGTTGATTTGATATGAAATGCCAGCACATGATTCCTGATACAACACACAATAACAGAGTGGGGATGCGCTGGATAATGAGTGTTATGGAGTGAAAGAACATTAAAGATTAAATCTTTAACAACTGAACAGGGAAACTTGAAATGCTTGGAAAGAAAATTCATAGAGATGTTCCCAACTTTGATAACGATCTTAAAATTTTACACATGTAAGTTGTAAAGCTAGAAGATTCATTTCTAAAGTACTGATTGCAAAAATACAAATTTTGACCATTGGGGCTAGAAGAAAGACAGTTATCTTTTCAACTTTCTATTGAGAATTATATTACAAAGTCATTGTATGATGAAGCAGTCAAAAGTATTGTGGTCGATTTTTAGAATAATGCCTCCCCCAAATCATGCCTCCTTATTTCAATTCTTTTAGCTAAGTGATTTTGAGAGCCTCAACCACAAGGTGGAATCCATTTCCCTAGTTCTTGAACCTGCACGGGCCTTGAGATTTGTTTTCACCAACAGAATATAGTGGAAGCGACACTGCAATTTGTGTCTTGCAGCATTCGTTTCTATACTCTTGCTCCTGTCACAAGTTAAGGAAGACGAGATTAGATGGTGAGAAACCAATGCAACCAAAGCAGCTCAGCCAACCTCCGGCATCAAAGCCCCAGATATGTCGCTGGGGTCATCGTAGACCATCCAGCTCTGTAGCCTTCATCTCACTGCAGGTGCCTGAGTCAGCCTCTAGGAGACTTGCAGGAGACCCCCCTCAGTCATCCCTGAGATTGTGATGAGAAATCATTGCTGTTTTGAATCACTAAGTTTTAGGGATGATTCACTTGGCAGTAATAGATAACTTCTTGACCCAGTATCTTGAATAGATACATCTTCTTGACCCAGTCATCTACTTTTGGGCATTTGGGTTGTTTCCAACTTCTACCTATTATAAATACAACTATAAGTCAGAGACATTCTGCAGGGGAGGGTGGGGGGAGAGGGATCAAAACGAGGGATGGGAACAGCACAAGGGACTATGGTGATGGTGAATGAGTGAACTGGTGGTGGAAATTCTATTGGGACACCTGAGAAAAGAAAGCAAACATTGTTAGAAAAAAATGAACAATGATGTAAAATGTATATAAATAAATTATTAAAAAAACAAAAATTAGATAACTGATACAGGTATGTAGCCCTCCAGCAGGTAGCTTCATAGTGCTGCGACTTAACCCCTGCACCACCAGGGAGACCCTGTCTTTTTACCTTTTTTAATGGTATTATTGAAGAACTACCATTTTTAGTTTTGATCAAGTTCTATTAACCTAATTTTCTTTTCTTCTATTTTCTCTTTTATTTATGTGTCATCTTTAAGACAATATTGTCTAACCAGCAGTAATGAAAATTCATCTGTCTTCTCCTGAATTGTGTTGTTTCTTCTGAGTTTATTGTTTATATTTTGGTCCATGATTTGAGTGACTTTTTGTGCATGGTATGAGATAAGGATCTACCTTCATTCTTTTGCATATGGATGATCATGTGCCCCAAGGCCATTTTTTGAAATGATGATATCTCCCCCATTGAATTGTCTTGGTACCCTTGTTGACAAATTAAGAGGTTTTAAATAAACAAATCAAATATGAGAATAGATAATCAAAAAATAACAGAAAAATACATACAGGACTTACTGCTTAGGTTGGTGGCCGAACATGACTTTTTAATGGGTTTATTCACATGCCTGCAGTTTTATTTGTGCTGTTTTCTCTGTGTGGACACTGCATTCTGGGAACCTTTGCAAAGTAGCAAGATGGCTGTTCTGGCAGGACCTGTGGTGGGTGGGGCCAAGCTCTGCGCGTAATTCCTTTCTTTGTAAAATGGGGATGAGATGATACTTTATACTGTTTTCACATATGATGGAATGAGGTGATGAGATAGCATGCTTAGGGGAGTTTTTGTTATTGTGTGCCACATAAATGTCTGTTCTATTCCCATATCCCAGACTTCTGTCCTTGGAACTACATTCACATAGAATGAAACTACCTCCTCCAAGCCCCTTTCATTCTCTCACTTTTAGGAAGCTCTAGTAGGGGGATTTGGCTATTCTTACATAGAGGTGCTGTGACTTAAGAGACCAAGATGGAGTCAAAGGTACTAGCATGTGACCCCCTCAGAAATGCAGGACTTAAGATACTAATAGTGGACCAGCTTTGCAGGCCTGCAGATGAGTGCAAACGAAGTCTTAATTTCAGTTAGTTTCTGTAACTCCATCTTCTTAACCTAACTTTCCTGGTGATTTCCCCATCTTTCCTTACTCAACCCCTTTCCTCTGGAGCTGTTAGAGGGCTCAGCAATCTTCTCCCACACATCTGCCAGACCTCTTCAGTCAAGGTACAGTTGTATGCCTCCTCCTTGCTTTTTGCCCCAGGCGTTAAGCAAAGTGTGCAGTGACTTGAATAATTGCCAAGGGGTTTGCCTAAGCAATTCAGGTGGGGTGTTAGCATGAGAAGGGGCTGATGAGATCTCTGTGGGAGGGGTGGGGTTTGAGCACAAAGTAATGCCCAACATGAGGTACAATATTGTAGAGGGTATTCTGAATATCTAGGGTTTGCAAAACTTGGTGACAATTGGTTGACTTCAACTTTAACAAAAATGTCTTCAGGAAGAGCTATTTTTGCAGTCATCTACCACATCCGTTTTTGGCTTGGTGATTCAAAGGGACTGAGATGCCCACTTGTGTGTCTGTGTGCGCGCATGCGTATAGGTGTGATTTCTGCAGGTGTATGCATATGTGTGTGCATGTGTGTGTGTATTACTAAATGCTTCCTTCATAAATCTGTAATTGTGTATGGATTTGTGCTTGGCAGGGAAGGAAGGACTGGTGAACATTTGAATCAATCATAAATTTAATTTCAACCAGCAACAACCAACAGTTTGCTCTGAAATCAGCTTTTCCAGTTATTTCCACATATATGGAAGAGAAAAATATAACCCACAAATTAAAATAAAAGTAAAGAAAAAGAATTACAGGAAGAAAGGAGAAGAGCAGATATTGGGGGTTTGTGAGACCAGATGAGAGCACAGTACTTCCGGGCAGTGGGTGCCTCGTGGACTCTGGAGCCATGGAACTAACTTAGACAACAGGCAAGGAAGGAGGGGGGTGTTTCTGGGAACTGAGGGTGGAGTTAAGCAGCCATGCTTGGTATAAAGCTGAACAAATGTGTGTCTGGAGGGGGCTTGGTTTTCCCTGCCTGCAGCGTCTACACGGGGTGGGGGGGAGGGGGTAGCG
>JAGFMF010012069.1:1578595-1594959 GCA_019455555.1 Galemys pyrenaicus | reverse complement strand
CAACTGCTAGCACCTTCTACTTCCCTTATTTTTTTTTCTAGCCCAGCAGGTATAGCGAACAGCCTTACCCTTTTCCTTAGAGTGTTCCTTAAATGGAAATTTTCCTCCTCCCTAATTAAATCTCCCAATCCATCAGTGAAGAGATTCACCTCAGACAGGGGTTAGGATTAATAAATTTAGGTGAATCTACTTGAATACAGTAATTTTCCACCTTGGATGCACATTGAAATCTCCTCAGGACTTTAAAAAATACTGATGCCCAGGTTCCATTCAGAGAATTTGATTTAACTGGTGTGGGGAGTGACCTGGAGTTAGGATCTGTAAAGCTCTCCAAGTGATTCTCATGAGTAGTCAGGGTTGAGACCATTGTTCTGATGTGGGAGCCCTAAAAGGTCACCTGACCCCAGTGAATCAGGAAAGGATGAGGTGTTGTGCTCTGTGACAGAGTGCGCTCTTCTGATTTTGGCAGCCTTGACATAGAGTGACTGGGAGCAGGTAGGCAGCGTGGTTTTGTGTTTTTTTTTAAAGATTTATTTATTTATGCACACAAGAGCTGGGGTACAGGCCAGAGGTGTGGGTGGTGAGAGGATTCACCAGAGACAGAGTGGGGAGCAGAACAGGCAGATCCACTGAAACACACTGCTGAGGGGAGCAGCGGGCGAGGCAGGAGAGGTCTGCTGCGCCATGTGGGTCCCCTCCCTGGCTGGCGGCAGGGATCGAACTCGTGTTGCAGTGGCTGTGGTTTGCTTCATAGTGCGTTGCTTAACCCACTGCGCCACCAGGGAGGCCCAGCAGCGTGCTTTTTGACAAGGAGAATCCTATATGAGTGAGGTGGTGGGGCCTTTGCCCTGGAACAATACTCTTGAGATGGTCCTACCCTGTGTGGCTTTGCCCCACCTCTGTTTCTGAACCTGGTGATTTCCTAGATCAGCTTTTAGTCTTTTCTGTGGAGGTTTTGGTGGTGGGTGTGAGAATGTACAGTGGGAGGACAGAATTCTAGGACTGACTTGTTCAGTAGTCAAATGTTTACATCAGGGGTTTCTTGAGTGCCTAGTCGACAGTGGCGAATAACTGCCTCCTATACCCCCAGAGTAAACCGGGGTGAAATCCCCCTTTCAAATCATCATCTATCAAGTCAGAGATATCCAGCTGATAAAGAATGAAAAATTACATCCTCTACAAATAGAATTCAAACTGGATTGGAGATGAGAATTGCTAAGACCTGCTAGGGCACCAAGAATGAGGTCTAGTGGCGGCAGGTAGGAACAGGAGCAATATGGGACTTGGTTTGCCTCTGTCTTAATTAGCATCCTCTTCCTTGCTGTGAAGAAGGGTTACCTGGGACGTTAATTAAATTTGCAGCTGATGCTAAACCGGGACGCATTCCAAGGGCTAATGAGACCTAGGATTAACACACTAGAGCTGAGGGAGGAAGAAAACAAGACTCCTCTGAAGAAAGACATCCTTCCCCAGCTGGAAGCAGCGTTAGCAGGGAGCGTAGGTTCCCACCACGAGGAAACGAACTGGAAGGTAGAAGCGGACAAAGTCTGGAATAAAAGCCTGCTTCCAGAGTTCTTCATTTTTCTCTTAGGATTTGTTTAAATTTTAAAGAATTTCTTTTTTTTTTTCCTCCGAACATTTCCATTTTGCTGGGGTGGGGGGTTGAGACTGATTTATTAAAAAGGGACCAAATTTTGCAAAATATTCGATTGCAGTATTTCTGAGGGTGGAGTTACAGTGTTTTTAAATGGAAATATAATTTGAAATTTGTACGCAATGTGGAATGATAAGTACAATAAGTCTTTCTCATCTATTTGCAATATCTGGAATTTTCAATACAATCTTGTTGCCTGTGGTCCCCATTCTGTACACTACACCTGGTGGCTTATTTATTTCATAGCTGGAGACTTGTACCTCTTGCTCACCTTCACCCATTTTGCCCACCCCTAAACCCCTCCCCTCTGCTAAACACCCATCTGTTCTATGAGTTTTGTTTCCTTTTCGATTGCACACATAAATGAAATCACACGGCATTCGTCTTTTTCTCTCTGACTTATTATTACACTCAACATAATACTCCCAAGGTCCATCCATGTTGTGAATGGCAAGATTTCATTCTCCTGAAGGTTACTTTTATTTTTATATATTTATTTTAATCTTCATTGATTTTTGAATTTTTCTTACATCATTGTTCATTTTGGTACAATATTTGATTTCTCCCCTCAGATGTAATCCCTGTAGTTCTCCCACCACCTCATCACCTGTGAACAGTCACCACGGTCCCTTGAGCTCTTCCCTCCCCTGTTTTGACCTCTCTCCTTTCCCCTCCCCTGCTGCATGCCTCAGATCTATGGGCAGCTTGCAAATTTTATTTTCTGAAATTTTCTTTGAATGGGCTAGAAGGTATTAAAGTAGCGGTTCCTCAAGTGTGGTCCCTGTACCGGCAGCAGCACTGTCATCTGGGGACTTGTTAGTCATGTACATTCCCCATCTCCACCCCACCCCTAAGGAATCAGAAGCTGTGTTTTTGAAAGGCCAACAAGTGACCTCACATACATTCAGGTTGGAGAAGCTCTGTGACAAGGAAGGAACCATGTGGGCACTAAAGAATCAAGACTTCTCTGGACCATCCGTTATTCTTCACTGAACATTTGTGTCAAAACAGTTTCCTGGTGGCGCAGGGGTCAAGCGGCTGCACTGTGAAGCATCCGTGGCATAGCAGCCTGAGTTCAAGTCCCAGGCAGGGAGGGACCCACATGGCGCAGCAGACCTCTCCTGCCTCGCCCACTGCTCCCCTCAGCAGTGTACCTTAGTCGATCTGCCTGTTCTGCTCCCCACTCTGTCTCTGGTGAATCCTCTCACCACCCACACCTCTGGCCTGTACCCAGCTCTTGTGTGTATAAATAAATCTTTTAAAAGAAAAAGTTTCAAAGTGTTGCAGGCCTCTTGAAATGGCAGCTTTAGTTAATCTAATCATAGGAATAGATGCTTATGTGATTTGTGTTCATTTAAAGTTGTGTCTGGGAGGCGCTGATGGCGAGAGCTGGAAGCCTCCCCATCTCCAGAGGAAGGCACAGAGAAGCACTACCCGCAGTCACCTATCAGTATGAGATGATGTAGCCTGGAAGCAGTGTAAGAACTTCTTATCAAGCTTGAGCTGAGACTCGAGTAGTTGTCTCTTGATTCCTGGCCCAAGGACTCCTTTCTCACTAGAAAGAACCCATTTTCCAGGTGTTTAATGGAGGTGTTGCTTTCAGGTATCTTTATTTCACATGACCTGTGACACGTCCAGAGGCCAGTGGCTGAGTTGGGAAAAGATGTTTGAGTGCTCTGCAGACTCTGAGTTTGCTCTCGTTTTTATGACAAAGCAGATTCCCTTCATTTATAGCAATGGGAAAACACACACTTCTCAACAGATATAAGGAGTTCTATAACTTGTCATGACATGTTTATTGATCACCTACTATGTGCCTAGCACTCTGCTAGGTGCTGGGGGAGTTACATGCATAAATAAATAAGGCTCACATTCTACTTTCGGAATGCTTACTAATAGGCTGTCCACTTCACTTAGCATCCCAACCAGACTGTCTCTTGATGAAGAAGGTGGTGATAATATTTACTCTAGGACAACAGAAGTGAACTAGGACTTTACTGATGTATGGGATGTGTGGTTACCTTGTTTATATACAAACGGGAGCCACTGAGACAGACAGCACGCCTTACTGCATGGACCGTGTGTATATAACCATTTGTCTATAGCAGAGATATGAAATATTATGCAAACATGATGGAGAGAAGGGCCAGCACAGGGGGACATTTGAATACAATTTCAGTTTTTATAGTGTTTAAGTACATGTGTATGTGTACATTGCACAATGGCAATGAAGTTAAAAATTGTGCGAGGAAAGAGACAATTACCTGCTGTTGTTGGAGAGGAGATCATCGTGGTGTGGGATGTCACAATAGAGGGAGCAGTGGGCGAGGTCATCAGAGTTTAGAATAATGGGTGACCATCTTTTGCATATAAGCAGTTTCATCCAATATGTGTAGTTCAGTGATTGAGAATAAATTGTACAGCGTGTACTAGCTTTTAGTTATTTCATGGTTAGTTTGAGGCTCACACTTGGCTTGCGTTTATGGCTTTAGATGGGAAGGAATCCATCTACTTACTGAGCTGAGCTCTGCACTATATCTATCTTCATTCTGGCATTGGAGAACTTTCCCTAGTGAAAGTGACTGACCAATTAGCTAAACAGAAGATTCATTTATCATCAGCTCCTCAAAGAATAGGAAGTAATACTATGAATATTTTTGTGTGTGTGTGATTTTTTTCCCTATGTTGTGTTGCTACCTTGGTTTGGGAAGCCTTTCCATGGGAATAAGTTCCAGAAACTTGATGGATGTATCTTTTAATAGAGATAGGAAGTGAAAACAGAATTTAAATCCCCTCTTTTCTTCCAAGGATTTTCATTCTCCTCTCAAACTGTTCCTGCCAACAGCACCAAAGTTGTCTACATTGCTAATTCTAATGGTTGGTTGTCAGCCTCCATGTTATTTGATCTACCGACAATGTAGTTGATCACGTTTTCCACTTGGCTTCCAGTTCATCACACTCTTCACTTTCCTTCACTCCTGATGGTTGCTTCTTCTCAGTGTCCTTTGCCAGTTTCTCCTCTTCCTCCAAGAGTCACAACATTGGGGTGTCCTGGTCCTTGGTCCTCTTCTCTTTCATGTCCGTCTTTAGTCCCTTGGTGACTTTATCAAGTCAAAAGGGTTTAAATGTCATGTTGTTTCTTGACTCTTTTTCTGAATGCTGGAGTCTATTATCAGCCATATACTAGATTGCTCCACTTAAACGAACAGAGATGTTCCAAGTTTAACATGCTCATACATAAGCCCTGCTCTTTCTCAAAGATTATGCATCCAATTATTGGGAAATCCTGGAAGTTTGCTTTGCTTTTAGAATGTCTCCAGAGTCTGACCCCTTCTCTTCTTCACCTTCACTACCACCTCTCTGGATCAAGACACTCTCATCACTCATCCCTGACTACTTTATCTCCTCCCACCTATCCTCTTGTTTCCACGTTGCCCTCTGTGTATTCTCCATATAATAGCCAGTAGCTGGGTTGATTTAAACAAAAATTGTGGGGGTGACAGCACAACTTTCCTTAAAACTTTCTCATGATTATCCATCTCATCTTGAGTAAAAGCCAGATTGCTAAAAATTCTTTGAGTTCACTCCAATCCAACCTCACTGGCCTTCTTATGTTCTTGGATCACCCCTGGCATGTTCTTACCTCAAGGCCATTGCATTGGTTGTGTCCTCCATCTGGAATGCTCTTCCTCTAGATATATGTATGACTCACTCCACCCCTTCATCTCCCTCCAGTATTTGCTCAGATGTCACTATTATGGATTGAGTTCTATGGTGAGCAGACTAAAATGATTTGGCATGCAGAAGATACTTATTAGGCAGTGCTTTTGTTGTTATAAGGGGAGGGGAGGAATCAGGACTGGGCAGATGAAGAAGCTGAATTTTGAAGCAGGCCTAATGATAATCTTGACAGCTCCTCCAGAACCACTCCTTTATGTTTCTCTCTTCAATTGAGACTAACATTGGGCAAGGTGTCTTTGTGCCGATGAGTCCTGTCAGCATTTCCAGAAGCTAGGGAAGAACTACTCCCTTGGAAGAGGATCTAAACATCCAACGTCACCTTCCCTGCTTCTACTTGCAAACTGTCCCTCCACCCTTTACACTTCTAGAGCTCTTCTACTTTGCTCTATTTTCCCATAACGCTAATCACTAATTCACTTTTTTTTATAGTCTACATTCCCAGCCAGAATGTAGGCCCCAGTGAATGCAGAGAATCTGTCCTTTGCTCACTAATGTATACCAAGCACCTAGATCTATACTAGACACTAACAGACACCAAGTGAGTATTTGTGAGCAAGTGATGCTGGCTGAATTCCAGATAATAATCAATATAGTGTGAAAAGGAGTCAGTTCTGAAAACAGATGAATGAATTCTGTCTTTAGAGTTCACTGATATGCCAAATAATACACTATATAGTGTTTATTGTTTGGAATTTTCTACCACTATTCACAAGCCTTCGGTGTTGGGTGACCCGTTTCTGACCTATACTTGATTAACTCAGCTTTGGGGCCCCATGGGAAAGAAATGAATAATGACATGCAGAATTCTGTTGACCCACACAAAGCATGCTTCTTCTAATATTTATGAAGACTGACATTTCATTTATATGAAGTTATTATTTGTAATATATATTTTTCGTCACATGCAAACGTTAACAGGCATGGCATGTTAAGATCAATAGATATCTTAACAGTTGGCCTACTGGCCCCTGATGGCCGATATAATTTGGTAGTGTCGACAGTAGTTCAACAATAGCAGGGTTTGCCATAGTAAGGAGAGTGTTTAGCACAGCAAAGATATAAATTCCTTTTGCGACCACTGATTGAACTTTCAGGTCAGGTCAGGTTTTATTGCTCTTGGCTAAAAGCCAGCACAAGATTTACAGAGCAAGGAAGAGGCCGTGTGAGATCAGACTGAATTACAGAGTTGACTGGAGAAAGGCATGGAAACTGTTAGAATATCAGGGATAATTTTTGTAAAAGAATTCATAAGACCACTGCATCACTGTCAGTTTTAAAATATTCGAAAATGTGTGTTCATTTATAATGGGTTCATTGAGGAGAATCTGAAGATCTACAAAAGCACAAAGATGAACATAAACTTCGCCCATTAAAACTCCTGGTGACATTTCACTGTATTGTTTCTAGACTTTCTTTCTTTCTTTTTTTTTTTAACACACTGTTCTGCTCCTACACATACACCTTTCATTTTTTTTCAAGCCCAGAATCAAATTGGGATATTTCTCCTTATCCTACTTCATTGACTTAGCATGGTATCTTTAACATTTTCCCGTAGTATCAAGTGTTTGTGAAGATGATTTGTAATTTAAATAGTATAACATGGCATAGCTTATGTGTGTATATTTCTTTTTATTGGTCCTCTAATTCTATATTTATGCTGTTCTCAAATATTTTGTCTTGCTTAATATTGCTATATCTATTATTGTAAGCCATTTTATACATCTTGGATTATATTTTTTGGTATAGTCTCTTGAAGTGAAATTGAAGGTCAAAGGATATAAATATTTTAAAGACTCTTAATGCATATTACTATCCAAACTCCCAAGAGACTGCTTCCATTTTTACTTTTACCAAGAAGGATGTGAAATTTTTCCTACACCCTACACATCAGTGGATAGTCTCAGTATTTATAATCTTTGCCTGTCTGGTTCGAAGATAACATTTTCACTTTAATGCAAATTTCCATTTATGGAGTGGATTTTTTTCCACAGTATGATGGGTCTTTTGAATTTATTGTCTTGTGAAATATCTGTTTTTGGTCTTTGCCCATTTGTTTTACATCCATTAAGTCTATTTCCTACATTTATATCACAATTTATATTGTGTGTCATGCACTTTTAAAAGTTTTTATTATGTTATAAAATATAAATCTTCAGTCTAACAAATTATAAAAATTGAATATTGGTATCACCCAGCCCAGGTCAAAAATAGAACATTCCTAGTTCCCCTAGCCTCCTTGGGTTTCTCACTGATCACATCCTCTTTCTAACCACTATTCTGAATTTTATGATAATCACTTCCTTGCTTTTTAAAAGGTAATTTTATCACCTAGGAATATATCCCTATATATTATGGGGTTTTTTAGCTTTATACTGATAGCATTAATCCATACATAATCTATTCTTTTGTGCCTTGATTCTCTTACTCAACATTATGTTTGTGGGATTAATCTATATAATTTTGCCTGTAGCTATGCTTTGCTCATTTTCCTCATAATGTAGTATCCCGTTGCACGACTATATCACCATTACTTATTCATTATACTGTTAATGGACATTTGGATTATTTCTGCTTTTGGACTTTTATAAAAAAGGTTGGTATGAACTTTTAAAAAATGTTTCTTTGTACACATGTGCATGATTTTTCTAGGCTTTGTCTAGTAGAATTATTTGGTCATAGAGTATGCTTATGTCTAGCTTTAGCTTTACTATATAATGCTAACAGTGTTTTTCCAAGTATTTGTGCCAGGTACCACTCTCACCCCCCATGCATGAGATGTTCAGTTGTTCTACATCCTCTCCAGCACTTCAAGTTGTCATTTTTTTTGAGTTTTGCCAATCTGGTGGGTGTATAGTGGTAGTTCTTAATATTACTTTACATTTATGTGTTACTAGTAAGTCTGAATGCTTTTCCTATGGTAATTGCTCTTTTGAATTTACTCTTTTATAGAAGTACCTTTTTTATTTTTTTTACCCATTTTTCTATTAAATTGCCCATCTTTTCCCTATTGATTAGTACAAGTGCTGTATATGTTCCAAGTGCCAGTTATCAATTTATATGAGTTGCAAATATATTCTCCTACTCTGTATCTTGAAATGTTCACCCTACACTGTCTTGAGGAACATAACTTCTTAAAACTGATATAATCCATTTGTGATTTTTTCCCTTCATTATTAGTGATATTTGTGATTGGATGTGCACTTTTACTTCTATATCATATCATAATATTGTATCACTTTGCAATTTGCTTACTTCACACATAAGTATGCTTTAATGATTCATCTTTGTTAACATATAAAGTTTTCTATTATTACAAACTAGTGTACACTGTTCCAGATTGTGACTATTTCCTAGCTCATTTACTCATTTCTCAACTGAAGTTTAGATTTTTCTAGTTTCATTTATTTTTTTTGCTGTTATTAAAAAATGAAATACTGAGCAACTTTATATAAAAATCATTTTTGTCACTTCATTATTTTCTTACACTGAGTTCCTAATTAATTAGTAGTTATATCAAACATCAATGAATTTAAAAGAAAAAATTTGAAAGAATGTATTAAGTTGAAAAAATTGTCTTTTGGAAAGTTTGGAAGTCAATTTACATTGAGTGAGTGTTTTATAAACGAGGGAGTAAGTCCCCCTTGTGGGGTCTTTTAGTATCAGTCTGGAGCAGCTATGGAAATTACATACAGAGAGGCTCATGAATTGAAGGATTTATTACCCCTTTGGGTCGTAGAGTGGGAGGCACAACATGTCACACAGGGGCCACACAGGCTCAGCTAAACTGGGGTGGAGGCAGCCTCAAGAGAGTGAGGATTCATGCCAAAGTACCCTTACTGTAATCAAAGAAGACTATATAAGCAAAAGTCACGATGGGATTTTACTGACATATTTCAATGTCATTAAGTTGCACTCAGGGGAGGGCAAGATAAGAAGGGGATATTGGGAAGTGACCAAAATTACTGCACTTGTAGCCTGGAGGGATATTTATGGCCTGCCTGCTTGTGGGAAAGCAAGAAAATACGAAGTTAAGAAAAATTGTAATACTGTGAATATGTCCATTTTTAGAAATTGTAATCATTGAGTATTTATTAAATTTTTTTTTTCAAAAAATAGAACAAGAGAGCATTTGGAGTAAAACAAAAGAAACTTGTTTGTTGCCCTATGTTGCTTAAATAGCATGAATAAAGTACTGACTGTAAGTACTTTAAAAGGAATATATTAAAATTATGGACTTCTAGTCATCAAAGGGAAGAAAAGGCAATCCAAATATAGTTGATATGCATAGTACATGTATCTGACAATTGATCCATATTCAGAATATATAAAGGACTCCTACCACTTAATTAAAAAAATACATTCTAAGAGAAAAATGGGCAAAAGACTTGAACATATATGTCACAAACAAGTATATATATGACAAGTAAACATAGGAGAAGTCGTTCAGGTTCATTATATATAACAAAATATAAAGAAAAACTAAAATGAGATAGTCTTACATATCCACCATGGCTATAATAGAAACGATGGAAAATAGCAATGTTGGTAAGAATGTAGAGCAATTGAAATTCTCATACATTGCTGGGAGGAATATAAATTGATTAAAAATATTTTGGGAGAATATTTGATAGTTTCTACTGAACCTGGAGAAGTACATACCCTATGACCCAGCAATTTCATTCCTATGTAGATAGCCAACAGAAACTAGCTGTCTACCTGAAGAATACAAAACACCAAAACACTGATTTTTTTTAAGAACTATATCTTCTTCTTTTTTTAAATTTAAGTATATTTGACATCATTTGCATTCCCCAGGGAGTTCCCACCACCATTCCATCTGTGCACCATCACCTCAATCTCTTGTGCTCTTTCTGCCCTCATCCCATTCTTTGCCCTCCCCCCCCACCCCATGATCCCTTTGGTTTATCTTTGACCTTTTGGACACTGATACTAAGGGAAACCTGCTCTCCTGTGTTCATTGTAACACTATTTGCAATAGCCAAACTATGGAAACAATGGAAATGCCCAAATACAAATGAATGGATCAGGAAGTTGTGGTATACACACACACACGTAGAAACACACACTGGAATACTACTCAGCTATCAACAAAGATAAACTCTTACCACTTGCAGCAACATGAATGGAACTGAGGGGGTGGTTATGCTAAGTGCAATAAGTCAGAAGGAGAAAGACAAATACTGGATGGTGTCACTTATCTGTGGAATGTAGAGATACCCAACACGGGATGATATTAAAGCCAAGCTAACAACAAACCCTAGAAAGTTGATTATAGAACTGGAACTACCAGAGAGGGAGGAGGAGGGGCAAGAACAAAGTGGCAAAGAAACACAAGTTACCATCAAGCCATAAAAAAAATGATGAAACTTTGGCTTTGTGACAACATGGATGGAACTGGAGGGGATTATGCTAAGTTAAATAAGCCAGAAGGAGAAAGATAAATACCAGATGATTTCATTCATATGTGGAATATAAAGGAGCAAAACAAAGGAACAGACAAAAATCAAACCAAAACAAACTCTTAAAATCTGACTGTAGAACTGAGGCTACCAGAGGGGGATGTTGGAGGGGGTAGAAGCAAAGGGGGAAGGGGTCCAATGGACTATGGTGGAGCATTATTTGTGGGTTTTGACTGTGGGTATGTTGTTATACTTTCATAGAGGTGTGAACTTGTACTTCTAAAACATATCCAGTGTTGTAAACCAATATTACCTCAATGAACAAAATTTATGTATTTATTAACGATTTATTTTTATTTATTTATGCATACAAGAACTGGGGTGTAGGTCAGAGGTGCAAGGGGTGAGAGGATTCACCAGAGACAGAGTGGGGAAGAGAACAGGCAGACCAACTGAAATACACTGCTGAGGGGAGCGGTGGGGAGACAGGAGAGGTCTGCTGTGCCATGTGGAGTAGCTCCCTGGCCAGGCATTGAACTCATGCCATAGCTGGCAATAACTTGATAGTGCTGAGACTTTAACCCCTCTGCCACCAGGGAGGCCTTCAATGGACAATATTTAAAAATTAGAGATAAAAAGTAAAGTGGTCATGAGAGCATTATTTATAGTAGTCCTGAAGTGAACTGATAACAGTGACTGTCAACAGTAGAATAGATAAACTTTAATACTGAAGTCCACAATTATGGATTATTTAGCATAGTACTGAGAACAAATGGTTTATTACTATGTACTTTAACATAGACTAATTTCACAAACATTATCTGAGCAAATGAAACCAGATACAAGAGTCCATAGCGTATGATTCCATTAATATTATTATAAAAACGGGCAAACCAATTACAAGGCAGAGCAGTGTTTACCTTTGATTGGGGGTGGGAGGCCATACCTGGAATGGAGAATTTTCTGTTTCTTGATCTGGGTGCTGATTGTAGGGATAGGTTTAGTTTGTGAAAATTCAGTTATCTGTACACTTTCGATATGTGTTCTTCTGTATGTGTAAGCTTCAACAAAGAGCTATTTTAAAATGTATTTGTTACACCACAAGTCACATGCCATCATTGCTTGCATTTGTATTTCTTTAATTTTCAGAGATTGAACATTCTTCCATATGTTTATGGGGGGCTTCACATTATTTTTTATTTTACATTATTTATGTTTCTACTAATTTTTATGAAGACATTTGTCTTTTTGTCATTACTTTATAAAAGCTCTTTATACTAAGAATATTCACTTTTTTTGGTCATTGCTATTATAAATATTTTTTCACATACAATTTTCCTGGCATAGAAAAGTGTTTACTTTTTATGTAATCATATTAATCATTTCCTTTATTATTTCTTGGTTTATCACTTATGCTTAAACAACTTAAGTGTCCTTATACTTAATGTGAGAATATAGATGCAATCACAATAATACTTAAGTTTGCTTGGTTTGTAGAGTCCACCTGTTGAAGTGCAAGGCTGCAGTCTCTGCCCTGCCCCTTTATCCTTCCATGTCTCCCCAGTTATTTCTGGGAACCCCAATGCTCACTAGTCTCCTTGTTGATAAGAATACCTTTTCCCCTCAAGCTTCTAAGCATGCTGCTTCACCATGTAAGTATTCCATGGGGTACCGTACTTTGCTTCTACCTCCTGAGAGTCTCAGGAATGTACTTTTGAGGGACCATTGAAGGTTTAGGCTCTTGGGTCTTAACTGTGCTATAGCTCTATTGTGGTTCAGGAAAGGCAATTGCATCATGTCTTCCTTAAACAACAATAGGTATTGCATTGGCATTGTCTATATAAATGAAAATTTATCTGTCATTGTGTTCAAATTCATTAGCATCAAAATGGGTATCATTTTAAAACTTGTTTTTCAATAGGGAAAAAAAGCTATTGAATAGAATCAGTAAAAAGAGAAGTTACAACAGATATTTCAAAAACACAGAGGATCATAAGAGATTACTATGAATATCTGAATGCCAGCGTATTATAAACTGGTTTAGCCCCTATGGAGAAAAGTATAGAGGCTTCTCAAAATATTAAAAATGTATCTGCCATATGACCTATATTTCCACTCTTAGGCAGCTACTGGAAGAAGACAAAAACACTGATTGAAAGGGATATGTTAACACCAATGTTCACTGCAGCACTGTTTATGATATCGAAGTTATGGAGATGGCCTGCGTGTCCAAGGACAGAGAAGGGGATAAGGAAAATGTGGCATATATACACAATGGAATACTACTCAGCTATAAAAATGGATGAGCTTTCATTTGGGACAATATAGATGGAACTAAAGAGAACAGTGCTAAGCACTACCAGTAAGAAAATAAGTCAGAAGACAAAGAAAAATACCAGATGGTCTCACTCATATGTAGAATATAAGGAAACAACAAAGGGCCACACAAAACCAAACCAATAATAAATTCTTAGCCTGTGACTACAAAACTGAGGCAATTAGAGGGGGAGGTTGATGAAGTAGGAGTGGTGAAAAGAAAAGGCACTTGTGGTGGGCAGGGTGCGAAAGCATACATTTGAACTTGTATCCCCTGGAGGCAGATGCAGAGACATAAACCTACTTTACTTCAATAAACTTGGGGAAAAATATCAGTAAATAAAATACATTAATATTTCACCTATTCCTATAAACTCTGCTAGATTGTTATATTCATTTTTATATTTTCATCATTTTTTAATTGTATAGTTTGTGTTTTCAGGTTTTTTCCTCATTACAACCTGCCAGAATTTTGTCTTCCTTATTGGCTTTTCTTTAATTTACTTAGCGATTCTTTGATTTATTTCACAGTTCTGTTTTCTTCACTCCAAATTACTCATTTCCATTTTTTAATCTTAATTATCTTCCCTTGTATAACATGATATATTATTTACTTGTGATTTTCATTACTACTTGTGCTAAATCTTAGTTTAATTTTGCGTTTGCTAAATAAAAGGCAATTAAAGCTATAAATTTATCTCTGAGCATAGCCTATAATTTTTTGCTTTGTGCATTTATTGTAATAATTTAATTTTTCCTAAATAAAAGTGTGTTCATTATGAAAATGCAAACACATGCAAATATATGCAGGATAAAAGTGACATTTCCTCTTTTTGCAATTCCTTCTCTCAAAAACCCCTTTCCTTATCCAGTGTTAAACACTACTAATGATTTGGTATATAGCCTCCTTGGTCCATTTACCAACATATGTTTTGTGTGTATTTATATTTCCATATATATTAGTCACATATACACTCAATTGTTGCTTGTATATTATAGGTATATTAATACAGTTTTTTTGTGAAATGATTTCCTTTTAAATATATTATAGTTATACATTAATTGCCATTGCCCTCTAGTACTTTGTTACCAGTTTGCATTACATACAAGGAGTGTGTGTGATTGAAAATCCCCTCTCCCACACTGCATGAGACCTGTCTTTTCTAATATTTGCAAAATTGATATGTGAAAGCATATTATTATCTTATAGTAACATATGCTTTTTTGTTATTAGTGAGATTAGAATTATTTCATTGCTTAATAGCCACTAATACTCTAAATTGCTTGCCTATATCCTTTGCTTCATTTTCTTTTAGGTTATCTTTTTCTGATTTATTTGACTGGCTTGATTATTTTCTAAGTAAATGCTAAATTGTGATTGATTTCTCATTTAACCCAAGGATTATTGTGGAAAGTGGTTTTGATCTGCATTTCCCATATGAAAGTGATGTTGAACAATTTTTCACAGCTCGACCATCTGAATGTCTTATTAAAAAAATTCTGTTTGGGTTTTTTATACATTTTATGATTGGGTTATCTCATGTTTTTGTTAGATTCAATAAGTGTTTTGTGTATTTTGGAAATTAGCCCCTATCAGATGTGTGATATGCAAATATTTTCTCCATTATGTTGTCTTTTTGTTTTGTTGATGGTTTCTTTTCAGGTGCAAAGCAGTTTAACTTAATGTAGTTCCATTTGTTTATTTTTGCATTTATTTTCCTTGCTATTGGAGTTGTATCCCCTATGTTTTCTTTAAGATATTTTATGGTTTGATTCTTATATCAAGATCCTTAATCCATCATGAATTAATTTTTGTCTATGGAATTAAGGATGGATTTAGTTTCACTTTTTTACGTATGTTATTCATATTTCCTAACACCATTTGTTAAAGAGGCTTTCTTTTCCCCACTATGTGTTCATGGCTCCTATGTCAAAGATTAGGTGTCTATGTTTGTGTGGTTTTATTTCTGGACTTGCTATTCTATTTCATTACATTGTTCTGGGTTTTTGTTTTTGTTCCAATACCACACTGCTTGGATAATTGTTGTGGTGTAGTATAGTTTAAAGTTAGGGAGTGTGATAGGCAGTTTTCTTCCTTTCTCTCAGGATTGCTGTAGCTATTTGGGGCCTTTTGTGGTTCCATTTTTATAGATCTTCTATATCAGTCCTTTGTCAGATATATGGTGTGCAAACATTTTGTCCTATTCAGTAAAGTGTCTTTTCATTTTGGTTACTGTCTGTTTTGCTACACAGAAACTTTTTAGTTTGATATAGTTGCAGTTGTTTATATTCTCCTGATTTTTTCCTGCTGGGGATCAGTCCTCAAAGATATTTCTGAAGTTTATGTCATGGAGTGTTTTGCCTATGTTTTCTTCTAAGTATTTTATGGTTTCAGGTCTTATATCCAAGTCTTTTATCCATTTTGAGTTGATTTGTATATGGTGTGAGATGGTGGTCTAGTTTCTTCTTTTTGGATATGGCAGTTCAATTTTCCTAGAAACATTTACTGAAGGTATTTTACTTGTTTCAGTGTTCACACTCCAGGACTCAGACTAGGCAAGCGCCTGAGTGGCAGGTGTGTCCCAATGCCCAGTTATGACCATAGACATGGCTGCCACCATAGCCATTGCTGTTGTCACCCCACCAAGGGACTTGGCTGTCATCACTGACTGCCCACTTGATACTTTCCAAGTGTTTTCTCTCTCAGCATGTCCACCCCTTGGTTATTGGACCCATGATTGAAACTGACTTGCCTGCACCTGAAGATGCTTTGATATTTTACTTCTGTAAGGAAGTGGGAAAGCTTTCCGTACATACCCTTGTGAATGAACTAGCAGTGTCCCAGGCTAGACTCACACCCATGTGTGTTTGTACTCCCTTTCTGAAAAGTCTTTCTAGAGAAATTCACTGTGCTCCACAGTTCCTCATAGGACTGTGGATAGCCAACCCTACCCTGTTCTGCTGGGTCAGGTTCTATGTTTCCACCCATGCTCCCCTTTCACCTTTCCATCTCCTTCCCTGTCACAAGCTACCAACCTAAGTGGAAGTCCACCGTAAGAAAGTCCTGGGATTTTGTCAGGGAACTCCTAAGTCATCCGTTGAGAAGATATTAATTTATATATTTGTTTTTTTCTCATTTTTTATTTATATATATTTGACATCAATTGTAATCCCCATGTATTCCCCATCACCATATCACCAGTGCACCATCACCTCAGTCCCCCGTGCTCCCG
>JAGFMF010012069.1:1560954-1573566 GCA_019455555.1 Galemys pyrenaicus | reverse complement strand
ACCAGGTGTCCCCAGTCTGTCCTTTTGTTTTAGGGCTTTCTCTGAAGTCACAGGAAGTTGGTCACAACCCGGAAATAAATTGGAGTTAACCCCCCTGAGAGAGTTGACCAACAGGGATGGGGATTGGTGGATAAACTTGAACTACGGTTCTTTAGAAGGATAATTCCATTATGTTATTATATATGCATTCTGAGAGAATGCACATGGCTTTGAGCCCCAGTTTACGCTCCACACACCCAAATTCCTGCTTCTGGGACTCACGCTTTAACAAACTGCCCATGAAGTCCTTGTCTCAGACTCTGCTTGTTTAAATTGACCAACATCTTATGAATATTTTCTTATAGTTTTTAAAATAAATTTGAAGATATTGACTGATTGGTTTTATCACTGAATGGTGATCTTAAAAAATATTGAATGTTTTCTTCCCAGATAATTTCTTCATAATAGTGAAAATATAAAGCTTCAACCAACTTTGATTGGAATTATTAAAAACTGCATGTAATTGCGGTACAAATGAACAAAATTTTGAAAATATTACTTTCAAAATAAAAATGCAAATAAGCTGTTTTTCTAGTTCCAGTCACAATTTTTTCGTATTCATTATTTTTATTATATATCTGCATTTTGGAGGGGTTTTTTCAGATTCAGCTGATTCTCAGGCTGCATTTTATTCTAGGCTCTTATGAATGGTTTCCCCACTGTGCTAGGGGCAGGTTATTACTCCTGCATTATTCTCTGTGGGAACAGTTTCCTGCAGTCTTCTGAGAATTGCTGTTTAGTTGATGGTATTTTCACTTCTACTTGGGTCTTGCATTATAGTGCCAAGCTGAAAATTACCCCACAGCTTGAAGTCATGGGTTTCAGAATTTGATTTTTCCAGAAAAATTGTTCCCAGTACCACTCTCTCCCTCCTCCTTTCACCCCTGGCCCCCTTTCTACATATCTACTTTGTAGATTAGAGCCTTTCAGTTGCAAAAAACTTTGATGTTCAAACTTCATGTCACAAGGCAGTATTCTTTTGATTACATGTTTGAGGCCCTTCCTCTGGGCTATAAAACTAGCATTTTTCACTCCCTCCAGCTTGTCCTTTTATGTAGATTGCAGTCTTTTTTCAATAATATTTATCCCAAACTTGTACGATTAATATAAAAGTTCAATATATATGAATGTCAAGTAGAATTCTAAATGTAGGAAAATAGCTTTAATAAATATATCAGTCAGACTCTAGGCAGGAAAAATAATTATACCAGGTAGTTTTGTTAAATAAACTTGATAGTGGTATTGAATTATAAAGGTGTTAGAAGACCCTGAAGAGCAAATTGGAGAAACATCCCCAGGATTGAAGGAATGGTGGTGGAAAAGTATGCTAGCAAAGCCTAGGGGACAGGGTCTTCCCGGGGAACTAAATCGTAGCAGGGGTTTCCAGCAGGAAGTTGGACCAATAATTGCTAGAGATGCCACTCAAAGAGGAGAGAGACAGAGAATATGAATGAAAATCAATGGGGTGCATGAGAAAAACACATAGCTTTTCCTTCTCTGCCACCAGTTTTTCCAGAGCTTCCTCACTGGCTGACTCTAACCAGAAACCTGGGAAATGTAATTTGTATGATTCAAACCACAATGATACAGAGAAGAGCAAGGAAACATAGGCATGATTTGGAAAATATTCCATACAATTATGGTGATAACTTCACTGAGGCTATCCCAGCCACAGGTACTGTTACCAAAGGGGAGGGAACTGGTGTCTGGCAGTTGAAAGAGCTCCTGGGTAGGAAAACTGCATCCTATGTAGAACTGAGTGCTTGTCATGTGCTGTTCACTGTGGCTGGGCAGGAAATTAAATAAACAGCTCCTCCCTGCACTAAGAAAACTTAGAGTCTAGGAGGAAAATTAGGCACTAAATCTGTGATTAGTTATTCTCACACTCTCTCTTATATACGTATATATGTAATGTGCATTATATATGACACGTTTAGTATAGAGCATTTGTTTATACTGTTATATAAACATAATAATATGCTATTCAAAATAGACGTTATTAAATATTACAAAAGACAGTGTGAGAAAGTATAATTGGGAGATAAAATATCTTATGGCAGTCAGGGAACACTTCTTGGAGGAAGTCACATTTAAGGTTAAATAGTAGTTAGAAGCATGTAATGAAGGGTGTAGAAGAAGGAGGAGATGAATTCAGATCCTGCACACTTTTTTTTATATTATTGTTAATTTTTGTACAGTATTTGATTTATCTCCTTGGGTGAGTCCCTATAGTTTTTCCACCACCCTAGCACCCATGATCCATCTCCACACCAGTCCCTTATGCTCTTACCTCCCCCGTTCTGGCCCCTCTCTTTCTCTCTTGCTTTTATTTTATTTTTTAAAGATTTATTTATTTATGCATACAAGAGCTGGGGTACAGGCCAGAATCCAGGGAGGTGAGAGGGTTCACCAGACAGAGTGGGGAGCAGAACAGGCAGATCAACTGAAGCACACTGCTGAGGGCAGCAGCGGGCACAGGAGGAGAGGTCTGCTGTGCCATGTGGGGCCCCTCCCTGGCCGGCAGCAAGGATCAAACTCGTGCTGCAGTGGCTGTGGTTTGCTTCATAGTGTGTTGCTTAACCCACTGCACCACCAGGGAGGCCCTCTCTCCTGTTTTTAAATGAGGGTTCAGCTCTCAGGGATGTTTGTTGATTTCATCTGTGCCTTCCTGTGGAGCCCAGAAATATTAATAGTGTGACTGCTGTGTCTCCAACAATGGAAGAAAACAGCTGTTACAAGCACAGATGAAAAAATGAAAAATATTTTTTGTGCTGCATATAGTTAAAAGGTAAATATATTTGTATGAAGCGCCATCACTTGTAAAAAGTTTATTATGTCTGCTCAGAACCATATCATCCTATAGCCTAAATTTTGCTGTGAAGATTGAAGATCTATTTAGCCAAAGGAAGTCAGTTTGCTATGCACCAACATTCTTAATCATGCTTCCTCTCTTTTCCCAAATTCAGAGGCATTGAGAAAAATAAAACAGGCCTCAAGATGGAGCCCTTGAACCACGAAGTTCTGAAGCAAGACAGTGAAAGTGTAAACTTGCCAGGTAGGGGCAAACTTGGAGTCACAGGTCAAGGCTGCCAGCAATTCTAACGTGGAAAGCAGAGGGGTGGGGGATAAACTGTGTCCCTTAGACCCCAAAGATTTGTCAGGTCCAGGCTGGCCTTAGGGTTTGTGTGGTGGTTTTCAGACTTGAGCCCCATCAGTTTCTAAGGTTAAGAGGTTAAATTAACAGGATAAATCATTTTGTCTAAATAATTTTACTCGTATATTCCTCTAATAATGATTACATCTCCCACAACATAGCAGAATAAAGAGGCTGGGATCAATCTCTCCCCTAAAAACAACTATAAAGAAAGGACTGATATGAGCTCTTAGCAAAACTCAGTTGCCTCCAACTGGCTATACAGCACCAGGACTTTTTGAAGGCCAAAAAAAAAAAATCCATTTCCCTGGTCTTAACCCCACCTTAAGTGGTGGAAACTTAATGATCTTCTCTGAGTCCAAATAAGCTCTCATTTTGAAACCCAAAGGGACCCTCAACCAACAAGATATTGTGATACTCAAATGAATGGGATGCTTCTCTCAGCAGGGCACTCTCTCCTAGACAGGAAGGCAGCAGAGCAGAGGGAGAAGGGTTCCATGCCTGCCCAGTTTTGGTTTGAATCCTGTCTCTGTTCCTCCCTGGCTATGTGCCTTTAGGCCAGTCTCTTAGCTTAATAAGAGCTGTTCCAAGCTCTTGAGGATTAGAGGCCATTAATGTGCCTAGTGCTTTCTCTTATCAACAAGGAACCGACTGATGGTTGCTGTTAGAGTATCCATATATGGGTGTTCAGGCTGTGCACTGAACAAGGGCATCACCATTCTGGAAATGCTAGTCACACTGCAGACATGTGACCTATATGAATGCAGACTGCCCTCGAAAAATCCCCTCCTTTTAGTGCCCCCACGTTGACTCATGCAGCCATGTGCTTATTAGTGCAAACATGTGGGTGGGCATGCATCATTGCATATGTTTGCAAGGTGGTTGCATGCCATGACTGTGCTTACTCTCACAACATAGGAACTCAATAAATTACCCCTTCTGCTTTGGGGAGGGTGCAGAGTACGGGCTGGTGTTACCAGGGGCCCACATGTCCCAGGTGAGCAGGTAAAGGTGGGGGTTCCTGGAAAGCAGCTCAGACTGTACAGAGTCTCTGCCTGATTCTTCACAGGACTCCTGTGCTCTACCCAGTGGCTTCAAAAGGACCCAGGGAACTGCCATTGAGGCTATTTTCAGCTGAATGGCAGTACCCCTTTAACGCCCCACCTCACCCCTCTTCTATAAGCGGGCCGGGGACCACATAAAAGGCTCATGTGCCACACTTGCTCTGGTTCGGCCATGTCAGCTTGTTCAGCGTGGCTATAACCTGGGCCCATCATCTTACCTGTAATACAGGCCTTTCCCAATAGCCATATTTTCCTTTTCCTCTTTCTTGCTGAGAACTTTTCATTTTCCTCCTTGTAACTTTTATCTCTACACCCTCTACATTTCCTTTCACACCTCATGTCAGTTTTCATGCCCCCAGTCCATATCTCTTTTGTGCTTCATGTCTCTTCTCCTTTCTTTTCTTGCTCATTTCCCTCCTTCCTTTAAGTCTTCCTTCCCATCCAGTTTTTTTCCTCATAACCTTGTTCCTTCCAGACCCTCATAGGTACCCCTCCATGTCCCCCTTTGTTCAGTGACCTTATTTCATCCAGTGGCATTGGAATTAGAAAGTTCTGGAAAATGGAAGTTCTCAGTGCTGGGGATGCTGATAGGTTGGGTATAAGCCAGTTCCTCTTATATGTTCCTTTCACTTTGATTACTTGGAACAAACAGTAAAGGAGGTCAGCGAAGTGACTGTTGTCGATGCGAATCTATAGAAAGTATATAAATGCCTTCTGGAGCTGGACTTGTGAATTTAAATCTTGCCCAGGTTTAAATTCATGATTATGGCTCATTGCCCATTGAAATTATAACAGAGGATGATGTAGGCTCTTTAGGGCTAGTCTAATAATCTTGACTTTTTGAGAGCCAGGATCTCCTTTGAGAAGCTCCTAAACCTTTTGGGGCTTCTTTTCAGAAAGATGCACATGAACTCTGAGTTTCTTTCATGATGTTAAGAAATCCCATTTGTGGACACTCCAGGAATTCTATGACTAGAGTCTGGACAATATAAATACAGACTCTAAAGGTTTTGCCAAGCAATAAGTGTTATAAATTATTGGGCTGTGAATTGAGGCAGACCTTAATACTTCAGTAACGGGGCTAAAAACTATGGTGGGAATTTTCTAGATTGGAGAGAGATTGCTCAGGTTTTGCCTGCCCTATTAGTTTTCCTCTTTCAGTGAAAACAAGGAGGCCTCACCTTTCAAATCCTGCCCTTTGTTGGCTATTTCAAAACATGGATGATTTAGCTGCATAAACTTCCAGCTGAGGTCTAAGCAGTGACCAGAATGGAATACTCACAACGACATCTGTTGCTTTCTACAGCTTCCTGCTTTAGTCAGCCTCAAATTAAAATCTGTCTTTTAGGACTGGAGTAAGGAGGACTTACTTATTTAGTCCAAACTTTCTGACTGAAGGTGGTTTTTTCCACAAGAAAAAATAAATGTAGGAAGGAAGAACCCCATTTATCCACTCTGGAAAATATACCAATAGCCTAAATTCTGGGGTGCATTTTATTTAATCAGTATCACTCCATAATTATTATCTTGTGGCTTTTCGTAGTGGTGTTTATCCTTTGCTTGTATCCTTATTGGAAATTTAGTGCTTTTCAATTAAGTAATTTCCTTTTTCTCTTAGCTAATTGGGTCTTCCAAGTTTATAAGCAGAATCAAATTTCCAAGAGTAATTTACTCCTTTCTCTGTTCCACTAGGCATTGTTTGGAATGACTTTTCTTCAATTAATTCAATTATTAGGTATTACAAGCAATTTTTATGTGAAAGGGGGAAAGGCAGCTAAAGAGAGTGCAAGACCCTTACTATAGCAAGTATATGTGTGTGTGTGTGTGTGTGTGTACACACGCACACACACAGGAATTAATGGGTAAAGGAAAAAAGCAGGAACTAGGGAAGACATGGGAAGGTGGAGATTCACCAGTTCTAGAGACTGGCAGACAGAAATCTGATGTGCCCAGTCCAAGGGGGTCTGATAAAACCAAAAAAATGCCAGGAAGGCTCAGTGATACAGCTGGAGAGATCTAGGATGTTAGTCTGATGGTTGCACCAGTAATTCCCCATTCACTTGGTGGCCAAAATTCCCACTGTTGCCCAGCTGAGAATGCAGCAAGACTGGGTGAAGTTCTCCCAGACTGAGCAAGGCAGAGCTGAGGAAGGCAGATGGTGACAGTAGGTAGTGCCATTAAGAGATTTGGGAAACAGTGAAGGAGGAGGAGCAGGTGTAAGGGAAAATTATAAGTTGCACAGAGGACATTTCTTAAAATGTACAAGTGATGGATTACTCACGCTTCACCAGGAGGAATGCATTATCTCAGAACTCTTCACAACTGCCCTCAGTTATTGTCATCAGAACAATTACGGTTTTCTCCTTATAATTGTCTACTAACATGGCATGTTGTCTAAATGAATCAGGTATGCTTCAATCCTGATTGCAAATGCTCGTGTCATATAGAATCATTCTGAGTATAGAAAGCTATACAGAGAAAGACCTCAACTAACAGCAGAATTTTGGAATCTGAGAACTTTGGGCTTTTGGAGAATGTGATTTCCAAATGATTTCAGACTAACCAAGGTGCTCTTTTGCCTTTGGGAGATTATTAGTTCTCATGGAATATTTGTCTTTTGAGAAATTCTATCAGTGATGGATGCCTGTCTTGGGGTAGGAAAAAAATAAGAATATAACTTCCCATTATAAAAAGAATTTAAAAACTGTAGCATAGTAGGCCCCGAATATATGAAACATTTAAAGCAGAGATGATCTTATTTGAGCAGCATAAATGGGAACAAAGACTCTGAAAAAAAATGAAAAAAAAAAAAGACTCAAAATCACTTAGATCTAGCTAAAGTAATCAGATAGCGCACCAAAAACCCCTTTTCCAGGATCAGTCTCTCTCTGGGATTGTGAAGTCAGAGTACAATGAAGAATTCTGGTTTAAATCTCATCATGGTCTCTGAGTCCTCTTACTTCTTCCCTTCTTCAACTTCTACCCTGTTTTCTCAAATAAATGTGTTTTTCTGTGTACAAGGTAGGAAACCCAAAAGACAAAGTGTAACCATTTCACGTGAATGTCAAGAACACTCAGATTTGCTAGAAACAATGAAACAACAGCGGAGTAGCAAGATCCTCCTTCTCTCCACCTCTTCCAGCCCCACCTAGTGAGCTTTTCTACCTCCTTGTTCCTGGAAACAAGAATCGTGGCAGAGGTTCCAGATGACGAGTCTCAGCAGGACACCTCGCTAGTCACTTTAAGATTGGTAATGACATTTAAAATGTCCTCCTATGAGCAGTGTTACAACCCCGACCCCAATGTCACCCTGTCTGCAGCAGTGTATGCACTGTAGACACAGCATCCTCAACCTTTCAATTTTTTTGAGATTTATTTATTTATGCATACAAAAACCGGGGTGTAGGCTAGAGATGTGGGGGCTGAGAGGATTCACCAGAGACAAAGTGGGGAGCAGAACAGGCAGATCGACTGAAATACACTGCTGAGGGGAGCAGCAGGGAGACAGGAGAGATCTGCTGCACCATGTGGGTCACCTCCCTGGTCAGGGATCGAACTTGTGCTGCAGTGGCTGTGGACAGCCTCATAGTGCTGCGAATTAACCCCTTGTGCCACCAGGGAGGCCCTCCATGACGTTTTATTGTACTTGAGATGATAACTACGGTGAGCACGTAATTTACTGCCTAAGCTGAAACATTTTTTTAACCTAGACATTGGGGGAATTTTTTAGTTTTTATTATTTTTTGAACAAACATACAATTGGAGGAAATAATACAGAAATCTCTGATCCCCTTTAGCCAGATTCCACCAGTGACATTTTCATAACTGTAGTACAATATCACAATCAGATAATTGACATTGATTAAATCTGACTTATTTAGATTTCACCTGTTTGCATGAATTCTTACCCTCCCTCTAATGGCTACTAACCACTAATCTGCTTTTCATAATGATACTTTTGCCTTTCCAAATCTGTTATGTGAGTGGAATCACATAAGTCCTAACCATTTGGGATTGTCTTTTTTCTTAAATCAGCATAATTTCCTTGAAATTCATACAACTAATTTCAAGTACTAGTAGTTTGCTCTCTTTTATACCATTCTATGATATGGGTATACCACAATTTCCTTATCGATTTGTCAGTTGAGGAACATTAGTTTGTCTACAGTTTAGGGCTTTTATGAATAAAGATGCTATGGCTATTTGAGTATAAATGTTTGCGTAGAAATACATTTTCATTTCCCTATTATAAAATGCCAAGAATGTAGTATCTAGGTGGTATCATAAGCATATATTAAAGGAATTACCATATTCTTTCCAGAGTGGCTGTACATTTTACATTCCCACCAGCAGCTTCTTTGCATCATTACCTACACTTGATGTTAGTGCTACATTTTATTTCAACCATTCTGATAAATGTGTAGTGATATGCTGCATAGCTCTGCTCACAGCAACAGCTATTTTGTTGTTGCCCCATGGACAATGGGATCGACAGCCCACCCAAAACTGATTCGGATGTTGAGATTAGTAAATAAACACACACACACACACACCAAGAGGATATAGAAAGAGGGTATTATTCATATAATGGGAATTTGGTGGGGCAGCAAAGCAGATGCCTAAGCCAGTTTGAAAGGAAGGGGGAAATGATTTTGGATTTTTATTATGATTAGGGAGTGGTGTTGAGGTCAGAATTTCCATGTGCATGCAGGAGTTACAGTGATTTGACCTTCTCTGGATGTACCAAGAAAGGAGAGCCCACACTTATTATCAGCTCACCTGGTTATAGGGCAAAAGCAGGAGGGGATGGCGCACCCTGAGAGCTATCAGCAGTCAGACGTCACAAGTGTCCTCAGGCACTTTCTTACAAATTGCTTTTGCACCTTTCTCAAACACCAGTTGGACACATATGTGCAAGTCTGTTTCTTTATTTCTATTTTTTTAAAGATTTATTTATTTATGCATACAAGAGCTAGGGTACAGGCCAGAGGTGTGGGTGGTGAGAGGATCCACCAGAGACAAAGTGGGGAGCAGAACAGGCAGACTGACTGAAACACACTGCTGAGGGGAGCAGCGGGCGAGGCAGGAGAGGTCTGCTGCGCCATGTGGGTCCCCTCCCTGGCCAGCAGTAGGGATCGAACTCATGCTGTAGTGGCTGTGGTTTGCTTCATAGGGCGTTGCTTAACCCACTGCGCCACCAGGGAGGCCCTATTTCTATTTTGTTCGATTGACCCGTGTGTGTCTATCCATCTGCCAACCCCACACTGTCTTGACTTTTGTAGATACATAGCAGGTCTTAGTATGGGGCAGAATGGTTCGATCTACTTCAGTTTTGCTTTTAAAGATCATTTAAACTATTCTAGGTTTTCTGCCATTCCATATAAATTTAGAATATGCCTTGCTATACTTACGGAAATCCTTGCTGGAGCTTTGATAAATATTGCTCAAACTATAGATTGATTTGGAGAGTATTCACATTTTTGCTATGTTGAGTCATCTAACCCATGAACACAGCATGTTACTCCTTTTATTTGGTTTTTTACTTTCTTTCATTCACATTTTATAATTCTCAGGATACATATTTTCTTAGAGTTATCTCTATTTTATTTGGGGGAGTAATTATAAATGGTATGTTTCAAATCTCTGGTTGTCAACATTTACCATCCAGCTAGAAGACATGATGATATCATTGGCCATGTGAAAGCCAGAAGACCCAAATCTGCTGAAAAGCATCAACATCTATTTAAAAAGTTAGATGCAGAAGGTGAATTTGCATAGCATTCTGTGAAGCATGGCTTTTCAATTAGATCAGATGATGATTCCTTTAAATTAATTTCATTCATTTTCAATTCCATGTTTTCCCGTGCATGTACAAAGAGTGAAGTGATAGTTGTTAATGGGCTGGCTCCATTACCAGAAAAAGATCTTTGTAAACTGTTAAATGATGCCAGTTTTATATCAGTGACATTAGATGCTTCAAATAGAAAATTGGTTAATTTCAGTAATGGCTTAATTTTTTCATCCAATTTATGCAATCAAAGCATGGTTTTTGGAAGTTCATTTTGTTAAGGATAAAATATCTGACTTTAATAATGGTTATTCATAAATTCAGTTTTAAAGCCCAATATTGAGATAAAATTATTTTGTTATGATGGTAATAAATGCAAATACAAATTTAGGTGGAATATAATTATCTTGGCAAAAACAATGTTCTTACTAAATTAAGAAACCTATGGAGCAGAAATACAATTGGAATTGGTAGTGGTGGTGCATATATAATTCATCATTGCATCTACACGGTAATACTCTACTAATTGAAAAACAAGCTATAGTTGTCAACATTTACAAATGTATTTATATATGCACACTTAGAATAATTAAATTACAAAGTTTTGTGACAAGTCTGATGTGGAACATATTAAAAGAAAATTTTATCACGACAGTACACAATTCTCATTTAGTTTCCAGTCGTGAATCAGATTTCAAAAATGTTTGAGCCTTTGGAGAAGTACTTTGTTAATTAACTCAAGTGTCCTACACAGTATTGAATGTTATTGTAAACAAGCCCTTACCACTTAGGTTGCATTTTTTAAAAATCATTTGAAAATCATTAATCAAAATACTCAAGGAATGGAGTATCAAAATTTTTCAGCTTTCATACTCTTTGCAAATTGCAATTATGGTAACAGTTTATATAAAGAAAGACATTAATATCTATCATTAACAAATTATTTGAGAACCTAAATATTGTGGAAGGTTTAATTTCGAAATTCTGCAGTTGTATTTTGTAATATCTTGACTTGATGCTTGTCTTCTTTTTATTTACATATTTAAAGTATTTATGTAACATTTAAATAAAATAAATATAATTTATTTTTAATTTGTATACTTATTTTTTATTGAGGCAACATTAGTTCACAATGCTGTATCTGATTTAGAATAGGATCCCATCCTTTAGGTGTATGTTTTCACACCACAGCCACCACCAAGGCACCCCTAGTCCTCTACCATAGTCCACTGTCCCCATCCCTACTGATCTCCCCTTCCCTTCCTTCCTAAGTAGCATCAATTCTACAGTCAGATTTCTAGAGTTTCTTATTGAGTTGGCTGCATCTGACTTTTTGTTATGTTTCTCTTTATTTTATGTAGAAGTGACACCATCTGACATTTGTTTTTTTTTCCTTCTGGCTTATTAGCATAGTCCCCTCTAGTTCCATATATGCTGTCATAAATGGCAAGATTTAATTTTTTTTATAGTGGCATAGGATTCAATTGTGTATATATACCACATCTTCCTAATTCATTCTTTTGTTTTAGGGCATTTATATTGTTTCCATAACTTGAGTATTTCTCTTTCTTCTTCCTCCTGGATTCTTTGTGCATTACCATTCAAGGTCACTGATTCAATCTCCCATTTGGTCTATTCTACTTCCTTAACTTTCTCCAGAACTTTTGAAAATCTCTTCCATTAATGCAAATGGCCAACAGGTATACGAAAAAATGTTCAACATCCTTCATAATCAGGGAAATGAAAATTAAAACCACAATGAGATACCACCTTATGCCAATAAGAATGGCACATATTAAAAAAACCAGCAAATACAAATGTAGGTGCAGTTGTGGTGAAAAAAGAACTCTCCCACATTGCTGGTGGGAACGCAAACTGATCCAACCTCTGTGGAAAGTCTTATGGAGGTTCCTTAGTCTACTAAAAGTGGAGCTATACCATATGACTCAGCAATCTCACTCCTAGGGATTTACCCAAAGGACACAAAAACATCTATCCAAAAGAATATCTGATCCCCTATGTTTATTGCAGCACTATGTATAATAGGTAAGACTTGGAATCAACCCAAATTCCCCCAAATAGATGACTGGATCAAGAAGATGTGGTATATATACACAATGGAATACTATTCAGCAATCAAAAAAAGATAAACTAATGCCATTCGCAGAAACATGGATGGAGCTTGAAGAGATTATGCTCAGTGAAATAAGTCAGAAGGAAAAGGAAAAATACTGGATGGCCTCCAGTATATAAGGGATCAAGGAAAAAATAGTATAACAACATCAACAACAACAAAAAACTAACAAAATTAAAATAAACAGACAACTACATTCTGCAGGGAAGAGGAAGGGACTGGGATCAAGGCAGGGATGGGAAGAGCACAAGGGACTATGGTGACGGTGCGCGGGTGAATTGGTGGTGAAAATTCTATGGGGACTACACCTAGAAAAGAAAGCAAACATGGTAAGTAAGTAAGTAAATGAATAATTTAACATGGTTTTAAAAAATAAAATAAATTTGTTTAGCAAAAAAAAAAAAAACCTCCTCCATTGATTATTTTACATCCT
>JAGFMF010012069.1:1539725-1550860 GCA_019455555.1 Galemys pyrenaicus | reverse complement strand
GCACTGGTGAGATGGTGATGGGGAATACATGGGGATTACAATTAATGGCAAGTATATGTAAATTTTAAAATATTTTAATAAAAGAAAAAAAAAGAGAAAAATAAAAATCAAGATGAAATCTGTTATTAAGCTCCTCACGGGTCTTTTACTTGTATTTGTTTTAACTAGTTTAAGATTAAAAAGCAACTGCAGATTTTTTACATGTCCCTCTGCTCCACGTGCCTCCTCCACGCCTCTTTGCTGCTCTCCATCCTGCTTCCTTCTTCCTCCCTTCCTTCTGTTCTCCTATTTCCTCTCTCCAACATCTTTTTATCCCTCCTCAGCTCCACCCACTTAGGGCGGAACCAGGATTCTGGAACGTCCCCTTATTTTGGGGTCCATCCTGTTACAGATTGACTCAAAATTAGAGATTTACCATTGTTGTTCCAGAAAGACTGAATAAAAATTTAGCCTTGGCTTAAAATTAATCTTTTCTAGTTTGTGCTAAACTGAAAATTCTCCTAGAGTAGGAGTTGAATTTACTTTTTACTTTGCTTATCTCTGTTGTATAATAAGGCACTGAATATATATATATATATATATATATATATAAGTGGGAGAGAACGAGAAGTAATCCCTTTTTTTGTTAGCTTGTATCTTTCTGAAAAGTGATGTTGGTATGGAATCAGATCAGGTAATTCCATTGTATTAAAATGCCATTGCTGCTATTGCCATTCTAGAATATAAAGGTTGAGAATTATCTTCTCTTAAGAAATTATGGCTTATTGATTCTCATTTTCTCTCTCACTTCTTCAACACCAGCTCTTTTCTAAGCAAACTAACACATGAATAATCATCATGCTGCATGACTAAACAACAACTGAAATTTTGGTCCCTTGGGAAAGGAAGATTGAGTGAAAGAGAGAGAGAAAATGATTCATTAATCATTTTAGGTGAGAACATGTGTAACTAAAGATTTAACCTTTTAACTCGTAGACTTGGTGTTTAAGTTAGTGGAGGGATGCAAATCTTTCCAAAACATGCCATACTTGTCTCTGATTTCTTGGGCCAAAGATACTTGTTTCTAAATTCCTCTTACCTGTGAAAATCATTCATTCATTCACCTCGCCAACAAATATTAATTAAACATCTATTTTGTGCTCAGCGTGGGACACATAAAGGTGCAGAAGACATGGCTTTGCATTCTCAGAGCCTTCACTTACAATGAATTTTCAGTTGGTTCTTCTGATTGATCAATATGTGCTATTTTTCATCAACGTCCAATTGTGTGCTTGGATAATTTTTGACTTCTTTGACTAAATGTATTCCTAAGCACTTTGTTGGTCTGATGCTATTATAAACAGGATTGTTTCATTTATCCTTTTTCAAATATTTCATTGTTAATGTATAGAAATTCAAATGATTTCTGTATGTTGATTTTATATCCTGTAGCTTTACTGAATTTGTTGATTACTTCCAAAATTTTTTTGTTTGCTTTAGGATTTTCTCTATGTGTGACTATATCATCTGCAAATGATGACAATCTTACTTCTTGTTTTCCAATGTGAATGCCTTTTATTTCTTTGTCTTGCTTCATTAATCTTGCCATGACTTCCAGTACCATGATAAGAGTGGTGAGAGAGGCATCTTTGTCTTGTTCCTAGTCTTAGATAAACAGCTTTCAGTATTTCACTAATGAATATGAAATTAATTCTGGATTAGGTTGAGGTTTGTTCCTCCATACCTACACTGTTGGGTTATTGTTCCCCTCTTGTTGAAATTTCCACTCTCTTAGTTTTCCCTTTAAACTAAAGTTGCATCTATTTGACTGAGGTAGAATTGGGGACAGCTGAAATTTGTTTGAACTTGATTCACCAGAGCTAGCAAACATTTTCTGGACACAAAGGGTTTATCCCTTCAGGTCTTGGTCTGGGTGGGACATTTCGATCTCTACAGTTGTGCCACCTTTATATATGGAAGGCTCAAATGGAAGTGGTTTTGTAACTTTCCTTTTTAAAAGGAGTGTGCACATTCATCCTTATATGTGACACAGGGCATCCTGCCAACTAAGCACCCACAGCAAGAGCTGGATGCGGAGCCAAGCTGTAGTGTAAATCCCCAAACAGCAGCCAGCACCCTTGCATTAAACCAAAAGCTGGAGCCTAGTTTCCTGAAAGAGATGAATGTTCCAGCTTTCTCTTCTGCCAAATTCAACTCACAATTCCTAGTTAAAATTTGAATTTCTCAGCAATTGTGCCTAAGGGCCTCTGGAGCTCTCCTAAAATCAATGAGAAAAAGTGACAATCCAAGAGCAACTTGCTCATGTCTGTCACCATTATTTAATGTCAGGTCATTGTTGAACTGTAAGAAGTTAGAGTATCAGGGCGAGAGAGTGTCTCATTCAAGGGGCTTGTTCATGTGTTTTTGTTTGAAACAGGGTGATTCCCTAGGAGCTGGCATTGGAAGGTACAAGATATAAAATGGGCTGGTTTTCTTAGTTTACATATCTCTGCTCAAATTGGCCTCACATTTTGAGTCAAAAGAATAATGTCACAATAGATTATGCTGTTCAGCTTCATTATATAGGTGATCCCTGAAATCACAGAAATAGGGAAAATGTCTCAACCTCACCCATTGTCCAGGGGGGGGGGGCATAGAAAAAGAGAGAAACAATGTTACAGCTGCTAATTCCAGTAGGTATTGATGATAAGAGGCCCAGTTTTCTTCTTCAAAGTGTTACAGGGCAGGGAGAGGGGCACCCCAGAACCCCCAAACCTGCCCTCTCTGAATGGGTTCTGCCATTTGCCACATTAAGACAAACATATAAGTCCTTTAATGGAAAGGAACTTTAATACAATTAGGGTACAATACAGAAAGGACAAAGGACATAGTTACTAAGTTAAGCATCCAAAGTTACCCATCTCCTTGAGGGTAAAAGTCCAGCCAAATAGGATTGACCCAAAGCAAGGCTCAAAAGCCTACCACACGTCTAAAGGACCTTTCAGTAGAGACCCACAGAAAAGGGTCAGAAAGAGACAAATCCGGGAGGAAAAGAGCAAAATCAAAATCAAGATCAAAGCTGCTATTATTAAGCTCCCCATGGGTCTCACACCCACATCTGTTCTAACCAGTCCAAGGCCAAAAAGCAAGAGCAGTTTCTTCACATGTCCCTCTGCTCCACGTGCCTCCTCCAGGTCTCCTTGCTGCTCTCCATCCTGCTTCCTTCTTCCTCCCTTCCTTCTGTCCTGCTATTTCCTCTCTCCAACATCTTCTTATCCCTGCTCATCTCCACCCACTTAGAGCAGAATTGGTATTCTGGAACTTCCCCCTTTCCTAGGGACCACCCTGTTACAAAAGGACTGGAACGTAAGTTGACTTGGAGTTCATCTCTTTTTGTATGGTGTCGGGAGAACCTTTGAGTTAGATAGCTGCCCTGGTGTGACCTAGGTTGTTCCTTTAGCATGTTTTACTATGTAGTGATTCTTGGATTATTCTCTGTATTAGAAGATGCTGGAGAATTATCCAAACTTCTCCACAGTGGGTAGGAATGTCTGCATAGGAAATATGGTAGGCTTATTATTTAATGACCTCCGCACAACTCTTTCATGGGCTGTGGAGCCAGATAAACTAAATTTGCATATTGGTACTGCTGTTTTCCATCTGGATTAATTTAGGGGCATTTACTTCTCATCTTCTGAATAGGGTGTATTACTCAGGGTTCTCTAGAGAAATAGAATCAGCAGTACACACATACACACACACAGAGTTTCTTTATACATTTATTTTATTTATCTGTTAATGATGCTTAGGTTCTTTCTACGTCTTGGCTATTATAAATAATACTGCAGTGAACATGGAGGTACAGATATTTCCTCAATATAGTGATTTCTTTCAGACATAGAAGCAGAAGAGGAATTGCTGGATCATGTGGTGGTTTTGTTTTCAATTGTTTGAGGATCCTCCATGTTATTTCCCACAGTGGCTGTAGTAGTTTCAATTCCACCAACAGTGCACAGGATTCTCTTTTCTCCACATCCTCATCAACACTTAGCTCTTGTCTTCTTGAAATAGCCATTATAACAGATGTGAAGTGACATCTCATTGTGGTTTTGATTTGCATCTCCCAGATGATTAGTGATACAGAGCATCTTTTCATGTGCCACTTAACCATTTGACTACCTTTGTAAAAATGTGTTTTGAGGTTCTTTGCTCATTTTCAAATTGGATTATTTGAAACATAATCAGAAAAAAACAAAGCGAGAAATAAAATGAAATATCCATAGCAAAAAAAATGGATTATTTGGCTTCCTTTATAGTTATTGGCTTTAATGAGTTCTTTATGTATTTCGAATCTTATAAATCCCTTATCACATACTTGATTGACAAATATTTTCCCCCAGTCTATAGGTTGCCTTTTCATTTTGTTGTTTCTTTCTCTGAGCAGAAGCTTTTTAGTTTGGTATAGTCCCAGCTGTGATGCAAGGTCTAGAGTAGCAGCCAGAGAGGAAAATAATTCTCCTGATTGCAAGTGAGTCCTTTTTATGTTCATAGAATCTTTTACTGTAGACAGCCTAAAGATTAAGGAAGGAATGATTACTGCATTAGTTAGGTTTCTCCAGCAAAATAAAATGGGATTAATAGGTTTGAGTGTGTGTGTGTGTGTCTAAAGAGAGACACAGAGGGAAAGAAAGGAATTGGTTTATGGGATTATGGAAGACAAGAAATCCCACAACCTGCCACCTGCAAGATGGAGACACAGGAAAGCTAGTGATACTGATCAGTCTGAATTTTTAAGTCTGAGAACCAGGGGAGCCATAATCTCAGTCTGTGTATAGCTCAAGGAGTCAGATGTAGAAGGATCACATTCTCTCTTTTGATATCTTTGTTTTATTTGGGCCCTTAAAAGACAGGATGATGCCTACCCACATGGAAGATAGACAGAAAATGCTTTACTGATTCAAATGCTATTTTTACTCAAAAAACATCCTTGCAGACCTGCCTAGAAATAATATATACTTAAGTACCTGGATCCATGATCTAATCACATTGACATAAAATTCACCAACACAATCACATAATTCATGTCCCTGGGTTGTGCCTAATTATCATCAAATTCTTTTTTTAAAATTTATTTTATTTATTAATTATATTTGACATCATTTGTAGTCCCCAGGGAGTACCCATCACCATTTCACCCGTGCACCATCACCTCAGTCCCTTGTATCATCAAATTCTTTAATCCACTTACATAATCTTGCAACCTCATGTTACAGATAAGGGGAGGTGTCATTTTCCCCACTTACATGAAGCTGCTTTGTATCACAAGTCCCAGTGTACCATGAACCAGACTTCCGAGCAGGGAGCTACTGCAAACTAGGGATTGAACAGAGCAATCAGGTAAAACTATATAACAAGGAATGTAGGTAGGACTGGTTTGCATTTGCTTCTCTGGTTTTGACTTGAACCCAGGGACTTGGGTGGACTTGGAGGAGGCACATAGAAGAGAGTCATGTTGAAACTTGGAAGAGATATTGGAAAGTGATATATGGGTGAGAGACATGTGGGGAGGCTGTTTTTGGCAGCGACAAAGGCAGCTGTTGTTATCTTGATTTGTGCTTTGATTTTGCTTCTTTTGTTCCAGACCTGCCTAACATCTTTCTCGTGGTTCCCCATCAAAATGGACCTTAGATTTGTGGCAAGCTTTCACGCTTCAGTGGCCCTACTTTGGGCCAACCCTGTTTGGCTGGGCATTAGCTCATGAGTGTGTGGGTAATGTAGGGAGTTTTATTGGAAACCTATTCATGAGAATATAATTTTTCTTCTCTCTCTGTGCACATGAATTCTATTAAAGATCTTTCCCACTAAGAGTATGCTTTCCTTGCCTTTGTGCACATGGATAACTAAGCTCCTTGAGAAGATGCACCTCCTGGATATCCTTCAACAGAGCTCATACTCAGGCTGCTCCTTGACAGTATGGGATTTTAATTTTAAAATTTAAACATTCAGAAGTCTTCATGTTTATTTTAAATATTTTGAACTTCAAAGATCCTGCTTTTTCTATTCTTTTCAGCGCAATTCTTACAGATTAAAAAAAAAATCTGAATGAATTTTCCAGGTATTGTCACTAGTTTAAAGGACATTTTGCTAACATGTTTGGACAGTTAAGAGAGATTTAAAGTTCACTATATTTTTAAATTTAATTTATTATGTTGACAGGAATTAATTAAGTGCTGAGAAGATTTTATTTGTTAGATATTTAAGGAATTAAAAAGTAAATTGAATTGTTCAATTTATAAGGGCAGTTGAAATGTATAAGGGTGCTTAATTTAAAGGGACCAATTATCAGTCAAAGGCATCTGTATAAGTGATCATTAAACTTTACTAGGCTTATAAATAGAATAACAAGATTTATAGGTTGAACTTAAAAGCTTGAGGAAAAAATAGGTTTGGTGTTTGTAACTTTAACAAATAAAACACATTAAACTCCCTCATTTGATAACACAAGGTTTTCTGTAAGTGAAACAAAATCTCACATTGCAGCTTGAAAACAAAATAAAATATATAAGGTAATTCTTTAACTCCATAGTTAGAAAACTAGTAGACTGATTAAATATGTTATGGGTTTCAATAGGCATTTTCTAAAGAAAACATACCATCAATATAGGTATATTGACTAATGGGTCTACTGACATTAGGGGATGCAAATCAATACCAGAAAGAGATATTACCTCACCACTGTCAAGATGGTTATTATAAAAAAACCCAACAGACAAGTTTTGATGAGGATAAAGAGACACCGAAACCCTTGCACATGGTTGATGGGAACGCAAAATGATATAGCCAATATGGAAGACAGTATAGAGGATCCTCCAGAAATGAAAGTAGAACTACCATAAGATCAGCAATCATGTTTTGGGTATTTATCCAAAATAATTGAAATCAGTGTTTCAAAAAGAGATTTGCACTCTTATGTTCAGTGTAGCACTAATCACAGTGGCTAAGTTATGCCCAAGGAAAGATGAGTGGATTAAGAAAATATTTTCTATACATACAGTGAGATACTATTCAGGGTTTTTTCTTTGATGTAAATTAATTTGTTTTTGAATGAAGTATCTTTTCCTTACACTGCTGCTACATTTTAGACCACATATGCTTTCTCTCTTCGGGTGTGGTCACACAGTTCTCCTACTACCAAATTAGTCCATCACTCTAGTCCCCTGTGCTCTATGCCCGCCTCTGTTTCATCTTTCCCTTACTGAATACCCCAGATTTATGATCAGTTTTCCAGGTCTGTCTTTGTCTGACTCTACTTAGTTTCTCTATATTCCATGTCTAAGTGAAACCATCCCATATTTATCTTTCTTCTTCTGATGTATTTCTTTTTTTTTAAATTTTTTTTATTAAAATATTTTAAAATTTACATATACTTGCCATTAATTGTAATCCCCATGTATTCCCCATCACCATCTCACCAGTGCACCATCACCTCAGTCCCTCGTGTTCCCATCTTCCCTCAACCCTCCCCCTCCCCTGATGTATTTCTTAGCGTAATCCCTTCCAGCTCCATCCATGTTGCCACAAATGGCTTGCTGTTTACCTTTTTCCATTGCTCAGTAGTGTTATATTGTGTATCTATACCACATCTTCTTGATCCATTCATCTGTTTTGGGGCATTTAGCTCGTTTCAGTATCTTGGCTATTGTACATAGTGCTGCAATAAACATAGGAGTGCGGGTTTCCTTTTGAATTAGTGTTTTTGTGTGATTTGGGTAGATCCATAGGAGTGAAATAGCTGAGTTATATGGCAGATCCATTTTTAGTGTTTTGAGGAAACTCCACATACCTTTTCCATAATGGCTGGACTAATCTACATTCCCACCAAGAGTGTAAGCAGGTTCTTTTTCTCCCTTACCACCACTTGTTTCTTGTTTTTTAACAGGGCCATTCTCACAGGTGTGAGGTGGTATCTTATTGTGGTTGTGATTTTCATTTCCCTGATAATAAGTGATGATAAACATTTTTGTATGCCTGTTAGCCATTTTAATTTTTTTTTCTGGAAAAATGTCCATTTAACTCTTGTGCCCATTTTTTGATTTGGTTGTCTGATTTGTTTTTGTTGAGTTATGTGAGTTCTTATAGATCGTTGATATTTGTCCCTTATTAGATATGTAGTATGCAGATATTTTCTCCCATTCAGTAGAGTGTCTCTTTGTTTTGGTTACTGTCTCTTTTGCCGTGCAGAAAATTTTTAGTTTGATGTAGTCCCAGCTGTTTATATTCTTTTTTGTTTTCCTTGCTGTTGGAGATAAGTCCTCAAAGATGTTTCTGAAGTTTATGACATGTAGTGTTTTTCCTATGTTTACTTTTATATATTTTATTATTTCAGGTCTTACATCCAAGTGTTTTATCCATTTTGAGTTGATTTTTGTGTATGGGATGAGTTAGTAGTCTAGTTTCATTCTTTTGCATGTGGCATTCCAATTTTTCCAGCACCATTTATTGAAGAAACTTTCCTTGTTCCAGTATAAATTCTATGCTCTTTTGTCATAGATTAGTTGTCCACCTATGTGTGGCTTTGTTTCTGGGCTTTCAATTTTGTTTCCTTGGTCTGTATCTGTTTTTATTAAAATATCATGCTGTTTTAATTTTTATGGCTTTGTAGTATAGTTTGATGTCTAGATGTGTAATACCCTTATTCCCGCCCCCCCACCCTTTAGTTAGGCTATTCATGGTCTTTTGTGATTCCATATGAATGTCAGGAATATTTGTTCCATTTCTCTGAAGAATGCATTGGGATTTTTACTGGAATTTCATTCAATCTGTAAATTGCTATATGCAGGATTAACATTTTGATAATGCTGATTCTTCTGATCCATCAGTGGGAGGTGGGGGCAGTATCTTTCCATTTCTTTGTGTCTTCTATTTCTTTCACCAGTGTTTTATAATTTTCCTTCTGTAGGTCCTTCACCACCTTTGCTAGGTTTATTCCTAGCTATTTAATTTTTTTTGTAGTATGATTGTAAATGGAATGGTTTTCTTAATTTCTTCCTCCTTAGGCTAATTGTTTGCATATAGGAAAACAACTGTGTGTGTATTTTGTAACCTGCCACTTTACAAACTGGTTTGTTGTTCCAATTAATTTTTCCATGCATTTTTTGGGGGGGGGGGTTCTCTCTCTATATTATGCCATCTGCAAATAGCTTTACTTCTTCTTTCCCAGTTTGGATTCTTTTATAGCATTCTTTTACCTAAATGCTCTAGCTAGGCCTTCTAACATGTTGAATAGTAATGGTGAGAGTGGACATCTTTGTCTTGTACTGTATCTTAGTGGAAAGGTTTTCAGTATTTCACTATTAAGAATGATACTAGCCTTGTCAATTTTAAAATATTTTATATTAATAAAAAATTTTTTTTAAAAATTGAGGCTACCAGGAGAGGATAGAAGTGAGGAGTAAAGTTGGGGAGGGCACAGTGGATTATGGTGGAGGAGTATGGGTGCCTTGGTGGTGGGTGGGGGTGGTGACATACACCTGAAGAAAAGTGAACCTATACCTCTGAGTCATATACATTTTTGAAAACCAATGTTACTGAAATAAAAATAAAGCAATTTTAAAAACATCAAAAAAAATGATACTAGCTGTGGATTTGTCATTTTTGGCTTTTATTATTTTAACACATGTTCCATTTATTCCAGTATTTCAAGTGTTTTCACCATAGATGCAGTTGAATCTTATCAAATGCTTTCTTGGCAGCTATTGATATGATTATATGATTTTTATCTTTCTTTTGGTTGATGTGGTGAATTACATTAATTGATTTTCTGATGTTGCGCCATCCTTGTGTCTGTGGAATTAGTCCCACTTGGTCATGGTGCATAATCTTTTTAATGTATTGTTGGATTCAGTTTGCTAAGATTTTATTAAGGATTTTAGCATCTGTGTTCATTAAGATGACTGACCTGTAGTTTTCATTTTTATGTTTTTTTGTTTAGTTTTTATGTTAATGTGATGTTGGCCTCATAAAATGTATTTGGAAGTATTTCCTTCTCAGTTTTTCTAAGAGTCTGAGGATGATAGGTATTAATTTATCTTTGACTGTATGGCACAACTCAAGTACAAAACTATCTGGTCCTTTTGCTTTGCTTTTGCTTTTATGGAGAGTTTTTATTAGTGTTTCAATTTCCTTGCCTGTGATTAGTTTGTTCAGGTTTTCCATTTAATTCCTTGTTTGATTCTTATGTTCATTTGCTTTAAATTCCAAAGCTCCTTTTAATATTTCCTGGAAGGGGAGGGTTAGTGGTTGCAAATTGCCCAAGACTTTGTCTGAAAAGGACCTTATTTATCCATTATATAAGGAGAGCTTTGCAAAAGTAATTTTGGCTGGCATATTTTGTCTTTGAGTATTTTCAGTATGTCATCCATTCTCTTGTTGCCCATAGTGTTTCTTCAGAGAAGTCTGATGTTAGCTTAATTGGTGTTCCTTTATAGATTATCTGTTTCTTCCCCCTCATCAGCTTCACCATATTTTCTTTGTCTTGGACTCTCGAAAGCTTTACTACTCTGTCTCTTGCTGTTTATTTCCTTTTATTTGGGTTCAGTGATCTTTTCCTATATGTCCATGTTCATTTCCTACTTAAAATTTGGGGAATTTTCTTCAATTATTTTCTTAAATAGTTTTTCAGTTCTCTTCTCCTTCTTAGACTCCTATATTTCTTTTCCTCATGGTGTCAAATAATTCTCAAAACGTTTCTTCATTCTTTACCATTCTTCCTTCCCTCTTTCCCTCCATTCCTTCCTTTCTTTCTGTTCTTTTCACATCTGCATCTTTGACATCATTGCTTCATTCTTCCATTTGCTCTATTATATTTTCATATCTTTCTCCAGAAATTTTTATGACTTCATTGAGCTTTTTTTAAAAAAGATTTATTTATTTATGCATACAAGATCTGGGATACAGGCCAGAGTCCAGGGAGGTGAGAGGATTCACCAGAGACAGAGTGGGAAGCAGAACAGGCAGATTGACCGAAATACACTGCTGAGGGGAGCAGCGGGTGAGGCAGAAGAGGTCTGCTGCACCATGTGGGTCCCCTCCCTGGCCGGCAGCAGGGATCGAACTCATGCTGCAGTGGCTGCAGTTTGCTTCATTGTGCATTGCTT
>JAGFMF010012069.1:1471881-1500265 GCA_019455555.1 Galemys pyrenaicus | reverse complement strand
CCCTCCCTGGCCGGCAGCAGGGATCGAACTTGTGCTGCAGTGGCTGCGGTTTGCTTCATAGTGCATTGCTTAACCCACTGCGCCACCAGGGAGGCCCTTGAACTGGCTTCTTCTGGCCAGTTTCAGCCACCTTCTAGGAACAAGCCATGAACTTCATATTTGTGAAATTTGGCAATTCTTGCTGGGGGTTAAAAGCTCTAGCATTTGCATTTAAAACTGATGTTGCATCATATAAAAACCAAATGATAAAGTTTATGCTAACAATTTTTAATTTTATTTTTGCTTTAATTAGATATTATAAATAGAACATACCATGACAAGTTGAGAGCTGGGAAAGAAAAAGAATTATGTGTGCCTTTACTGACATGATATTCTAGCTTTTGGAACTAGAGACCCCACATTTTTATTTTGCACCAGGCCTGGAAATTACGTGGGCAGTCCTAGTAATTGGAAAGCACAAATAAGCCTATAATAAGTGGTCCCTGGGGTGGAGAGATGTGAAAATATGACTTAACCATAATTTAGGATGACCATTAATTCTTTTTAAAATAGTGTTTTTCACACGTTAGCATCCACCAGAACTATCTAGAAGGTTTAATAAAACACACATGCCTGGGTTCCCATCCCTAGAGATTCTGATTAGGAAAGTCTGAGTTTGGGTTTAATTCTTTGTATTGCTGACTAACTCCCAGGTGATGCAAATGCTCCCTAGTCATTTCCAGCCTCAACTGATCCTTGCATTTAGCAGTCAGTTGGGCCTGGGCCTGGCCAAAACCAAGGACAGTGTTCATCCCTGTAGGGTAAATGGAACTGATCAGGTTTCTTCTGCCCTCCGGCCATTAACACACCCTAAGACCACACTTTAAGGACCACTTAGCATACACTTTTGCTTAATTGTTTGCACCTGCAGAGGAAGGGCCAGTGCTGTAAATGTGGAGGGGCGCAGCAATGAGTCTAGAGAACCTCTTGAGGAAAGATTGAATGAGTGTGAACTAGAGGGAGAAAGGCCCAGGGGATTGTTCTGCGACCATCCCAGGCCAGGTAGGTTCATCGTCAGTTCAGGCAGCTTGAGAGAGAGCCTTGGAGCCCTTGGCATCATGCACGTTAGGGGAAGGAAGCCAGCAGGGAGAGAGCGACATGGGCCCCCCTCCGAATCTCCATTCGCTCTTTACTCTCTCGGCTGTTCTCTGACGCTCTCCACCACATACCGCTGCACTGCCCTCTCCTGCCCTTCTATGCTCAGTCCCTCCGCTCAGCACCCAGCACGCATGCCCACACCACACTCCAGGTGCCGCCATCAGGCACACATGTGAGACCACAGGTGTTGACCATTGGTGCTAATGGTTGGAGGGTGAAAAAAACCTGATCACTTCCATTTACCTCACAGGGATGAACACTGTCCTCGATTTTGGCCATGCCCAACCCACTGCTTAATGTGAAGATCAGTTCAGTCTGAAAATGACTAGGGAGCAGGGAGAGAAGTCAGCAGGGGGCTGCAGCTCCATCCCCCATCTGGCCAGAGATAAGAGAGGTCTTTATGGTTGGGAAAGTAGCAGTGACTGCATATATTTTAGGGGAAAAGACGGGTGGATTTCTTCTAGGAAGCCATGTTGGAAATCCCAGGAATGTACTCCCGGGCGAGCCATTCCAAGCTCACATACTGTGATGATGGCTCTGGCAGTCACCCCCTGGGAACTGTGTGCTTCAAATGGAAACCAGAGGCCAGAGATGCAGAGACACGTGGGAGCAAGGGATGAATGAAGCAATGAAGAGGAGGCAGCACTCACTGGTGTTCAAGTTGAACAGAAGCCCCAGATACCGCCTGCTGGTAAACCATCTTTTCCTTCTGCTATTACAGGGCAGGGAGAGAGGTACCCCAGAACCCCCAAACCTGCCTGCTCCAAATAGGTTCTGCCATCAGCCATATCAAGGCAAAACATATAAGACCTTTAATGGAAAGGAACTTTAATATATTTCCAAATCAAGCACCCAAAGTCACCCATCCCCTCGTGGGTAAAAGTCCAGCCAAACGGGATTGGTCCAAAGCAATGCACAAAAGCTTGCCACAAGTCTAAAGCACCTGGTGGGGAACCATTGAAAAGGGTCAGAAATAGTCAAACAAGTCCGGAAGGAAAAAAAATCAAAATCAAGATAAAAAGCCGCCATTGTTAACCCTCCCATGGGTCTCTCACCCACGTCTGTTCCAAGAAGCAAGTGCAGCTTTTTCTCATGTGTCTCTGCTCCAGGTGCCTCCTCCAGGTCTCCTTCTTGCTCACCACCCTGCTTCCTTCTCCAGTCTTCTCCCCAGCTTCTTCTCTGTTCAGCTTCACCCTCCATTGGGTGGGGCAAGGAACCTCCCCTTTTTCTGGGGACCACCGTGTTACACGACTACCTCAAGGAGGCAGACAGGGTACCTGTGTGGTTTTGTGGCTGAAACTAGTGAACAATGATTTTATTCCTCTTTTTTTCCCCCACAAGCCTCTCAGTCCTAAATAACCAGTGAGTTACATATTTTTCTTTGCTCTTCTTTCTATACATCCTTTCTTACTCAGTTTCAATCTTCCACTTGGTATTATTTCTGAATTTCAGACATCTTTCATAGCGGTGAGAATTCTTCAAGAAACTAATACACAAGTGTAGGGTCAGAGAATGATCAGGTCTTTCCACCCGCCCACCACTGTGATGATGGACACCTGCGGTGCTGCGAGCATTCCAGGGTGGGCATGCGCAAGTGGGCGCACCTGAGTTGGACACGGGCTTAAATGGGCGGCGTCATGAGGCCGCCAGAACTGTGAGGACCGACCAACAGGACCGACTGACCAACAGGACCGACAGTACTGATGAGCAGCAGCAGAGAGAGAGAAGAAGCAGCCGAGAGGGTGAGATGCGCCAGGGGACAGGATGCCTGCCAGCCTCCCGGCCCCCCGGCACCCCTGCCTGCCATGTACCTGGCCACCTCTACTAAATAAAGCATAAAAGCCACCTAGGGCTCCAAGACTCTCCTTCCCTGACCCATCTGCCCAGAACCATCCCGAACCTTGCTCCTGTGACACCCCTTCCTGCCGCTACAACAAGTTTTCCATTTCTTCCCTGTGATGAAAGCACGATTTTGGTCAGATGGAAAATAAGCAGATAAAAGACATATCTGGAAAGATCACCACCGGGAAAAGCCTGGGGCCAGAAAGATGGCTTAATGCCATTTACCCGTGTCTGCCTTCTTACTTGTCACCATGTGTGGGGCCTTAGGACCAACCTTGCCCTGTTCTCAATGGCAGCAGATGAGAAAACAGTTCACGAAGCCCATATGTGGGGAGCAGGAACAAGTCTTTATTATGAGGCAGCAGGAGATACACAGGTAGCAACAGTGGCAGCACCCAGCAGCCGCAGACCCCGGGCTCCAGTCCCAGCAGCGGCCCTGAGCCCCCTGAATGGCCAGTGAAAGCCACTCCACCCCCCACCTCCAGAAGCCCTATTAGCTTTTATGTGATTCATACACAAAGCTGGTATAGGCAAAGCTTAGGCCTAGTTTACAGAAATATGCATTCATGCATGTTAATAAGTGCATATTATTTGCTGTGCTCCACACATGTGGACTGCATCTCAAGGCTATATGTTATCTGCTTGGTGAGAAACACTTTGAGAAACAGAGAAAACTGTCTTCCCACGAGCCCTATAACTCTCCCTGCCAGATACAGGTAGCCAGGCTAGAGCCCTGGATTGGTTTTTGGGGTTCATGAAAAATTGTTCAGAGAAGTAGAATCATAGAAATCTGTGAGTGACTATCATCTATCTACCTATCTATTTAATAATCACCCATTGGTTTTACATCTATGAAAAACAAACTCCATAACACAGAGCCAATGTTTTATATTTTGATGTTCAAAATATGTTAAATTGTATGCAATAATAGTAATAACAATCATGATTAGAATACAGCATCGGCAAGAGTAACATTTACTGAATATTCATCACTGGCCAATAATTCGATATGTACTACTTAATTAATTTAATCCTATAACAAGCCATGAGGGACATAAAGCTAGTATTCCTGTTTTACAGATGAGAAAACTAAAGCCTAGATTGGTTAATTGCCCAAAGTCATGATGGAGGTAAATTCAGGAATTAAAACTCAAGCATTCTGGTAACACAGTCTAAGTGCTTAATCCCAACACTATCCTGCCTATTTTTTTCCATCTCCCACACATACTCAGTGTTTCCGGGTGTTAGGACATAAACATTTCTAGGGGTCCATTATTTTGTTTACCACAGAGGCAAATTTTTAGGAAAGTGTAAACTTTTAAAATGGAAATAAAGAAGGAAAAACATATTCAATAATGAGTTTACTTTTAATTGTGAAAAAAAAAATCTACCCCAATACAAAAAGATGTCAGACTAAGATCATTTCAAAAGCAAGGTTTTAGTAGACATTCAAGAACTACATTTTGCTGCCCTTTCTAATATTTTAGAGGGCAGGAACAAAAGGGAGAGTGACCTAACTTATTTTGAGAAACTTTCGTAATTATTATGTTAAAAATGTACAAGAACAGTGCAACATGAGAACATGTGATAGTTAATTTTATGTGTCTAGACATTAAGTTAAGCATTATTTTTGATTGTGCATGTGAGGGTGTTTCTGAATGAGACTGATATTTGAATTAGTAGACTGAATAAAGTACATTTCCCTCCCCAATGTGGAGGTACAATATCCAATCTGTTGAAGACCTATCGAGAACACAAAGCTGAGTGAAAAAATAAATAAAGCTTCTTTTTCTTTGCTGTCTTCAAGTTTGGACATCAGTCTTTAGGGGCCTTCAGACTTGGTTGGAACTATATCAAGACCTCTGACTGCAGATATTGGGACTTCTCTGTCTCCACAATAATACGAGTAGATTCTTTATACTAAATATCTATCTGTTTCACTATCATCTATCTACCTATCTATTTAATAATCACCCATTGGTTTTACATCTATGAAAAACAAACTAATGTAGAAGATACTGTCATTATCACTTATAAATATAGGTACAAAAATCCTATATGAAATACTAACAAATCCGTTCAAGTAGCATTTCCTACAAATAGTAAACCATGGTCTAAAATGAAAAATAATTCAACATTAGAAAATCTTTTAATACCATTTATTGCACTAACAAAGTAAAAGGGATATAAGTATAGACATCCTACTAAATGCCTAAAATGCATCCTACTAGATGCATAAAAACAATAAAAATCAAAACCTACGCATTATAAAAATTTCTTTCCAAACTAGTAATATAAAGCAACTTTTATCACCTTGTAATGGAAATCTAACACAAATCCATAACAAACAGATATAATGATGGAATGTTAGAGTTATTCCCTTTAAGGTCATAAATATGATAAAGATCCCTAATGTCATTGCTTTATTTTACACGATTTTATAAAAGTTAGAGCAAACTGAGTGGTTAGCATTACTTGTTAACTAAAGTAGTGTGATAAGGACATAAGCCAGAATCTTTCACATACATCAACCACAATTCTACAGTAATAATTATTAGAATTCCAAAAGAGCAAAACTGACTAATGATTAACAGATAAATAGTAAAAGAATTAGACCCAAAAGATGTTCCAAATATTGGAGTCAGCACATAAACATTTGAAAAGTATAACTAATGTGCTAAAGAAAATAGAAGAAATAATTGATAGAATTAGAGTATTTAAGTAGACAGTTTAAATTTATAAAAATGAATGTATGAATTTTATGTTGGTGGATGGAAATTAGTCTTGGTGCCTATTGGTATGCAGATGTCAAATTATAATTTTGTACACCTAAAACTTAAATACTGTTATAGACCAATGTCACCTCAGTAAGCTATATGTTCAAAATTGAATCAGGTGGATGTTTTCAAATTGTAAAACATAGTACCTAAAATTGACAAATCATTGCTGAGGTCTTTAAGTGTGGAAATATCATAGAGACCATCTTTGACCTCATGAAGTAATCTATCTCCTCAATTCTCCTAGTCCCCAAACACAATAAACCATTTCAAAGGCAGTTTTGCAAACTCTTCCCCTTTCCCTACCATTCTCTTTACTTCTGGAAAATTCCTGCTCACTTTTCAAGTACCAATTCAAATATTACTTTCTCTGTGTTGTGTCTTTTACTCTTTACCGTCATCCCCCTACTCCCATTACAAGTATAAATAAACCAAAAGAGTACATGCACCCCCATGTTTATTGCAGCACTATTTATAATTGGTAAGACCTGGAAACAGCCCAAATGCCCAAAAGTAGAGGACTGGATCAAGAAGATGTGGTACATATACACAATGGAATACTATTCAGCAATCAAAAATGAAAAACTAGGGCCATTTATAGAAACATGGATGGAGCTAGAAGGAATTGTACTCAGTGAAACAAGCCAGAAGGCAAAAGAAAAATATTGGATGGCCTCGCGTTTAGGAGGAATGTGAAAGAACAACAACCACAACAAAAAATAAAAAAGAAGAAAACAAAACAAACAAACAACAAACAAAGAAAACAAGAGAAAGCTCAAGGAAATAGGCAATCATAACCAAAAACAAACAAACAAATAAAAACACAACAAGATCAAAAGATCAAAGATAAACCCAAGGGACCACAGGGGTGGGTGGAGGGAGGGGAGGGCAAAGACGGGGATGAGGGCAGCAAGAGCACAAGGGACTGAGGTGATGGTGCACGGGTGGAATGGTGGTGGGAACCCCCTGGGGACTACAAACGATGACAAATACAATTAAATCTAATAAAAAAAACCCACAAGTATAAATAATAACATGCTCATATATGTTCCTATAAGTAATTATTCATTCAAACATATTGCAGTCAATAGTGTGTCTGAATCAGTTTGTTTACTTCCTGGAAGCAGAACTTGAGTCTAACTTATTTCCCTAGGTGACTTTCCCATGAGATGCTCAATAAATATTTATTAAATAATATTCTCTTATGTGCTCTTCTCAAATTAAAGCCTACTGTTAAGAGGTTTAGTTTTGTTGGGCATTTCTTTGGAAAAAGCTACCCAAAATAAGATAAATGTTATACCAGTTCTCCTGTTGTTATGCTCTGACCTGGTCACAGGATTCCTGGAGTCCTTTCAATCCTTTTATAATTGAATGATTGAAGTTATGGCCTCAAAGTATTTGTTTTTGGAGTGAGGGATACAACAATCCACTCAAATAGAGGAAAAGATTGAAATCTTTAGCCAGGGGATAAAGTTTCCCAAAGGAAGTTGACAATCAGATCAGGAAGCAAGAAGACTCATTAATATAATATAATATAATATAATATAATATAATATAATATAATATAATATAATATAATATAATATAATATGGTGGCTGACATCAATGGGATATATCAGTTGTGATTATGAGACCTCACCATGCATGTGTGAATGTCTGTGTTTGATTGTCAGTATGGATGGTTTGGGTGGGAAATTGGGGCAGAAGAGGGAAAAGTGAGAGGAGACCTCAAAGAGAAGTCACAAATAGCTAAAGCATAGCACATAGAAAAGTACAACATCAATAATTACTGATTGTCTGAATGAAATGATGAATGAGTGAGTGAGTGACTATAGGGTTCAACAGAGAAATTTGCTTTGGATGATGTGGAATAAAAAATCTAAATTATTAGCACTGGCAGAAAAATTAAGGGAGGATGGAAGATATGATGTAACAATATAAGAGGCGGTGAAAGAAAAGGATGGATTCAGTGGTTAGAGGCAAAATTTGGGGCTTCAAACTCTGATTTTCCAAAGTGTACTCTGGTATGATCTGATGTTTTAGAAAATCCATCCATTTTTTTACTCAATAAAAAAATCGAGTTTAATGACTAGCTCTGTATGAGATAATGAGTTAGGAAGAAGGGTTTTATTCTTTTAAGGACAGCTTTATAAGTTAGACATCTATTACTATACTAATAATGGAAGGTGTCTCTCTGATCTACCCAGTTGGCTGCTCTTTGTACAGGATCAGATCTTATAGAAATCCTATTCATGATGCATGAATTAGAATAACTGAACTGATTTTCCCTGGAGGGAAAGAACTCCAGCTAAGGACATAGTCAGACTTTAAATATTAAATCCACAGACTTGTTCAGACCCATCTTGTTTTGATTAGATCGATCAATTAATTACAAAGTAGTTCTGTATGGCCAGTACTCTATGAAGGAAACTTGAAATATTCCTGAAAGTGTGCTTTCTCTACACTGTCCAAAGTCACAAAAACTGAAGAGCCTTTTGGCCACTAATTATTTAAATTTGTACTTTTTCCCCCCAAGATTTTATTTATTTATACAAACAGAGACAGAGTGGGGAGCAGAACAGTCAGAGTGACTGAAATGCACTGCCGAGGGGAGCAGCGGCTGAGGCAGGAGAGGTCTGCTGTGCCATGTGGGTCCCCTTCCTGGCCGGGGATTGAACTCGCACTGCTGTGGCTGCGGAAGCCCCACAGTGCAGCACTTGACCCCTTGTGCCACCAGGGAGGCCCTAAATTTATACTATTTTAAAACATAAACGTTATACGGCTTTCTGAGTGAAATCTTTTAAGGGCCTAGTATAGGATGTTCAAGTAAGAATAAACATATATAATAAAACCTTAATGAAATGAATTCCCATTTACTAAATAACAAATGAAACAGGTTTTTAAAAAACGTGAATTACAAGGGAAAAAACCTAGGGTTAGGGGATTTACTTAATAAATAGGTTTTATGAGAAACTTATTGCTTTTAGGAAACCCAGATTAGACCTGAAAAAAATGCTTTGTAATATTTGGAATCAAGACAAGGAAGGTATACTAAGTTGTAGTTCCCAGCTAATCGGGATTTTTACTCTTTCACCTTGAATCAGAGCCATGCCACCTTAGTTTCTCACCACATGCTTCAATTTTTTCAAATGTTTTGAATGATCAATACTTTAAAAAGCTTGGTGGGTTGTCTGCTGCTTCTTTTTATGCCTACCACATTCATCCTAAAGTCCCTGAAAGGTTTCCTGTCTGCCACCCCACTCCCAAATTTATTTTCTGCCTTCTAGAAACAATTTTGCATCTAGAGTAAAATTTAAAAGTTCAGTACAGGAGCTCTGTCTTCCCTGTGTGCCTGTAATTACCTCTCCTTTTGCTTAAGTCTTAGGGTCGAGGTCCCTTCCTGTCTTGATTTTTTTGCTCTGGAATCTTGCTTGGCTTCCCTTGTCCTCAAGAACTCAAGCCCTTTCTTGCTTTCCAGTCTCCCTGAATCCTGGTCCTGCAATCTTATCTTATGGTTGGATCCTGGATACACAAGGATCCTTGCCTGCTTGTTCTTCTCTTTGCTGATAGAGCTTCACAAGGCTCCTTGCATTCATTTAGTCAAGCTGCTCCGCATGGCCGCTAGCTGAGTATAAATTCCAATAACTGTAGTTATATGAGGAAGAGGAGTCTGTTCCTGAGTTTTTGGAACCAATTATTCTAGATATTACCTTCAACTGAAGTTATGTTTTAGAATCTCCTGGGAACTTTTGGGAATAGAAATAACCTGGCCTCAACCCACATTTAAGTTTAAATGATTTTATAGATAATTTTGATGTTACCTATAGATAGAATAACTCCACTAGGGAGCTCATTCTTTGTCTTGTGTTTCTTTGGTTTTCTTCTTCCCTTCCCCTTCCCTGCCCATTCCACTTTTCCTTCTCTCCCCCTCATTTCCTCCCTCCCTTTCTTGTCTTTCTTTCTCTCCTTCCTTTCTTCCCTCTTTCATTTATTTAAATTCTGTATGTAAGTGGAAGGCATGTAATAACACTCAGAAACTAGCTGCTCTGTGATTGATCACCAGGGAGATAGCAACTGAGTGGAAAGACCGAGAATTCTGGTCATACTAAGTGTGAGATATTTTTATGGAAAAATAACTCTTTCTATAGCAGTAGTTCTCAAGATCATTTGGTACAAGGACACCTTTACATTCATTAAAAACTGAACCCAAATAAATTTTGGTTATATGGATTATATATATTGATATTTACCATATTAGAAATTAAAATAGAACATTAAAACATAAAAATACACATAAATACATTCCAGTAGACATCAGAATAACATCTTTACTCAGCATGTAGATTCCATAAAGTGCCATCAGACACTGACAAAAGAATTTGAGAGCAAAAGGAAAATAACATCTTAGGTTTTTTTCTAAAGACTTATTTATTTATGCATACAAGAGCTGGGGTACAGGCCAGAGGTGTGGGCAGTGAGAGGATCCACCAGAGACAGAGTGGGGAGCAGAACAGGCAGATTGACTGAAAGACACTACTGAAGGGAGCAGTGGGGATGGGGGTGAGGCAGGAGAGGTCTTCTGCGCCATGTGGGTCACTCCCCTGGCCAGGGCAGGGATCGAACTCGTGCTGCAGTGGCTGTGGTTTATTTCATAGTGCATTGCTTAACCCACTGCGCCACCAGGGAGGCCCCAGTATCTTGGTCTTGTAACGAAAATATTTTTGACCTCATGGATCCACCGAAAGAGTCTCAGGGAGCCCTGGGGTCCCTAAATTACCATTTGAGAACTTTTGTTCTGTATGGGTGAAAACTGTTGAAAAACATTTTTTAAAAAAAATTATATTTATTTATTTATGCATAAAAGAACTGGGGGTAGGCCAGAGATGAGGGTGAGAGGATTCAGTAGAGACAGAGTATGGAGCAGAAAAGGTGAACCTACTAAAATTCACTGCTGAGGGGAGCAGCAGACCAGACAGGAGAGATCTGCTGCGCCATGTGGGTCAGCTCCCTGGTGGGGGATCTAACTCAGGCCACAGAGACTGGTGAAGCTTGATAGTGCTGAGACGTTAACCCCTGCATCACCAGGGAGGCCCAAGAGACATATTGTTTGGAAGAAGTATGGGAAGCAAAAGGCGTGGGTTTGAGTCCTCAAAGCAGGCAACTGGGATCTGGTCAAAGCCAAAGCACAGAAATCAGATCTGGGAACAAGCTCAAACAGCTATGACGAGATAAGACTGTGTGTGCATATAGGCAGGTGTGTAAAGTATTTCTGTTTGATGGCATTTCATTTGTGTTCAAGTAGCCATTCATGTTGCTTTAAAATTTTAATTAAAAATATTTTATAGATAAAGCATAGAGTTGCTTATGCTTTCAAAATTCTGAAAATAGTTTAGACATAAGTGGAATCCCTGAATCTGTGCCTGTATCTCCCTAATCTCGACCAGTGTTTCTCAAACATAAGTAGGCATAAGATTTACATAAGGAATACTTGCTTGAACACATGCAAATCTTACAATTTGAAAGACCTATGTTGTGCATGTTTTAATAGTTACTGGTATTTCTGGGCAAATTAAAAGACATTTTGAGAAACGGTGACTGGTGCCCTTATCTGGGTAGCTAGAAAGAGATGGAATTTACCTCATGGATTTTTGACTTGTACCCCTACTTCATTCAGTAAGAGAGTAATCACATCCCTCAGAGTTTGAATTTCGTTTTGAAACTGCTTGGTTTCTTCAAGAACAAAATGAAATTGTCTCCTTGAGACATCCCCTTCATCAGGCTCCTCCTTGCCAGCATTGAACTGACCTGAAGGAGATGAAGCATTGAGACATTTGGTTTCCCTTGTTGAGGCGGGAACAGCCAGTATATGACAGCAGATGCTGTTTATTCTTCAAGAGGAATGAGGAAGGAGGGGCTGTTTATTGGAACCAAGTAACTGAATTTTGAGGAAGGCTGACATTTGTCTTAGAAGGATGGAGACCACTTTAGACTATAATTTCTGTGTCAAATTCACTTTGTAGTGCAAGATGGTAGTAAACGTACCTTGTTCCTTTTACAAACAGCTCCAGAACAACTGAGAAAGCCCACAAAACAAACAAGGGAGGTGACTGTAGTTCTGGTGGGTGAGGTGTTTCCAGGCAGTTTATTCTTTGCTGAGGAGGAGGGTGGCTTTCTGTCTAGTTACTGTGGGACGCAGTAGACTTCCATTATCGACACCCACAGGCTAGTAACATTTTCATGAAAAAAAAAAAAAAACAAACAAACAAACATGATTTTCCATCTTGTTTCCTTGATGGAAAGTTAGCAGAGAGGAGGATTTCTTTTTAATTGTGAGGGTTTTTTTTTCTTTTTTATCAAATTGGAGCTCAGCAGGTTGAGGTGGCTGAGATTTCACCTGTGACACCAGTCATTGTTTTGAATGACAGTAAGACATTGTTTGTGAAGGCAGGGGGAATTAGCATAAAAGCAGCCTTGGGGACTGAGAAGTAGTGGGAAGACAGGTAGAAACAGATGTTACGGAGAGGGGGGAAGAAGAGGAGAGGGCAGGGGAGGGAAGCCCAAGGACTTCTTGTTCATAGCACTGTGAGACTATTGTCCAGCAGATTGTGACTTTCAAAAGCACAGAACATTTTTATCCACAATCTCTTTAACTAAGACTGAATTACCTATTGAAAGGCAGAAAAAATAATGTTCGCTCTTTTTATTATGAAGATTACAGGTCATATCCCACAGAGAAACTGCAGAACACAGTTTGGTCTTTCTGTTTATTGTTCTATCAAGATTTAGCAGGTACAATTTTCCCAAAGGCCCCCACACAATTTGTGAACATGCTATATGATGGTGATCAGAGCTTCTATTTATTCCACAATTATAAGTGATAATAACGAACATTTTCTTTAGGTGAACAATTCTTTCTAGACATGCCAAAAGCCAGTTTGTATTAGAATGGGTCTCCCAGGATGCTCTTGTGCCCTCCCTTACCTCTACCTTAACTTTGACCTAAGTCATATCCGGCCTTTGAGAAAATGGACATTGAGGCTTTGACTTTGTTCAATATTTTGCTAAGACCCTGCAATTAGGCATTTGGAAGAACTATGGGTCCTTGAACCCAGCTCAGCTACTAGTCCACTAGATGATTTTAGGTAAGCTACTTTGTCCTTCAAATCTTAGCTGACTCATTTTTGAGTTGGGGCAGTTACCTGTCTAATCTCATCTCATAGGGTGTTTGGGAGAAGCACATCAGTTAATGAATGTGTGGTAACATGTCTTTTCAGAAATCTGCATCCACTGGGGTCTGGTCTGATGAGTATTAACATTGAGAGCTTGGGAGATTCAGAGCTAGGAAAGAATGTTGTTGTCAACCACCCTCTACTTAAAAGTTAGGGACCTTGACACTATGTTCTCTTCAGATTAGTATAGTTGGTTACAGACAAGACAAAGCAGGGATATGTTGAAGATGGAGGGAGGGGAAGAGGGAGGAGGAGGAGGACAAGAAGAGGCAGAGCAAGGAGGAAAAGGATGAGGAAGAAGAGAGAGCACTTCCTGCCTCCAGAGGAGGACACAGCATAAGAATATCAGGGGGAAAAAGACTTGGAGGGAGAAGGACTCCTAGGACACAAATGATCTGTTTTCTGTTTTGTGGTTACCTCCTTTTTGTATGTGACTGAATCTTTAGAATGCTGAATATTTGTTCCCTTTTTTTCTGTAGAACAGTGACCAAAGGTACAGCAGAATCCCATTCCACACACAGATTGGACAAGTATGTCCTGATGTAATGGAGTAGGTGGCCTGTTCATATTTTTCCCTAAAGGAAAAGTCTAAACGAATCCTTTCCAGGATTAGTACAAAATCCATTGACTGGGAGACAGTACTTCCTATCCTAAAAATATCGGTATTCTTTAAATCAACAAGAAAAAAAGCAGAAAAAGATTTTTTATTTTCTTGTGTGTACCATTCCTATTTATAAGGCATATTCATTAGGATGTTCTTCCGTGCAACTCTCGGGAATATGAAAGACTTGGCAAGACTGTGTGCATCTCCTCCAGCTTGGCCAGTGAGGTGATTTTCAAATTAGTGTTGTCTGATCATGCATTGGGTTTGTTTTTGCTTATATCTGTTTCTATTTTATTTCAAGCCATTCTGAGGCCCAGTGACAAGACTACCAGAATGAGAGTCAGGAGAAATCATCTTGATTTTGTTCAGTCAATTAATTTCCCTAAATCTGAGTTTTCTCTCTCCCAAATGAGGTTCTAAGTTTGGATAATTTCAAATGTCCTTTTCAGCATTAATATTTTATAAGACAATGATTCTGTGGAGAAAAGTTTAGCCCAAAAGATCCAAAATGAGAAGAAATTGGATTTGGAAGTATCACTAACAAACTATGCCACTTAGAAATCACACTTACAGATATCAGTGGCAGTCAACTCATTGTTGTTGGTCTTTAATGACACTGGATTATGTTAATATCAGTACTATTACAATAGTTCTTTCCCCTTAAATTTCCATTGCCTTTTAAAAAAGGTTTTATTTATCTATTTATGCATTCAAGAATTGGGGTACAGGCCAGAGATGCAGGGGAGGGGGATGTGAGAGCATTCACCAGAGACAGAGTGGGGAGCACAACAGGCAGACCTACTGAAATACACTGCTGAGGGGAGCAGTGGGTGAGGCAGGAGAGGTCTGCTGCACCATGTGGGTCCCCTCCTTGCCTGTGGATCGAATTTATGATGCAGTGGCTGCGGAAGCCCCACAGTGCAGCGCTCAACACCTTGCACCACCAGGGAGGCCCTCCATTGCCTTTTAAAAGAAAGTAGGGCATATACTATGTAAACACATAAAAATATTATTTTAAGTGAGAAATAAAAGGAGAAAAGTAATGTTTTGAGTGAAGGGTTCAGAAGGACAGACAGAAACCAACACAGGACAAATGGCATCTCACAGCTCAATAGTCTGCCACTCCATCATCATCCCACAGACAGAAACACTTGAGCCTAGCATGGTGGGACATATTAGGGGTTATTCTGTAGGAGAGAGATCGATGTGCTTATGAATAGACTAAGTGTAAAAAACCTTGACAATTTGTTCTTTCCTTAAGAATTAGCAAAGATGGGGGCCTCTCTGGTGGCACAGTGGGTTAAACAATGCACTATGAAGCAAACTGCAGCACGAGTTCGATCCCTGCCGCCGGCCGGGGTGGTTGCCCACATGGCAAGGCATGCCTTGCCTCCTTCCCCGCCCGCTGCTCCCCTTGGCGGTGTGCTTCAGTTGATCTGCCTGTTCTGCTTTCCATTCTCTCTCTGGAGAATTCTCTCACCCCTGCACCTCTGTGCTGTACCCCAGTTCTTGTGTGCATAAATAAATAAATCTTTTAAAAAAGAATTAGCAAGGATGTCACTGAACACAAACATTTCAATGTGAGGAAAGTGGGCAAGTCTGCAGTTGTGCAGCATGCCTAAACACTCCTGTGGAAACAGATATTGCAGAACAATCTTATATGTCAGGATGCTGGTAAAGAAGCTCAGACACATCAAGAGTTTCACTAGTGAAAAATCATTTGAGTGTAAGAAACATGGAAAAGCTTTCACCTCACTCTCGTCCCTTGAGGTCCATTTGAGAGGTCACTTTGGGCAAAAAAAATACATGCCTGAAAATATGTCGGAAAGCCTTTGTGTATTCCCTCTCCCTTAAATGACATATGAAAACTCACAAGAAAACTTTCGAATGTAAGAAATGTGGGAAGATTTCATTTACCACTCATACCTCTGAGAATGTGTCACAAAGCACCCTGGACAGAAACCTCAGGAATGCAAGCAGTGCTCAAAGGCCTTAGGTATTCTGGAATCTTCCAAGAACTTGTGAGGACATACAGTGGAGAGAAACCCTATGAATGGAAGGAATATGATAAAGCTTTCAATTACTTCTCCTACTTCTAAAATCATGTCAGAATGTACACTGGACCAAGACTCTGTGAAGGTAAACACTGTGGAGAAGCCTTTAGGTGTCACTTCTCCCTTCAAGAATATGTAAGAGGGACCCCCTGATGGCGCAGAGGGTTGAGCAAAGTGCTGTGAAGCATCCGTCACACAGCAGTGTGAGTTCAATCCCCGGCCAGGGAGGGGACCCACATGGTGCGGCAGACCTCTCCTGCCTCACCTGCTGCTCCCCTCAGCAGTGTATTTCAGTTCATCTACCTGTTCTGCTCCCCACTCTGTCTCTGGTTATTCCTCTCACCTCCCCTGATTCTGGCCTGTACCCCAGCTCTTGTATGCATAAATGAATAAATCTTAAAGAAAAGAATATGTAAGAACGCACACCAGAGAGAGACCTATGAATGTATGCACTGTAGAAAGGTTTTCAGATGTCATACGTCTCTCATCAAAGCTACTATGGTCTTTGGACCAGCCTCAGTGGGGTTTGCCTTTATCGTTTTAAGTATATAAAACCAGATAGAATGAAGGTTTTGCATCCATTATCTTCTTGTGGTTGCTCCCTGAACTTCTATGGATCTCTAACCTAAATAGTGGTACCTATTTACTCAGACCCTCTATCCAACCTGGACTTATTCCAAATTCCTACCTTTTTTTGCTCTACCTATATTTACATGGAAACCAACAGAATTCTGAATATTCTTCATTGTTAGCTTCTATTTTTGTTTCAACTCACCTGAATCCATCTCTTGACCCATATTTATATCCACTTACCTTGGACACTAATAAGATAGGTCTAATTACAATGGTTACTCTTATAGCAAGTTTTTGTGGTTCGTCAAAGGGTACGTGATTGGAATTTTGTTGGCTCAATAACGGGCATTGGATAAATCAGTAATCAGTAACTAACTATGCTAACCAGCCATGTGACAGCATCAGTTCTCCATGTTTTACATAAACTCTGGAAATCATTTGTTTGCCATTTTCCTTATTAATGTGCATTTTTTCTTCTTGTGAATGTATCCCTTGATTGAAAATTTTCATACTATTTCTCCCCTTTATGTTCACGTAGATCTTGCTGTGGAGTGTAGTCTTAAAATATCTTCAAAATGGCATTTCAGTACACATTTTTGAGCTTCACTGGTAACTCCTTGATGATCTGTTAGACCATCTGTTCCATCTAATGATCTGATAATCTTTTACATCTAAATCTGTTAGAGTCACAAAGTGTGGTTTTGCTCTTTCCTCCTTTAGTTTAGTTCTTGCCATGGGGAGTAGGGAGACTTTGTCTCAATTGTATATGAAATGAACCAAATTTAGACTGTGTCTGGGACCCCTGAAAGGTAACTTTTCAATGTGACAGATCAAATAAAGACATTAATGAAGGTACTAGTTACTGAGGGATGGGACTGGTTAAGAGAAGCAACCAATAAAGGATGTTGAGAAATTCATAGATTAGTGTCAATACAAAGCCATTATTACTCCTGAGCTTGAGAGAACAATGAAAAAAAAATATGTTACTGGAGCCATGAAATAAAGCAGAGGGGGAAGCTTCAAATCATACCAGAAATGTGGCACTGGTGGATAGAGAAACCAAAGCAAGCAATGTCCTAGCCTCTACCAAGCACTTTTCCATCTTCCATGAATGCTTGCATAGGAATAGCCATCAGAATTCAGCTTTCATGGAAGCTTTTGTGATAAAGTCCACGGGTGCCCACCAGAACACATAGCAGGGTAGAAAAGGACATAGAATGTACATCGTGGGAGTGCAGATGGAGAAAACCCAACTAAAAACCTTTGCCCTTTTCTGAATTCTAGCTTCCATGTTCAATAATTACTTAATTATTGTAGGTTACCTAAGTGCAGTAAGTAATACTAGTAATTGAGCTAAACTGTCATCATGTTATTTTCCTTTATTCAAGGGTTTTAAATTTTCAGCACCAACTAAATTATTTGAAGTGATTTTTTTTTAAATCGTGTTGGATTTTTCAGATGCAGTCTTGAGACACATATCTATTGTAAAAAGACTGGTGGTCTGGTGTAGAATGAATCTCTATTCACTGACCACTCCGATGGCTTTAACTCCTTTCAGTGTTCAAAAACAAATAACAAGATCCCTGAGTTCTCTTGTTGACAGGGCTGTGTTTTTTTTAAACACTCCCCTAGAACACCACAGTTATTTGAAGGATGTGTCATACAGTCTGATGCCGGCTTAAGAAAACATGAGATGAAGGACACTCAGTTGCCTTTTTGATTTATTTACTCAATTTTAGAAACAAGTGACCAAAGGAGCTTTGATTCTGTAAACTGAGAGTCCATGTCCAAGTTTCAAGCTTTTGAACTTTAAGTCTCCTCTGTAATTTTGGAGTGAGTGGTTGTCTGGCCTAAATGGGTTCCCCAACAAAGGCTGGTTGGGGAATACTTCAACCCATTTGGTCCTCAGTCCCGATTTGGGAACTTCTGAGTAAGTCAACCCTTGTCCTGTTGTAGTTCAGGTGCATTCAACATGGATAGATTGAACCACAGCCTCGTGCAGGAACTGTGCCTACAGCAGAAGAGTCAAAGATAAACAAGATATGGAACCAACATAACACAAATGAGCAGATAAGCAAACTCTTCCAGTATCATGTGGTATGTATGATTATAGAGGTAGGTATGGGGTATTTTGCTCACCTCAGTCATACGAAAACTACTTTGTGGTAAATATTTTTAAGGTCCATATTTCATATCCAGTGGGAAAGTGAAGATCATAAAGGTGATCCCGGCAGGGGAAACACGATGGAAGGTACAGAGGCATGAATCAGCATGTTGCGTGCTAAAACGTTTATTAAGCATGAATAGCAAACAGAGTGGTAAAGGATTAGGCTGGACAGTGAGCAAGACAGTTGACATTAAGGATTAGAAAATTTCTCAAATGTTTGGACAGTATCTATATATTATAAGAAGTTATCAAATATAGCTAAAGCAAACCACTTCTAAATCAAAGAGATCAGAACACTTTATATCTCAAGTCTCACCAGTACCCTTTTCCACATGTGGTCATCTATCCAACACTCAATTATCCAGGGGTAGCGACCAACTGAGTGTTTTTATTTTCAGTTTGCAGGGACTTGGAAGTAACCATCACATCACTTGATTCATAACTATTCAGGTAGTTTATGAGATTCAGCTTGGAAATGGTCACCTTCTTCCAGTTGCTTCTCTATTGTCTTTCCAGATGGGAAGTCTCATTACCGGTGCTAGGTAACAAGGGCTTTCTTGTTGAACTTGAGCTATAACTTTTCTGTCTCACAGTAAAATTTTCCCATTAGAAATAATTTTGAATCCCAAGCTGAGAGTTTACCTCACTCTCCTTTTCAGCACAATTCACTTTTCATTTTGATAAAGGCTATTCTTATCAATATATGATATTGGGTCAATTGGAAAAATATATGGAAATAAAAACAAGTCTTAATCTCTATTTTACACCATAACCAAAAACTAATTCCAGATTAAAAAATATATTTTATTTATGCATGCAAGAACTGGGGTATGCTGAGAGTCCATGTCCAAGTTTCTGGGTCTCTGTCCAAGGCCAGAGATGCAGTGAGTGAAAGTATTTACCAGAGACAGAGTAGGGAGCAAAACAGGTTGGATTTACTGAAATACACTGTTGAGGGGAGCAGTGGGTGAGACAGGAGAGAGGTCTGTCACGCCATGTGGGTCTCCTCCCTGGCTGAGGATTGAACTTGCGCTTCAGTGGCTGCAGATAGCTTCATAGTGCTGTGACTCAACTCCTTGCACCACCAGGGATGCCCCTATTTCAGATTAATTATGGACCTCAGTGTGAAAGACCAAACAATAAAACATCTAGAAGATAGCATAGAAGAGATTTATTACTTTGGGAAAGATTTCTAAATGGAACACAAAAACCCACCACCAATTTGAAAGGAAAAATTAATAAATTTGACTACACTGATAAACAAATTGAACTATTTTAAGACACTTTTCAACAAAACACCTATGACAATGAGTGGACTAGCCAAAGCAACTCAGATCCAAAATATCATAAGGAAAAGACAGACACACCATTGGAAATATAAACAAAATATTTGAGTAGAAATTTTGCAAAAGTGGGCAATCAAATGGCCATTAAGCATGTGAAATGGCATTAAACTCATTTGGAATTGGGAAAATACAAATTAAGACCACAATATGAAACAACCATACACCCATCAGGCTCATCAAATTTCAAATGACTGGCAATGCCAAGTGTTAGTAAGAATGTAGAGCAACTGGAACCCTCATGCATTGCTGGAGGCAGTGGAAATCTACATAGCCATTTTAGAAAACTGCTTGGAAGTGTCAACAAAGCTTAACATATTTATATCCCATGGCCCAGCAATTCCAATTGAATGTATGTACTCAATAGAGATGTGTACATATGTCCTAAAAGACTTGTACAGATATGTTCATAACAACCTTATAAGAATGTATGGAACACAGCAAAAGCAGGACTAAGGGGTAAGTTATACAGAAGTACAGGCCCACATCAAGACACAAGAAAGAGTCCAAATAAACAAGGTCATCTCTCATCTCGAGGAACTGGGACAAGAAAAACAAAAACAAAAAATTCAAAATACAGTAAAAAGAAGGAATAATAAAAATTAGAGAAGAAATAAATGAAGTAGAAATCAAAACAAATGTTCAAATATATATGAAACCAAAAGCTCGCTTTTTGAAAGAATAAACAAAATTGACAAACCTCTACTTAAACTCACTAAGAAAAAAAGGGAGACAATGCAAATAAATAAGATCAGAAATGAAAGAGAAATTACAAGAGACACTGCAGAAATTCCAAAGGAAAAAGAGATTACAATGAACATTTATATGCAAAAAAAAAATCCAGCAGCCTAGATGAAATGGACAGTCTTAGAATCATACAATCATCAAAGTTTGAATAGGGAAGACGTAGAAAACCTGAGCAAACCAATTACAAGCAAGAAAATTGAAACATGGCTTTCTAGAGCCCCAGAAAGTATATCAGAGATTTTCAAAGCCCCCTGGAGACATTACATTTCCCAGATTTTCCTTTTAAGTTATCAGCCTCCGCCTTGTTTATTATCACGACTTCAGATGACTGTGCAGTTAAACAATTACTCCTGATTGATTTTGACAAACTCTTTGGGGATAAGGCTTTCCTCATGGAGTAAGCTCAGAGTCTGGTCAAATAAAGACAAATCTTATGAATGGGCCTTTCCCAGAGGCTACCGGACATGTCAAATACTGATAATTTTCTGGGGATGGATCTTTTGGGGCAACTGCAAACCTGTTCTGCTCCCTTCGGTGGCTGTTAGGCTGTTGGTTTTCACAGCTGCTTTGGTTTTAAGGTTGGTGGTTTACAAAGATTACTCCAAAGTTGGGGAAATAGCGATGGGTATGTCAAGTTAGAATGCAAAAAAAACCTCACTGTTCTTATTAAATTTCATCCATTTTTATTAAATAAATGGTTCTTAAATTGTTGCAAGCCTTGCATTTACCCAGAATTCTGTACTAGTTGATTTTTGACATTTTTTTGGCCAGTATTCTCAATGCTTTTATGTAGAAGATATTTTCTTTATTTCATTATTCCAGCAGTGCTTCTTTAGAAGCAGATTTTTGAATTATTTATGCATATAATTTTTACTTCATTGTTCATTTCTGTACGTTTGATTTCTCCTCTCAGGTGTAACCCCCATAAAAATCCTACCACCAAGTCACCCAGAATTTTTACCATAGTCTCTGACTGCTCTTTTAGAAGCAGATTTAAGAAGAAAAACAATGAGGTCCATTTTGTGCTGATTCAATTAAAGTTGTCTTTGAGACCCCCAAGAGAAGATGTTCAGTTAAATATGTGTATTGTTTAACAGATACAATTTTTAATGTTTCCCCTTGGACAACACTTGAGGAGGGTTGAGGTAAGATCTATTACATGTTAACATTATTGATCATGTAAATTCCATTTTGTATGCACATACAAATATATATGCTGCACAATTTGAATATATTAAATGTGTATTCATATATACATTTCTAGTCTTCTATTCCTCCATAGATGTATCTGTGTATTCAATATATAACTTTTAGGTTATCAATGTTCCTCTAAAATGTGTATCGTTTTGAGTTCATATTTTGTATACAATCAAGAAAATATAGTTTGATATATATATATGTGGACTGTGTCCCTCACACATACATCCGAGGGATTCACAAACTAGGCTGTACATTGGAATTGTCTATGTAGCTTTAATCTGATGCTCAACCTGTAGCCCATATAAAAAATATCAGAAATTATTGGGGCAGGACCAAGGCATCATAAGTTTTAAATTATCCCAAGTGATTCCAATGTACAGCCAACTTTGAGAACCAGTGATGTATATAATTTTTTCCTTACTTTTTCAACCCAACAGTATATTTTAAAGATTTCCCCATGTCTTTACATGTGCATCTAGTTCAGAGATCAGCACATACTTCTTTGTAAAGGGTCAGATATTAAATATTTTCAGTTTTACAGGTCATATGGTCTCTGTTGTAACCTAATTTTGCTGTTGTAACATGAAAACATCCATAGATGAAACATAAACAAACGAACATGGTATATTCCAATAACAGTTTATTTACAAGGAAAAACAAAAGAGGTGGACCAGATCTGGCACATAGACCATTGTACACTGATCCCTAGTCTAGTTCTTTGCTTCCAACTACTGGGCTTCTCCATGGAATACATCTACTACATTTCTCCGATCCTTTCTTCCAGTTGAAAGCTATTTTGCACCTAAATCTTCAGTACCATAAGTACTATTGCAATGGCTATTTGTCTGTATATCCCTATCCTTATCTGCCTGTTGGGTCACATGACATAAATACAGTTACTTTGATTATATACTTCTAGGCCTATCTGTATTGACTATGCCTATCTCACTCCCACCATCAGCACATAAATATTCCTAGATCATCACATCCACACAAACACTTGGCATTAGCTATCTAAAATTCGTCAGTTTAATCGTTTGTCTTGCCTTTCTGATTTTTGTTCTCTGTATGATCATCTTGCTCCTATTTGTCTCAACAAATTCTATGCATGCTCCATGAGGGCAGGGACCTTGCTTAGTTTTGCTCTCTATTATATTTCTAGCACACAGCACAAGCCCGGCACATAAAAATGTTCCATAAATATTTGTGGAAGAAATAGATGGATACGTAAGCATATGTGTTAGCCATACCAAAATAGTCATCCCCTTTATTGGTTCAGTTGGTACCTGAGATGAGTAAAGGAACCTATTTTGAGGAGCTGAATTCCTGACCTCAAGAGAACTTATACTCTGGGAGGGAGAAAAACAAATATTCATTCATTCCATTTATTCACAAAACACTCTGGGCACTTATACTGTGCACCAGGTATTATGCAAAATAATGAGCAAGACAGATACAGCCCTGTCCTCAGGGAGTCCACAGTGTGATGGGTATGTCAGCAGGTTGAGCAAACAATTGTCATACAATGAGAGTAATGTGACTGGGTAAGTATCCGGTACCCTGGAGGCTCCTAGCAAGTGTCTCTTAACCTAATATAGGAGGAGTGAGGGAGAGCAAGTATGGAAATGATATAAGATGACTCCTTATATATGTCCAGAGAGATTCTCTGGCAATGGCATGTTGAAGGAATTCAGGAATTCATAGGAGGGAACAGTAATATTCTAGCAGCATTATACAAACAAGCTTGGATATGTCTTCGAATTATTCTGCAAATAGTCGAGTGATTTAAAGGAATTTAATATAATTATGCTTAAATCTCCCTTTCCCCAATTATTCTATTTTTTTCTGCTACAGAGGAATTACTGGACTGGTTCCCGTTTACTTTATTAGTTGTAAAATAAACATATAGCCAGGTTCTCAAAAATGCAAAGACTGCTTTACATCTTTGGCCAATGGCTGATATGATCAGTAATGAATAAAAAATCTCCAGTAAACCATAACTGATGTCATGCAATTTTGAAGATTTAACTGCTTTAGGAGAAATTCTGGATTCCTGGGAAAAAGTAGACTTGAATTTGTTTAATAAGCACCCCCCTGCTACCCCCTGTAAACTCGCCCTGAAGAGTTCCACTGAGTGTTATCAGAGATTTAAAAGTACCATAAAAAAAATGAAAACTCCATAAAAACCTGCAATTTCCAAACAATCACTTTAGCTATCCTTGTTTATTCTTCCTTACATTTCAACGTCATTTATTTTCCTCTCCCCTTCCCCATTTTCTCCTCTTCCTCCCTTTAACAGTTCTAGCAAGCAGCAATTGGCAGATCATTATTTATTTATTTATTTATTTATTTATTTATTTTGCTTTCGTTTACATTTGGAAGAAATCCCACATAGTTACATACAACACCGAGGTGCAGAAGGTTGGTCAAGCTTTTCACAGTAATAGGGCTCATTTTTAGTGGGGGGGTGGGGAGAAGGAGCTGTGCAACTCAAAGAACAGTTCTAGATGAGGAAGGAAGAGTTAAATAAACAAAGACTGGAACAGAAGAATAAAAGCAACATCAAAGACCACACAAAGTCCAGTATTCCCGGGGCTATTTCCCTTCTCTGACTTATCTTTGAGGACTGCCCTAGAACAACTCTTGATCCCTCCTGCACTCTGTGGTTGGCGTGGCTAAACACAGAAATCACGGATGTATTTACTGGCCTGAGGGTTACTTTTGTTAATGCCCCTTTACCTACCGCATTCCTATGCCTACGCTTCTCTGCCCTGTTCCACGAGCTCAGAGGGGGAACCCCATGTCCGACACCACTAGGCGCCGTTACCATTACGGCAGACTCTGGTTGAGTTCCGTCAATGGGAGGCACAAGAATGACCTGGCAGAGCGGAGGAAGAGCGAGAAGAGGGGTTCTCCTCCTCCTTCCCTTCTCTGACAGTGGCTGAGATCTTCCAGGCTCACAGCTCCCACTCAATGGCCCATCCCTCCTCCATGTGCATTTCCTACAAGTCTCTGTTTCTTTTATTCTTCTCAAATCCACAGAAGGTAAGGGCTTACTGCTGTGTCATTCTGTGGGCACCTCAACCCCCCTCTGTGTCCCCATAAGTTAGTAGGTGGTCCCTTCAGTAAAGGCTCTTCAATTTGAATCATAGGAGTTGGTTCTGTTTCCTGTTCGAATTCTGAAGAATATGTTTAGTCCTCTAGGTCTACCTTACAGCATTTTTGTGAAGAGTTCAGGAGGAGAACAGTATTATGGAAATCTGCGGGAAGGTGAACAAAACCCTGATCTTGCAGAAACAACTTTGTTGGAGAAATGAGAAACACACACACACACACACACACACAGAGGAACCTAAGTTCCCAAACCCTATAAATGAAAGTAACATCAACTCTATTATACAGAGACAGGTGGAAGATGCACATAAGTAGGGAAGTGGGGGACATAAACATGCTTCTCTGAACCTCTATTCCTACTGTGGTGAACCTCACAATTGTCTGCTTGTGCTGTGAGCTCTTTCATTTGGCAAGAATGCGATGTCACCCCAGGGGGACCTACACTTTAGCTTGCTGGTCGCTAGGGGAAGGTCTGCTGTTTTGTGTTTCGTTTGGTGAAGGTAATGCTTCCTTATGGAAAAATCATTCAGTTCTAAGGTATTTTATGTTTTCCTGTTTCTCTAAAGTCTGTCATTTCCTAAACAGTGTGTATCTGTTTCCCTTTAGAATGGTCCAGAGGAAATGAAAGCACATTCCATTTAGGAGAAGGAAAAATAAATGTTTAACCCTATCCATATTTTGATGCTGTTTTCTTAACAAGATAATGAAACTTGCACCTGATGGGCAAATGTCACTCTTCCTGCAGCTTGCGCAGGTACATGCCCACGAGCTGGAGGATGAGCATCTTTGTAGACAAGACGATGCTCTCATCCACTCTGTATACTGTGGGAGGAGTATCTTCAGCCACTTGAAGCCTGATGCATTTTTAGTCTCGTTTTAGCAGCTGTGTTAAACCAGAGCACAAAGGGCCTTTCATAATCTCTTCCCACTGGAGTTTTGTTGGATTAAAGAAAACTCTTTTTCTGTGACTATGTTCTAAACCAGCCCAAAAAAGCCCATTTTAATAGTACCCAGGGATATGCCACTAGCAATAACTCAAAAAAAGCTGACAGGGTGAAGGAGCTTCAAAAGGCTACAAAATTTGACCTCTTCTCAACTCACTAGGTAATATAAATGACAAGGAACCATGGGAAACCTGAATGGTAGGTCCTCTCTTGCTACTCTATCATGTACACATCTAATCTAACTGTACTTCAGAATTCCTTTGTTCCCTTAACAAAGGTTAAATTATATTAAGCACTCTGTACCAGACACTGAGCAAGATATGAACTTCACTTAAAGTAAAATGGAATGGGGTTGGTTCTCAAGAAGTTTGCAATCTGGTGACTAATCTGTTCACTAACATTTCAATGCAATCTGAACTGATAAGTCAATGTCTTGGGTTTATTTTTTAAGTTGATATACTTGTTTTATTACAGGTCATAATGTATTGTATTATATATTATATTATATATTGCACTTTTATCTTCTTTATCTTATTGAGTTATTACAACCACTGTGTGAGATCAGTAACTTTAGTATGATATCCCCCGTTTCATGTAAATGCAAAGGCCTACTCTACAGCCATGCAGCCCAAGACCTCACTCAGATAACAGACTTTACTTCCTATACTTCGCTGCTGTCTTACACTTGGCTTCTGTTATTATTATTTTGCTCGTGTTAATCTCACTGTGCCTAGAAGACTTTGAGCCCCTGAAGGTTCAGTGTCATATTTTAATTTGGACCTCTCAAGAGATTGAGCATATGTTGAACATATTGTTAATCCATACGGATTGGGTATATTGACTTAGCAGGATTTAAGTTAAAATTTGAGATGTGCCTGAAAGAACTGACAATGTAATTGAAACTCATTTCTCCAAGACGTACATATTTGAAGAGGCGTTGGCAGTGACTTTTTCCTCTCCGAATACCATTCTTCTGAATGGGTTTAATTTACTATGGGTTAGGATAATTGGGAGGGAATGAGGCCATTACCTGTGAGACTTAATGACTGAAGGTCTTACTCATCCACTTCGTTGGAAGTCAACGTATGAGTAATTCTCGCGTGGCTTAACCAGGCTCTGGATTTCACTTGGGAGATTATGATTTTAATTTAACATATCCTGCTGTACAGTGTGTGAAATATGCAGCTAGCAGTGATCGCTGTGAGATGAAAGCCCAGTTGTGTTTATTTTAAGAGACTTACAGTCCTTTGCCAAAGCCAACATTCCTGAGCAATGAATAGCTGGAGTGAATCATTCAAAGTAGGTGAGAGGTCAGAAGCCTGAAGGAAAAAAACTGAATGCTGAAAGATTTTCCCTCAGTCAAATGGCAAGCGTTTGAAAAGGCATTTGTAAAGCAGAAGCTATTACGGAAGTGGGTCTCTATTTTTCAGATGAATCTCCTGCGGGTGGGTCCTGAAGACCTCTTCCTTGGCTTCAGCTACTTAGTCCTGATGTTGTTCACCTTTCTTGGAAATCAGAGCAGAGAAATACTCTGGTTCCTGTCTCTGCCTCTAGACAATGGCCTTATTGGGAAACAGAACAGTAGCCATGCTCCTCAGGGCGATGTAGACATGTTCTCTGCTAGAAGCAGGCTGGTGTGCTCCCTGTGTGGCTGCCTAGGAATGGCATGTATGCCATTCCTAGATTACATATGTATCAAGCATTATGGGATGTCAACAAGGGCCAGGAGTGGCTTGAAGGTTGTGGATATAACAATTGCTTATTGAGTACCTGGTGTGTAGCAGCTACCTATTTAATTCCCATTCATTCAATTATGTGGGTATTTTTAAAAAACATTTTTAAAGGATTTATTTATTTGTGCCTACAGGAGCTGGGGGGCAGGCCAGGGGGCGGGTGAGAGGATTCACCAGAGACAGAGTGGGGAGCTGAACAGGCAGATTGACTGAAATACACTGCTGAGGGGAGCAGTGGGCAAGACAGGAGAGGTCTGCTGTACCATGTGGGTCCCCCTCCCTGGCTCCCCTCCCCTCCCTGGGGATCGAACTCCTGCTGTAGTGGCTGTGGATAGCTTCATAGTAGGGTGCTTAACCCCTTGCGCCACCAGGGAGGTCCCAAATTATGAGGGTATTTTTAATTCCCATTTAGTGAATGAGGAAACAACTTCATAGAAGTTGAGTCACTAAGGTAGTCAGTGCTTCAGACAAGATTCAAAGCTGAATAAGATGGAAAGAATGCTGTTACCACCAGCTAAAATAGTGGAAATAAGAAGAGTACCCAGTTTATTCTCTGACTATATGAAATGCAGCTTGTATCTTCGTTATGAAAAACTAATGACAAAAACATAATTCATGCTACTTGCATAACCTAAAGTGTCAGAAAAGGGGATGACTCTAGGCCTGGCCTTAGGGAAAACCAAAAGGAAAAAAAAATCACAAAAGATATAAAAGTGAAACTAGTCTGTTTTAGGGCACAAACAAGGGTCTGTATGCGGAAAGGGCCTGACACTTGGACACCAGCAGTGCACCAGGCATAGAAGACATCCATCCCACTTACCCCTGAGAGTCTCCCTGAGATAAAATGATGGCATCTCTAGAGACACTGATTTTCTTTTTTATTATTATTTTAAAAATTTTTTTAGATTTATTTAATTACA